>CM060892.1:23843168-24390668 GCA_030762935.1 Hymenopus coronatus
ATTTGACAGTTGCTTTAGCCTAGTGGATTCCCTTATTTTGCATCTACTTACACAGAAGCAAGTAATAAAACCAATTCTGCTAATGCTTACCTTGATTACCATGATGTAGAGAAAAGAATAATTGTAACAATAGTTTGTAGAGAAATACATCAGATTTTTTAAATATCTAAGTACATGTAAGAACAGTTTGTAGAAGAGTGAATAGAGAGAATATCATGTGAATACACTTGTCAGATATTTTAGGCTTATTATGAAGCTCTATTGTGATACACTTGTGTGTTTCTTCTATCCACATTGCATTATTCATAATACATTTTTGAGCAGAAATGGATTCATATTAATTAGTAAGTGCTAAATTTATACAGGTTGAGTTATATTTTCACATATACCATCCATTAGAGTACTGTTTTTCCTTTGTCCTCTCATTCTAAAATAGCTTATTACTTATTATGTTTGGCCATTTCAGACTGCAATTCTCTCCAGAAACACATTTCAAGTGTTTGCTATCATCTTTTTTTCTTTATCGTATTGTTACATGTACATAATGTACTTGAGTTAAAAGCTTCACTTGAATACATTGATATTTCAGATAGCAACAGTGTCGCTGAACCAGGCATGGCGCCAGGAAGAACCTTCTAGCACCAAACAGCTGAAACTAGGACAGAGGATATCACACATGGACATGAGCTGGCTGGGTTGTGTGCTGCTGGTTGCAGATACACAGGGCCAGCTGTATTTGTATCGTCTACTGCCAATTGTTGAACCAGGTTAGCTATTCTTTAAGCAGAGTGGCCATAATCACTGCATGTGTGTGAACGGTATGCTTCTAAAGTCATAGCAAATTGTTGCTCTTCACACTTTGGCTTCCTGTCATTAGCTAATGCAGTGTTACACCTATATTGAGCACATTTGTCAAGCAATTTACATCAAAGCTTCAATTGTGTACCTGTGTGTGAGTTTATGACCCAGAAGTGGTTTGCCTGTGGGGCAATAAGCACTCATTTTTGAAGTTTTGGTTGATGTCATGGATAGGTATAAAAAAGGAGAGTATGGGCCCTGTCAAGTAAGTTCTGATAGGAATTTCAGGGCATGCAGTTGTAGTCATAGTAAGCTTCTGAACTGAGATTAGTCACAGAGGTTCAGAAGATTCACCTATCATCCTTGGGCACTCAACAAATTTCAGAAAATCTTCAAGAATTATAACCTCAAAAATTAAATAAACTCAGAAGTTCGAGACAAGTGAAGTAGTTCAAGTATAACAATTGAAAATGAGTCGGAATAGTGACACTCACCTCACTTAAATGAAATTTTCTCAAAACATACGTTTCAAGGGCGTTTGCTCTATTCTTCAGTTTGATTATAACATCACCTTAGCTTCAAAAAACAACTACAGCATTCAGAAGCTATTATGCAAAGAATTAAAAGATCCTATCCCAGCAAACAGAAAACTGGAAATTTATGAAATTAAATGCTCAGACTACAATGTGATATACATAGGAAGGACAAAAAGAAGTTTGGAAATGAGATTAAAGGAACACCTGAGAAACCTAAAATACAAACAAACAGAAAAATCAGCAGCAGCCCATCATTTTTGGACATCAGGACAAGAAATCACACCTAATATAAAACTGTTAAAACCAGCATATAAACACACAGAATTAGATGTCTGGGAGAAGATCTTCATCATGAAGAAAAAGAACCATATCATGAATTTTGATTTACTGCCATTCAGTAACCTTTGCAAGTTCATAGATTCAGCACCTTCACAAGTTATGCCTCCCCTTCATCGATGCCAATGAAGCTAGATTTAGTTGGAATTAAGGTTTGAAAATGGGAACAAGTGTTCCCGAAACTGGTCCCAGTAAGGTGATGTTTGTGCTTCAAAAACCAACTCAAATTCTTTTGTTTTAATTTAATCACATCACTGTCACAAACTTCTTTGCATGTTTGCAAGATTTCAGAATAAATCTGAATTAAATTAAAAACATGATTTTGATCATTTTACACTTTGTTTTTAATTGCAGAACATTGCATTGCAAACTCTCTTTGTAATCAATAAAAGAAATCACTTTTAACCAAGTGTAACACAGTATGAATGCTTATATTTCTCACTTGGCTTATTGGAGTTTCATGTTTCAAAAGATTTTTTCCCCTCACTATCAGCTGAATCTGACTGACCTGACTTCCATTCTTCCTCAAATGGTGGATGATATATTGTGTAAATAGACTTCCTTCAGTTGATCATCTTTGCTCTATTTAATGACCTGTAAATGGAATTTTAAAAGTAATAATGCATGGTTTATGTTATTAGGTGGTCCAATGACAGTGCCATATGCTTGCACATTACTTGAGTACTGCTTGGTAACTGGACTGGATTGGTGGGATCTGCTACTATCACTGCGTCCCTCTATGATGGACACTGTGTGTGAGCGGTTCACAGAAAGCTTCAATAGACAGTTGCCTTATGTTCAACAGTTTCACTATGTTCAATTCCTCAACATTAAAACATCACTGTACAGGTAAGCTAGCATAAGAAATCCTACAGAGTAGACTATATAAAGTGTGTATTTGATTCTTTATACCTTTGCAAATTTGTATGTTATCAATGTCATTATGTTTCAGATTAACAATGAATGGGCAGTCTAAGGCAGCAGATTTAACGTCGTTATTGATGTTACATTCTGTAGCAACAGCTTTTAAGTCACTTCTTAGGCCATCGGATTTGTCAAGTCATGATAAAGGACCTGCTGAAAGCTTAGCTGGTAAGTGTGCTAAGATCTGGAATCCGAGTTTTCTCAAAGGGAACAAAAGGGCACTGGTGTTGAAACTGTTTGACATATCTTGAGGAATATTGTAAATAGTGTTGGGATGATTTCTCTATGGTCAATGCTGATACTGATTTTAGTTTCTGGGTTAATAGCAATAACTGCATTTCTCTTTTTATGTAACTATGTTTAATCCTGAGGTGTGTCTCCTTGGTGTGTTGGTATTTTGACAGCTTGCCAAGCAGGAGACCTGGGTTCAATTCTAGGTACTGGTGTGGGGAATTTTCCCCTGCTGGGAGACCTGGTCCGGGCCTCGTGAGGTTTCTGGGGGGTCAATTGAGGAGCTACTTGATTGAGAAGTAACGGCTCCAGATTGAGAAGACCGCATCAACTGGCCGAGAGGGATTCGAGGTGCTGATCACGTCTCACCCTCCAGCACAGCACCCCATTCATGAGACCTTTAGGTCCCTTGCAGACTGTCATGCCATGGAGTTACGTTATATTTAGTTCTGAAAATTTTCTTTTAACATAATGCGCATTATACAGATATTGGTTATCAGTTGGTAAATGTAGTGGCTAAGAGTAAATCATCAACTTGTCAGCTAAATCAGCTTCATTCACAACTGACTTAAGCTGCATGTTATACGAGTACCTTGACTGCTTCTCCCATTGTTTTGCATAATCGTTTAGTCACATGAGTATGAAATATTGCATTGATTCACATACAGGAAACACACAAGCTTCTTAGCATATTTGTAAGTTTTTCAATCTAAGTCAAAGTCTGTTTAGAAATACAGTCCAGCAGTTCTTTGGGGACCATCAGAGACAATAATCAGAAGTGTTGACTCCTTTTGTTTCTTATGTAGCATAAAGTTAAACACAACAAACATTCATAATGCAAACTGAATATTGAGGTATCAATGGAATTGAGGTCCCATCCTGTATAGGATCTGCAAGACAGACATAAACCAGAATTTAGTGTGCTTTGGAATATCAAGTATGCAGTAATAGCAGAAACTCCAACAAAGTGAAGCAAGTAGGAGTTTCCTCCCTCAGTTTTGCCATTCTTAGATGATAGATAGCCATTAAATAGCCATTAAAAACATTGTGAGGTTTTCCTCATGAACATAATTTTAGAAAATAGTGAAAAAAATTGCAAATTCTGGTTCATCATATCGTCTTCATACATTGATACAAATATTTGTAGTTATTCACTTCCTACCCTGTATGTTGTTTGGAATGAAATATTAACATCATTTAAATTTTCTTGGTTTTCTAGCCAGGTAAATGTATGCTTTGAATGTAAAAAGATAAGTGAAGATTTGTTGCAACTATTATTTTTATATTAATATATGCTTTGAAGCTGATGTGTTGAAGGTGTTCATCATCTTTGTCTTCAGGATAAATTGATGGAATAAGAAGTCCTCCAGATCTCCATATTTAAAGTGCTGGAATGAAGCTGAAATCTAATTTGTTTACATGATTTTCTTGGCCATGAAGCGTAACTTGGATTTAAAGTGACTAAGCTATGAGCACGGACTCATAGAACCTGCTATAAAACAATTATATACATGTAGTATGTGTACTATATATATGTATGTACACTATGTATATATACATAGTAAGTTTTAATATGAGTACCACTGGTGGAAAACTTTTTGTAGTGCACATCTGTTTTAATTCAAGCATGATCTATTGTAGGAATACAGTGGCATTTTCTAAAACCTTGGAAGACAAAGGCGGCAAACTAGGTGTTAAAACTCTTTATTATCAGTGTCCATGTTAAAACTTGTTGTAGACTTGGATAATGGTTAAGACTATTTGTTCCAGTTGAGATGTTTAAGGCTTGTTTTACTCTTCTTTCTGGGTAGCTCGAACACTTTGCTGCTATCTTGGTGTTGTAAAATTGGCTTTGAGGCTTTTTTAAAAACATTGTTCAGCCAGTCCAGATTTTTCGGGTTACATGAATCTGATTGTTCTTTGGTGTTCAGTAATATGTGTGCTACAAAAGGTCCATAACCATACCACAGTCACTTTAAATCCAAGTTATTTCATGGCCAAGAAAATCATGCAAAAAAATCAGATTTCAGCTTACTTCCAGCACTATAAATAGATGGATCCAGACTTACTTTTCTGTCAGTTTATCTTGAAAATGGTGGGCACCTTTGAAACATCAGTTTCGAACCATATGTTTACTTGACAAGAAGCCTGATAAAGTTTAGAAATATTTTGCCATCAGGATAGCTTCAGCTCTTTTTTTAAGCATTTGTGATATATTGCATATATTTTCTGTCAAGTTACAACTGCTATTTTCTCTTCCATGGCATATTTATAAAAGCCAAAGCATGTTATAAATACATATGTTTGCATTCTAGTACATAGGCATTGCATATCCTGTGTAGTCTCTTGGTAATTTTTGAATTGAAACTTGCGTCATATAGCCCATGCCTGCCAGGAAGAAGTGGTTTTTAAAGGGTGAAAGATTTATCAAAATTGGATGAGTGGATTTTGATTACCCTAAACATACTGATTCACATCCATACATACCTACAAATGTTTTCGCCTGTAATATTAGTTTAGTTTACTATTGTCACTGTGCAATGTGCACCCAAATTGGAAAAAACTTGCAATGCGTGCCCATTTTCTCATCATCGCCATAAATTCAAGACAAAAAATATGTGCATGCTATTTTAAATTTAGTTCTAATAAATTAGTTAATGCATCTTCATTTTGATTTTTTTTTTTAAAGTAATTTACCAAATTTTTTAAATCAGATTCAGGAAATTGTATTTGTCTTCATCTGTATCCTATTATCGTTCTTCTTTTTAATTTAAGTTATTTTTAAAGTATTAATGAGTCGATGATCACACTTAAACCTCACTTACATCAGATTTTTTAACGTTTTTGAAGACATTCTTCTCCATCATCAACAAGGTGACATCTGACAATTATCTGTTCTTCCTCTTTCTCAGCATAAGCATCTAACTGCTGCCATCTGGCAGTAAGTTTTATAACATTGCTGACTGGTGGAATTTTGAAATTTTTAAAATGATGTTTTCTCAAGTGGTGAGTTTTACTTTGTCAATGGTTTTAATAATTTAATATAATTTCTAGTATTGCCCAAAATGGTATGCTACTGTTGATTTGTAAATTTGTTTAAATTTGGTGTTTCTCTTATGCTATTTCAAGCTCCTCTTAGTCATTCCTATGTAAGATTTATCACAGTTTTTACATTTAATATGATTAATGCTAGAATTCAAATCATGTGTATGGTATTATCAGCTTATTTGTAATTTCCTCAATTTGTTATAGTTTCCTTAAACTGTACTTATTATGTGGAGCCATCAAAAGTTGTAGGTTTTGAACATGTTTTTTAAAATTTCCTAACAGCCCAAGGCTGGTATATAAATTTCTAATATTTCCAATTTTTATCCTTTATTTTCTTTAGGCTAAAAATGGCAAATTTTTCAATTTTTCTTATTTGACTAATTAATTGTTAATACATTCAGCTTTATGTTCCCAAAGTTTCATAATCTAATTCAATTTCTTTGTGGTCCAAATAAATTAAAAAGTTAGGACTTGTCATGCCACTTTTTTTGCTTGCTTGATTATCAGCTTTGATCCTTTGTTTCTCTCAGTTATGGTGGATTTTAGGCAGTATTTAAGTATGTAGATCACTCCCTAAATAAAACAGTCAAACAAAATTCTTTTCTCGTTTTCTCAGTTTTATAATTTTTCACACTTAAGTACCTTTTTCATGGAAACTACTTGAGATGTTGCAATGAAATTTTGTACACACATATTTCAGTCCACAATGAGTATTTTGGCACAGCTAGTTTTCTTTTGATTTAGATTCTATAGGTATTGTGTTATGAAATGCATAATAATTTGAAATAAAAAACTCACATACCTTGAAAAATACTTTAAAAATCATTGAAAGGAGATGGAGAAAAAATTTCTGTGCCAAAATATAGCATAATTTTAATACTTTATGTACACTTGTTTTCAAGCAACTTCACCAAAGGGATACTAAGAAAAAGGTACATAAGTTTTTTGATGTGTTGAAAATTCTAATGTAGTGTAATTTCTTTATTTGTTGACAACATTACTTATAAAATAGCACAGTCATAGAAGATATCAAAAAAATTAACTGTGCAAAATTTCATCGCTTTAGGAAAAAAACTATGGCCATGGTAGAATTTTTGTTGTGTCAAGGTATTTCTGCCTACATCCCCTCCTTAAAGCACTTTGTCATACTCTTTTGTTTCTTATCACATTTAATCTTTTGTATATGAAGCCAAAGTTGAAACCATTTAAATTTGCTGTCAGATTGGAAGAGCAAAAAAGAAACAATCAAATTTAAACTAATTGGTAAATCAGCGGAACATACATTTTTGGGACATGCAATAATAATATTTGAAATTAAATGAAATTATTAAAGCTGTTGACAACCAAACTAGAACTCATCACTTGAGAAAAGGTCCTTATTTAAACATTTTCCATGAGTTTATTAAATTTCAAAATCTCACCAATCAGCAATGTTATAAAGTTTACCATCAGATGGCAGCAATTAAATGCTTATGCTGAGGAAAAAAGAAGAATAGATAACAATTGTCAGTCACCACTGTGCTGAGGATGGAAACAAATGTCTCCAAAATGTTCCAAGATTTTACAACTTGACATAAGTGAGTTTAAGTGCCGAATTTGAATCATTAAAATTTTAAAAGTAAGTTAAATTAAGATAAAAATACTTCACAGTTAATAGTGTTTATGTTGCTAATAATAAATAGCGTTTTTTAAATGTAATGTGTCATCTCTAACTTTGCCTTCGTTTGGGAAGACCAGTTTCAGGGTACTTCAACCCTATCTTCAGTTCTGCGGATAGTTGACACTACATGTAACAGGTGGTTGTGTGCAGCCTGGTGTTGTAAGAAGAAGACTCCTTTATGAATTTTGAGGTCCCCGCCATTGATGATGTCACCCTGTTGACAAGAGTAGAGGGCAACACAACATCAGGCTGCACACAACCACCTGTTGCATATAGCATCAGTCATCCCTGGAAGTGAAGATAGGCTTAAAGTACCCGAAACCAGTCTTCCCAAACAAAGGCAAAGTAGGAGCAACAAGTGTAAAAAGGTGACTCATTACATTTAAATTATGGCGCTCCACTGTCTAAACTACTTCTTTTTATTTTATATAAATAAATAACGTCTTCTGTTTGACAGCGGTAATGACAGATGGCATGACTGATGTGGACAAGGTGCTGTTTCACTTAGAGGCGAAGGAATTTACAGTGGAACCAAGTACATTGCAATCTTTACAGCAACTCATTCAGTGGGTGGCAGACTTGGCACTAAATTTGTTGGCAAGACTACCCGAACAGCGACAGGCTGGCAAGAGCTTTGGTGTAAGTTATCTTAAGTTAAAAAATTTGTTATACTACAGCTACCTAATTTTGTGGACCCATTACGAATTTGCCTGTCTAATTGTATATTATAGAATTCATTAAAAAATGATTTTGCTTCCCATGCTATCTATTTACAATGCATTTTTGTCTATTAATGTTTCAAACTAAGAATTAATATTAATCGTTTTTTCCACACAAGCCATATGTGCGACAGGAAAGATAGACTTAGACTGAAACGGTCAATATCATAGCCAAGATGTGAATCCCAGAACTCCTGGTCTCTCTCCAATTGCTCTAACCACTGAGCTATCATGGCAATATTCAACACATTAAATTCTCCAACTGATTCATGTTTACCTAGTAAATTACAAGGTGATCTCAGAACAGGCTTCTTACTCCTGAAAGTCCTAGGGTGTTGTCAGTCCTAAATATCTAAATATGGGAATGGTAAGTTTATTATGAAAAAAAAAACTTTAGAAACAATATTGAAAGTTTATCAGATATATGATTTGTTATTTGCTATTTAAAGTTACAGTAATGAATGACTTGTCAATATATAACACAGTACAATTATAAATTATGTAATTATAGTATATACATACTACTTTTTATATTACCATAACAATAAGGAAGCTCTTGTGAACATAAAGTAAAAGGGAGAATCTGAAACTTTCGAGTATCTTCTATCTGATGATTCACTTACATTTGAAATATAGAGTACCAAATATTTAAAAAAACGTAGAATGCTAAGAAAAAAAATCTGTAGTGTCATTTCAGATGATTTATTTTGTTTTCCATCTTCTACAAACTACTTTTATAAAAGTTAATTCTTCTCTCTGCTTCATGATAATCAAGGTAGCCTTTTTTATGCATAATGTGTAGTACCTTGTAGCTACAAGAAGTGTATGTCAGGCTAAAGCAATAGTCAGATTCTAACTTTCTCTAGCTTGCTTGTACAATGTATTTGTAATATAAGTTTTGTGGTCCCCTGAGTCTGAAAAAATTATTTTTATAAAAAGGTCTGTGGACAACATAATTAACAATGAATAGATCGTTAAATACCAAACTTGGTATTTATCATGAGTATCTTCCAAGGATGCAACACAAATATTTTCAAGAAAATCCCCCCATCACAAACTACCCTTTACGTGGAAAAATTTTGGATTTTTTTTTTTTTTTTTTTTTTGCAAAATGGCTCTAATGATTTTGATTAAAATACTGTATGTTGCAGATATTTACATCATAAATAAAATGTATATTTTGAATTTTCTGGTAATAGCCTCTGAAGACCTCTTTATTCTGGATGAGTTTTGCAGAATTTTGCATAATGGTTAAACTGTAGGAGATAGACAAAAACTTACTGCACAAAAAAATGTAGAGCGTACCGTTTCTGAGATATTCCTTGTTATTGGTATCAATTTTAAATTGTGTAAACTTTTCTCAAATGAGAAGTGGTGTTTCGTTTCATCTCTTGTTTTACTGCAGGCCATGCAAAGGGAATCAATTTTCAATTGTTTCACATAGGACCAGCTTTTAAAAAATTTGATTATCACTTTAGCCCAGTGTATTCCCTAGGTCCTTTCTACTTACAAGGAAGCAAGTAATAAAACAAGTTCTGTTAATGTTTGCATTGATTAACATGTTGTGGATAAAAGAATAATCTTTTGTAAGGAAAGTTGTTTGTGTAACAGAGAAAATTATGTGAATGGAACACATCAGATTTTAAAAAAAAAGATTGCCAGTCATAACTTTGAAATTGCATGATTACGAGAAGCAAAGGAACAGTGTCTAACCACTTGAAAAAAGTATGAACATTTCACAGTTCAAGCCAGTAACTAAGAATATCTCGGAAATAATTAATTTAATGCTATAATAAAAGTTATTTGTCATAAAGTTTGATTATAACAAAATCTATATTTTTATGTAGTAAGAGAGTATCTTATGGTTTACAAATTATACAAAATTCATTCAGAATAAAGACGACTTCAAAGACTATCCCAAGAAAATGTAAGATATACATTTTATAGACTTGCAATATCTTAAACATTATAGTAGTATTTTAATATTATTGTTAGTGCCAATTTTTTTTTTTTTTTTTGGGGGGGGGATATGAGAAGTGCAGGAATTTCCTTAATACCTGCAAATTGCTTTTTTTTTTTTTTTTTAACCTGCAAGTTCATATTGGACAATAAAAAAAATCCGTGAAATAATGCTGATATGAACTCGGCATCCATGGAGCTTAAAGTTACTTAACATTCATCCTCTCAGGATAAGGGAAAACTCTGGGGGAAAAAAAAAAAAATTGTATTCAGGTAACTCACTCTAATCAAAATTCAAACTCCCAATCTCTTGAATGTGAGACAAATTCACTACTGCCACACTATAGAGGTGGCAATTGTATCCATGGAAGTCGCTAAACTTAAATATCAAATTTAATGTTTAACCAACTTTTCGTTTTTAAATTATGCTATTCACAGACATACAAACATACTCATACAATGTATGTCATGTAAATATCTTCAGCATATGGTATTTAATCAAAACTGTTAGAACTATTTTTGAGAAAAACACATGTTGCTGAATTTAAATACCAAGATTGGGTATTCGTCTGACTTTTAGTTTTTATTATTTTTCTTTTCCCCTCCCTCTTTCATAGACATATAACTTTTTATATTAATCCTTTCTTGCACGTCAAAAGTGTAAAAATTCTTAACTTTGAAGTTTTTGTATAAATTAAGTAATATTTTTTCTACCTACTCAGAAAAATGGTAGAGAAATTAAACATCTAACATCAGTAGAAGTTGAATTAAATAGTCGGTATTGCTATTATTTAAACACAGCTCCATGATTACCATGCTGAACTACAGTGCGTTCCCTGAGCGACCGAGCTGCTCCGTGACTGCACCATAACGGGTGATGGCCAGCCGCGGCAAAATGGTCCGGTTGCTCAGGGAACGCACTGCATATTTACTTCTTCATTCATTTTGCTTCAAATAGTACTTTGACTTCCAGTTTTCTATTTCTTTCATACAATAATACATTCTGTAATAGATGAATATTAAGGCATAAACTGTAATTTATTGTTACATTTGTATTTTCCAGTATGAGTTACTGCGAGACTACAAGGCCTTGAATACTCTTCGAGAATTGCTGGTTGTCATTAGGATTTGGGGACTCCTACGCCAAAGTTGTCTACCTGTATTTGTACGTAGTGCTGAGAATTTGGATGTATTGGCATTGCTGTTTAAGTTACTCTCTCGGCTGATCCAAAGCTCAGAACCTGATGAGACTCTCCTAGGTAACATCAACATTGACTTTTATTCTCCTGTACACTTCTAAAATCCTATAATTATAATTAATACATTTTATAAGCTATTGTTTTATATATATATATATCACTATTGTTATATTGGTAATGTTATATTAACACCCTACCAAGGGTACATGTTTTACTGTTAGAACCTGCTGAAAAATTCAATGCCACAGCTGGATTTGAATATAGTTTTCCTGTTCTCTGTGTAGTTGCTTAAACCACTGAGCTACTGTGACATCATGCAGATATGATATTCAATTCATGTATTTTGCCTTGTCTAACAATAAAACAATATTCACTAATTTGTAATATAGATTTTATACAGTTTAAGAATTTTATGATTTCTCAAGATGGTTAATTTGTACATGTTTTACTGTTGGAACCAACTTAAAAATTCATTGCTACAGCCAGTATTTGAACATGGTTCTCTCATTCTCCATGCATTGAATGCATTTTGTCACAGTAGCACAATGGTTACAGAAGCCGCACTGAGAGTAGGAGAAGTGTGGCTTGAATCAATATAGTAAAAATGGTCCTGTGCTTAATAGCAATTTTTTTTTATTCTAAACATCAGCAGTATTTCCCCTCCACCCTAATCTGCCAATAGTGTCTGAACAAGCTATAATGGGAATGGGAAAGAAGCTTGGCCAAGCTTTAAATTTCTTATTCTTGGGCATGACACATTAGATTGATGTTCTCCATATTAGACTCTTCACTGTAGATTCTAGGTGACATGAAACAGCCACTAGAGCTCACTCTAATCTCAATTCTTTTTGCATTTTGATGTTGGCTAAATTGAAGGCAGGTGTAGAAATATCATTGGTCATTTGAAAACAAAATGAAATCACAATGCATAAAATTGAGTTTCAACTTTGAGGTCAATGGTTATCAATATGCATTTCCATTTTTACTTTCTCTACGCGTACTATGTACATAGTGTATAGAGGAAGTATTATATTCCACCCAAAAGTTTGATACTGAGATTTCACCGGAAATAGATGTTTTAGGATCCGCTGAATACAAAAACAGCAATTTTACAAAAAGGTCCATGTGTGTATGTGTGTGTCTGTCTGTGGACAGCATAGCTCAAAAATGAAAAGACCATTGAATACTAAACTTGGTATTTAAGTTTTGTATCTTCCAAGGATGCAACACGAAGATTTTCAAAAAAAATTTTCCCACCCCCAAACTACCCTTTACATGGAACTTCTTTTGAAATTTTTTATTTTCTTAAAAATGGCTCTAACAATTTTGATTAAAATATTGTATATTAAAGATATTTACCTGACAAATATAATGTATATCTTGAATTTTCTAGGAATAGCCTCTGAAGACTACTTTATTCTGGATGAATTTTGCATAACTGCTAAACCGTATGAGATGGACAAAAACTTACCACACAAAAAGTGTAGAGCACGTTAAAACACACACTTTATGTTATATATTTTTTTTTTTCGTGGAGTTGATAAATTTTTAGATATTCCTTGTTTTTGGTTTCAGCTTTGAAAAACTTACCTTTCTCATACAGGAATTTGTCAACTTGTGTCCATAGAAACAAAAGAACTTCAGTCACATAGCAACCAGCTTTTGACTGTATATTTAATCTATGGTACTCACTTAGTTCGCTTCTACTTACAAGGAAGCAAGTAATAAGACTATTTCTTATTCCTGATATATGGTGAACTTTGTGACAGTGATGTGTTTTAACAATTGAAAATTAGTTAAGTCGATTTTGTAACACTACATCACTTTTTATTTTGGAAAACATGTTTCAGAAGCCATGTGCTTCCATTGTCAATTCATCACAAGGAAAACAGAATTAAAAGTTTGGGAAAACATATATATTTGGAAAAACAAAACCGCATTTTCAATTTTGAAATCCTGCCAGGCGATCTACTGATTCAGAGGTTCATCAAACCACCACTGGGGACAAAGACAACCACCACAGCAAGCAATGCCGCAGTCGACCAAAGGAATTGACAATGGAAGCACATGGCTTCTGAAACATGTTTTCCGAAATAAAAAGTAAGTGATGTGGTGTTACAAAATTGACTCAACTAATTTTCAAGACTATTTCTGCTAATTTTTTCTCGATTAGTATGAAGTAAATAGAAGCATTAAGATTTTTAACAATAATTTATTACAGAGCTGTAGAGAAAGTCATGTGAATGGAACACATCAGATTTTTGTTACTGTGTTGTGAACAAAAATTCTAGTCATCTGTATTACTTCCTGCTCTCATTTCCATTTTGGTTACCATTCTCAGTTTATTGTGAACCAACGTTCAAAGGGGTTATTTGGGGTAATATTTGAAGAGGTATTTGAATACTATGTTATTTAATTACAATAAAATCAGTAGCCTTGTAAAACACTCTCAAATACAGGCAATAAAACACAATTCTGGATAAATCTTACAATCACATAAAATATGCTATTTTGTAGATGAATGTTGCCTATTGCCCAGTCAAGTAATGACGCCACAACTCAATCCCTCTACCAAGATTATTGCTGTTGCCTCACCAGCATTATATCATCAAACTCTTCCAATACAGGTATGTAGATTATCTTTATGCACTTGTAGTTTGTCACATTATTTCCTCCAGGTAGGAATTGTTTATTAATAAACGAGTCACACTCTAACTTCACCTTAAGCTTTCTTACCAGAAACATGTTTTCACCGGCCATTGCCAGCATGTTCAGCTAACAACTGTCTATCCTGATATATGGTGGACTTTGTGACAGTGATGTGTTTTAACAATTGAAAGTTAAATTAAATAACTCAGAAGTTTGAGACAAGTGAAGTTTTAATCAATGTGATGTTGAAAATGAGTCGGAATAGTAACACTCACCTCACTTATATGTATTATGTCCAAAACATATGTTTCAAGGGCAATTGCCCTCTTCTTCAGTTGAAGTCCGACTTGAAACATATGTTTTGGACATAATACATATAAGTGAGGTGAGTGTTACTATTCCGACTCATTTTCAACATCACATTAATTGAAAGTTAGTTGAGTCGAGTGATGTAGTGTTACAAAATCAACTCAACTAACTTTCAATTGTAACAACTGTCTAGTTTGGTGAACTGTGCGTTGTCTTGGGTTCCTCTATCATCGGAAAATGAACTTAAAGTTTGGATTCTCATTGATGAATTGGGATGTCAACACAGATGACAATCCAAACGTTAAGATACTTGCATAGAAGAATCACCTTGTATATGAATATTTTGGATTAGGGGTTCCTATGAATTTGTAATACTTAAAGAAATTTTATCTCTATATTTTCTGTGCACTAGATTTGAAATGACTGTATCTGCCAGGTAACGTAAACATACTGTCATGTTACAGCTGGAGTACGGAGTGGAACCAGATTGTTTGCTGTTTGTTCCTGACCTGAGTCCTGTGGAGGGGGCCATGCAGACAGAGCAGATGGTGGACAGCATCCGTCATGTCTATTTGGGGAAATGTCCACTTGTAGTGAAGCAGTGCTGCAGGTGACTTTCCATTTTCAAGGGTCAAACATGAAATAGGGCCCAATGCATTATATATAGAAATTTTTATATTCTCTCTCTTCATTATTTTTACTTATGCAAGTATCATTTTATAAAACTTGGTGACTGGATGGATTAAAGATTGGAAAGTGAAAGGTGAATCAGACTTACAAAATGTGATGTTTTTACATTCACATGATTTCCTTAAGATTTAATAGTGGGTATACAAAATTATTCCTGCCAAAGTTTATATTCTTCTGTCTACTTCTTTTTAATCAACATAAACCTATACAGAAATAGCTACAGCACACATTTCATAGTAGATACAAAGAGAATAGCAATATTCAAATGTTTAACAACTGGTTGCTATTTATACTTGCTCTAAAATTCTGTACTCTTTCCATGCTTTTGCCAGAAGCAAGTGAACATCAAAAGGACTTTGGAGGGATGAAAAAGTATTGAAGCATTTGAACCAACAATAATGAATGTCTTGGAAATGGCTTACAATATAAAAAGTTATTTAAAATAAATTGTGTGCCTTAAAGGTTATTCTTTGTGAAGTATGTTTTCATCTATTCCTTAGCATTTATATAAGAATAAACAAAGTTTTTTCCAAATAAAGAGGACTTAACAGGCTATTCCCAGACAATTCAAACTATACATGTTCTTTTTCATGTAAAAATATCTTTAGTATACAATATTTCAATTAAAATCATTAGGGCTGTTTTTAGAAAATCAAACATTTCAAAAAACCTTCTGTTTAAAGCGTATTTTGTGGTGAGGGATTTTGTTGAAAATCTCAGCATTCATATTTGAAGATAGTGAACTTAAGTATTAAATTTGGTATTTAACTGATTTTTTCATTTTTGAACTCTGTTTTTCTGCATATACTCGTGCACGTGTCCACACACACACACCCATATATGCACACACAGACCTTTAAAAATGCATTTTGTTTTGGGAGTCTCAAAATGTGAAATCCTGGTGAAATCTTGGTGTCAAATTTTTTGGAGGAATGTAATACTTCCTCTTCTTACTGTACATAGTAAAGAAAGTAAAAGTGCATTGCAATGACAACTACTTTTTAAGTTAAACATAGAGATACAGTAGGGAGATACAATAAAAAGAATCCATACATGGGCAATTCCTACTAGTTGTATCTGCCTGTAGTACTAATTTAAGGCTAGTTTGCAATATTCCAGGAATGCATATTAATACCATACTGAGAGCCAAGTAGAAGGTTGATTTTTTGCTTTACAATGTCATTAGTTTGCAACTGATAATGTTTCACTTGCTTCCAATTCATCCAATACCAAAATTTGACAACTAATATTTTCTTATGCTCTTTGTGGTGTAGTGGTTACCATGATAGCCTCTAAAATCCAAGATTGCAGGTTCAAACTTGGCAGAAGGTGATGGATTTTTTCACATGCCAAAATCCTTAGCACGGCTTCCTTTGAAAGGGAAGTTAAGCCGATGTTCCTGTGTAATATTTATTTTGTAAAAGAACCCCATTCCTTGAAAGAAGAAGGTTTATGGGCAGTATTCTGCCATTTCATGTCCATAAGTCATGATTTCGTCCTACAGTGCCATCAGTGGGCAGCAAGTTTGATACTTCATCACCATGGTGCATAGCGTCAAACTCATGAACTAGAAATTCAAATCCAATCAAGGAAACATCGTAATGATGCCTTATGCTCCACTTAGGAGTTACAGAAATATTAACGCTTTGAAACCCAGTATAAAACTGGTTTTTGTGGAGTGATAGAAGTAAGTAAAATCTTTAGTAGTACATAAACTTTTGCCTCTTCCATATGCTTACTGTGGTGTTGAAACTATAATGTATTCTGTTGTAACTAATTTATGTACCAAATGATAGTAAAGAAAAATTAGTACCTATAGTGAAGTGGTGCCATGGTAATATGAGTGACTCACATTCAGGAAGTCCCAGGTTCAATCCTGGCAACTGCCCACTCCTATCCATAAGTTTTTTATGGTTTCTCTAGGTTTAGCAGGCAAACTTTGGGTGGTTTCTCACTATTATTTCCTTTCAGCATATCCCCTTCATTTTGTTTTCTTCTTATCTATCAGTCATGCGTCTAGGTTTATAGTGTATGACAGTGCAGGCAGATGGCATGGAAAGACTACTCCCAATGGTTACTAAAGAGTTGCTAGGTTAACAGATCACCCTCTATGGTGACTCAAGCAGCAGGATCACTACTTGGAAATGTTAAGGAATTCCATGCATCTCTGTAGCTTGTCTGCCTGCTGCTTGTGGCCTCCTATGGTTCTCTCACGTCATTACTTTTTCTTGAGGGGTGTTAGCCAAAATAGATCTGTATAGGTCGCAGTGCATGAGCTTTCCCCCCCTCTCTTGGCTGCCCTTTACCTACGGCCTCATATATTAATGCTAACTAAACTTGTCAGAAACTTATAAATGATCATGATGTAACATTTTAAAAAGTCTGGTTGTAAAAGATACTTTTATTTTTAGTGCCTTGTTAGGATCCCACTCTCATATGGTATGACACACACATACATACACATTAATGTTTCAAAAATATTATTATTTACTTCAAGGTAGACCTCACATTAGGAAGAAATTATTCATCCAGAATTGAAAATTAGCAAAAAAATTTTGATTACAGGTTCATTTTATATCTGGATGGAAATCTCACATTGTCAGTCAAATCAGCTGTAGAGGGAATAATTTTAATGAAAGGGTGTTTTGGAACAGTGATATGTATCAAATGAATATTTTTGAGTTGGGTTTGTAACACTGCAGTAGGAAACCATCGACAATGATGCCCACATGGCTTTGAAACTGGTCTGGAAAAATTATACGTAAGTGATACTTAAGTGTTACAACCCAACTCAAAAATATTCATGTAGAGAGAATGTTTTATGTTAATATAACATTATGCTATTCATATATATAAAGTATTATGTAATGTATCTTTATTTACAGATGTGGATGTAAAGCTCAGGTGCATAGCATGACACGAACTGCAGCAATACGAGCTTGGGATCAGCGCTGGGCTCGCGAGTGTAGGTGTTGTGGTCACTGGAGAGTTCGTCGCTTCACATAGAAAATGAAACGCCTTGTATAATAAAAGACTGATTGATATTGTGGAAAAAAGTTACATTAATTGAATGGACATTTTTTTAATAATTGAATAAATTTATGAACCCAAAATCCTTCAGTTGTTTTAATTCCTAATGACTATTGTACTGGTACTTCTGAATTGAACAAATAATTGAAAAGAAAAGTAGATTATAATCTATCACAAATTTATGTATCATTTAATTTCTTTTTTGTCATTGGAGTTGCATGGCCTGCCATGCTGTGTTATGTGTACATGTGATGGATGAGCCTTGAGAAGAGAACTTCTCTTGTATGGTAACTGTTTTGTCATATCACCTTAATAGAAGTGAGCCTGGGAGGGCAGCTGGGACAGCATTTGTTGCTGTCAAATTTCATCATTTCTTCTGATCATTGTCTTCTTCTTGATGTTTTAGTAGTAGCCATAACAGAGCACATTTATGGTGACAAAAACCTCTTCCATTTCTTAGCTCTAGTGTAGACTTACCATGCACACAGTAGGTGACAAAGGTGTTGCCTTCCACATCTTTGACATCTACTTATGAAATTATTAATCTGCACAAGTTCTTCAGCTCTTAATGTTGTTGGCAGAATTTCATTGAATACTTGCAAGGAGAATCAAAAGTAAACCTTTGTAACCTCCACGTAACACAGATCTAACAGTGTCCAATTTTTATTTGTGTCGTACAATAATAAAGTTCTAATATGTTGCCTTCACATGACTTTCTCCACCCTCTATTGCTTATTACTGGTACACAAATAATTGTTAAGAAAGTTTGTTCTCTTATATACTTCATTGTAATCAAGATAAATCTTTGCAGTAATAGCTGTGTTATATTAATTTAAATAAGTTGGGAAGTTGTAACACTACATCACAAATAAACACCAGAAACTGTGAATTGTTCCTATCTTCAGTTGTTTCCCACTGCTCATGCTGATTCCTCTCTGGGGGATGCTGCAGATTAGCGTGGTTAATGGTGCTGGGATGAGTCTCCAAAGGGTGGCAGTAATTCTAAGGTGATTATGTGATCCTTGTGTTTTAATACATGTATTTTCTCCTAAGCTTCCAATTCGTAGCTGTCCTTTATCAGTTGTAAAAGTTCTATGCTGGATGAGGTTCATGATTCACCATTTCGAAATGTGTTCAAATAAGTGTTTATTGCTGATGCAGTGTTACAACTTCCTAACCCACATATTTAAATTATTACACATCACAGTTACAAGCTTCTTAATCTTCTTTACATTACATTAATTTCCAATTGAAGCTAATAGTGAAGCTCATAATAATTAGAAATTATTTTTGAGTCAAATTTTCACACATCTTCATTTACACTTTAACACTTGGAAATGTTTTGAGAGTGATCACTCTCATCCGTAGCTGAAGCCCATAACCAATCCTATGGATGCCACCAACATTAGTTGACCTTCAGTTGAAAATGAAGTTGTCAAAACATGTTGATGTTAAAGTGTGAGTGAAGCAAATTCGACTAAAAATAATGTCTAAGCTACATTACACATTTTGTAATAGATGCAAAGGGAATAGCAACAGTCAGATGTTTTAGAGCTGGATCCTATATACTGGCCTTAACATTTTATATGCTTTCCATGACATTGCAATAAACAGCTGAAAATTAATAAGACTGGAAAGAATGACAAAATATTGAACCACCCAAATCATTAATAACAGATATCTCAGGAAAGGGTGATATCATATGGCTTATTTAAAATAAATAATGTGTGTTTAAAAAGATCTACATTTTTTGTTTAGTATATTTTCGTCTATTGCTTAACATTTACCTGTTATACAAGATGATATAGGTGCTTCAAAATGACACAAAATCAAGAACTAGGTGTTGCTCAAACCCAATGTGATATGAAAATATAGTTTTCATTGCCAATAGGGGTACAATCAACAAAACCATCATCATGGTAAGGCACTTACCCAGGAACGAAGCCACACACTTGGCTCATGCTAACAGAAGTAACACAAATAGCTTGGGAAACTCTGAGTTGTTGCTTTTGCAGTGCTTTTGTAAACATACCAACATGCTACATGGTGGTAAGCTAACATTAGCAGATTCCTTGTATTTTGAAACTTTGCTGAGGAATCTGTACCTTTAGTTATTTGTTTATTATTCCAACATATTCCATCATAGATAATGAATAAAAGGAAATTACTGAAAAAATAAACTGGGATGTAATGTCACTAATACTGTTTTTTATAGGCAGTTTAACATTAGTGATCTTGAGGGTGGAGGCAAGAAATTGATAAAAACAACAAGAGGAAAGTGTACTATTAGAACCTACAAAAGGATTGCAGCTAAAGTTAAACAAAAGTAAATCCCTTTGCAGCGAGACTAAGTTTTTTTAACTTGTAATACTAAATGAAAAATTTGTATATTTAACAAATGAAATGGCGTGTTATTTATGGACGCTCTTTAACTGCTTTGGTTCTCAGCGTCCCATTCTATACTGGGGCGTGAAAGATCGCTTAATTTTGCTCAGAGGCCTCTTATCAGGCTTGAGGTTCTTTTACGTGCCGTAAATCTACGACACGGGACCCACAGCTTTACTTCCCTTCCAAAGGAAGCCATGCTAAGGATTTTTACGCCTGAAAAAATCCATCGTCCTCCGCCGGGTTTGAACCCGCGACCTTGGGGTATATGAAGTTAGCATGGTAACCATTACACCACGGAGGGCAACTTTATATTTAACAGGAAGTGTTTATTGTATACATTAAGTTGGTGAGAGTTTACTGTTAGAATAATTACATCATTAGGATAAAAAGTTCAAAATGCATGTGGTTAGGGCAAAATAGTATCTTCTGCTTTCAGCGACCTCTAAACTGTCTGACTCATTAGTGGTATTTTGAGTAACTGTCCTTTGCCACTTTACTTGAAAACTAAGACAGATTTGCTGATAATAAACAAGGAGAAATCCATTTGTTTTCATAAATATGTTTGTCCAAAAATAACTCTGTGGTGTGAGAATACAGGCATCACACACAAGTTCTTTGAGTGCTGCATTGACTTAAAGTGATCTAATTTTCAACGTTACATAAAAACATACATAAAAGAGTTTCAAAACTATCCAAAAATTTTGGATAGTTCAAATATGAGCAATGACTGTTATATTTGTTCAGTTTTGTGTGGAAACAGCCTATATAAATCTCTTTCCAAATGAGTTCATAGGCTATTCTCAGAAAATTCAAGATATGTATTTTATTTATCATGATTGTATCTTTAATATATGGTATTTTATTCAAAATTCTTAGAATGATTTCTAATAACATCAAATGTTTATAATAATAATAAAGCTCATATAAAATGTAATTGAGGGGTGGAGATTGTTTTTATTTTTTTTTTGGAAAGTAATAAATTTAAATACCAAGTTGGTATTTATCTGAATTTCATTACTGGGATATGTAGTACATACAGACCTTCCCTAAAAACTTTTTAGGAGGATTCAGGGGGTCTCAAAAGTTGTATTTCTGGTGAAATCTCATTATCAAATATTTTGGGGGAGTAAAATATTTTCCCTTCATAGGTACCATTAGTAGTAGAGAGATGCAATAAGCTGTGTGCAAGAAATTTGTTTTATATTAAATGACTGCATAAAAATTTATTGAAGTAAACGAATAACTATAATTTATCCAACTACTATTTTTTCTTGGAGTTAATATTTTATTTGCTTACTTTCAATAGCCTTCAATTTATTTTTTTTTAAACATCTAAGCATATTTCTGACAAGAGCACAGATTTGGTTAAGAAGTTCAGTGATCCTTAATTTCCAATCAGTTAACTGCTTAGTTAATTATTTTTATGGCAACTTAGGCAGTCAAATGAGTTTGGTTATAATTACTTCCCCTATGCTTCTATGTTGAGAATAATAGTTATGGCTGATACCCTGGTGGATTTTCTGGGGAAACTTGGTTATATCATGTTTATATTGATTAAATAGAAACATATGAAAGTAGAAATAAAAAAAAGGCGGGAAACTTAAGACAAATGAATGTAAAGCAGTATGAAGGGAAAGTAAGAATATACACAGGAGAGATGATGAATTTTTCAAATTAGATTTTTGGAGCAGTGTTATGCAAGCAATTATAAAGAAAGGAAATGGTTACAAACAGGACAGAAAATAACATATGAAAGGTATTAATAGTAAAAGTTTAGTTTTCTCAATTTTGTTTGAGTATTTGGTTCATTAAAGCATATTCTTTGTGAAGAAAGAACTTTAAAAGTTAGGTATTTTGAGCAGTGCACATTTCCCTTAATCTGCATTAACCACTTCTCTTATTTGTTTGTGAAGTGATTTCTTTGCAGGTAATGTTGTTTTTGGTGACAAAGTTAAAATTGCTGGAGAACCTTTTAGGTGCTAATTAAAGTAAATTGCATACAGTTAAAGCCTTGTACCATAGGTACTGAGTTTAGAATGGTAAGGCACTATCTGGCCCCCCTAACTTAAAAAGCATTACCCCTCCAACAGTTTTTCTGAAGGGGTCTTGCCTCCACAAAAATTCAGAGTTGTCAAAAAAAAACCCAAAAATTATGTTTTTTCAAAACATAACAACTGTTTACATAGGCAAGGTTTGCCTTTAAGCCAAATGCAGTGCTAAACTGCTAAATAAAAGCAGTGATTATGTAACCTAGGTTTCAGTTAACACTCTCTCAAAATCGGAGCACACAAATATTTTCCCTATTGTAGAGAAATATTTTACAGCTTTATTAATATCTGTAATCATTTTTCGAAGTAAGGTGTGATGCAAAATGCAATTTATTTTGTATGTTTTGAAAAATCCATTAATAGGAGTTGCATTGATTCTTTTTTAAAATTCATGACTATCATCACTCCTAAGTAATAGTATGCTTTTAAAATTGTTTCATCATTTGTGTGGCCATGAAATTTTGTTTAATTATCTAAATGGTGTTACTGCCATCCATTGCCATTGTGAAGAAGCTGTCTTCATTTAGTAGTATTGGAGTTCATAACTTTCTTTTTACTTTCTCTATACATACTATGTCCATAGTGTATAGAGAAGGTATTGTATTGCATCCAAAAATTTGATACCAAGATTTCACCAGAAATACATGTTTTTGGTCCCACTGAATCAAAAAAAAAAGCATTTTTAGAAAAATGTCCATGTGTGTGTGTGTGTCTGTGCGTGTGTGCATGGGTGCATGTGTATGTGTGTGTGCACGCGTGCGTGTGGCTCAAAAAAGTCTTAAATACCAAACTTGATATTCAAGATCAGATCTTCCTAGAATGTGACACATAGTTTTGAAGAAAATCCCCCCACCCCCAACTACCCTTTACATGGAAAATTTTCAAAAATTTTGATTTTCTGAAGAATGGCTCTAATGATTTTGATTAAAATCTCTTATATTTAAGATATTTGCATGACACATAAAATGATTATCTTGAATTTTCTGGGAATTGCCTCTGAAGACCTCCTTATTCTGGATGTTTTTTTTTAAATTTTACATAGGTGGCAAACTGTAAGAGAAAGACAAAAACTTACTACACAAAAAATATCTCCTTAAAATATGCAATTACTTTTTCATATACATTTTTTCCTGCAGTTGACTACTTTTGAGGTATTCCTTGTTTTTGGTTTCAGTTTTAAAATACTTAAACTTTTCTCATACAGGAACTTGTCAACTACTGACCACACAAAGAAATAGATTTCAATCCCATAGCAACCACATTTTAAAACATTTGATTGTTGGTTTAGCCTAGTGTATTCCCTTATTTCCCTTCTACTTAAAAGAACCAAGTAATAAGACCACTTCTGCTAACATTTATCTTGATTAGCATGAAGTTTTTTTTTTTTTTTTTTATGGCCACTCGTTAACTGCTTTGGTTTTCAGCGTCCCATTCTATATTGGCGTGAAAGACCGCTTAAGTTTGCTCAGAGGCCTCTCTATCAGGCTTGAGGTTCTTTTATGTGCCGTAAATCTACAACACAGGACCCATGGCTTTACTTTCCTTCCGAAGGAAGCCATGCTAAGGAGTTTTATGCCTGAAAAAATCCATCGTCCTCCACCGGGTTTGAACCCATGACATTGGGTATATGAAGTTAGTATGGTAACCATTACACCACAGAGGACGACTTAGCATGAAGTAGATAGAAGAATATGCATATTAGCAATAATTTGTTACAGAGATGAAGAGAAAGTCATGTGAATGGAACATATCAGATTTTTTTAGTGATATTTCATGCCTGTTCTTACTGCATAGGGCACCATAGGGGTCGACACTGATGATGCATGGAAAGATATTTGGGGAAGAAAATATTCCATGCTTAAGTTTAGGGTTTCTTCCCACCAATGGCATTTTCTAGTTATGTGAATCAAGGAAAATTTAAACTAAAATCTCAGTCAGGGAAGATGTTCTTGGCTGATTTTTAATTGTAGACCTCTTGTTCATGAATCCATGTCTTAATGACCTTGGCAACTTGTTTCAGTAGGAATAAACTGTTTCATCAGAAAATGTGAGATAAGACTCAACATATTTACCATTATTACTTTCTATAGCACGTGTACAATGTAATAGTAGGTAGACAAGATATTATATTCCACCCAAAAATTGAATAGTTAGATTCCACCAGAAGCATGTTTTGAGAGGTGCCCCTGAATTAAAAAAACAAATTTTTTTAGAAAAAGGTTAATGTATGTGTGTGTGTGCATGTGCGCCCATGTGTATGTGTGTGTGTGCGCGTGTGAACAGCATAGCTCAAAAATTAATTACCAAACTTGGTATTTAAGTCTAATATCTCCCAAGAATATAACACAAAGATTTTGACAATCCCTCCAAAATCCCAAACCAACCTTTACATGGAAAAATTTTCCAAAACTCTTTAGCTTAGTGTATTCCCTTATTTCCCTTCTATTTACAAGGAAGGAACTAACAATACCATTTTCGCTATATCATGTTTATCTTGATTAGCACAAAGTAGAGAGAAGAATAAGCTTATGTAAGAATAATCTGGTGCAGAATAGCTAGAGAAAGTCATGTGAATGGAACATATCAGATTTATTTTCTTCTAAGTTCAAATTAATTAACTATTTGTTTAATTTTAAGGAAGCAGAAAACATACTATGAGCGTTTAACATGTAGAATAATTTGGCACCTGTGTTGTAATTTTATTTACTTTATGTCTAATTATATTTACTGTTACTACACTTTACTTATACACTATGCGCCCACCTTTTCTTGGGGCTAGTTATGGGGAAAGCGAGGGCTGGGAGGAAGATGAGAGAGCTTTCCCATCTGTCTTTCCACAGTGATGTCAAACAAAGAAATGTTCTTACTATAAGGCCCTTAGCCATTATAGTGAACAGGTTATCTAATTATGCAAATTAGCTGAATTATTAAATGAAACATAGCACACATGCTCTTGCATGAACTCTGGAATCTACAAACAGAATGAACCATTAGCATTGAAGCTATACTATGTTAAGGCTTATAGTGTACTTGAAGTCTCAATGTTGTTGCTATGCCCTAATTCCAAAATTGCACAAAACCTACCGAGTAAAGACTAGAGAGCCGGGTACCCATAAATCACTCATTAAATACATGGTTATGGTGATGGGATTATTTTAAAATTATGATTATACTTAATTTATTCTTAGTCAAGTGCTTTATTTCAAAGTATATGATATGATTGTGCATGAATACTTTCAACAAAGACCAAATCTATGAAAATATTATGTTCCATATGAGAAATATAAACACAAATGTAAGAGAACTGAGCCAGGTGGGACTGGCATTGGTCATGGGTTCGATTCTCGCGGCCGAACTCTATGATCCATGTGTATTTTTGGGGGATTTTTTCTGGGTCACCAGGCGAATGGTGGGGAGGTTTCTTCATTCCCCAAACTTCCTGTTCCACCATTTCATCTCCATTTCATTCCAAACGGTCTCTTTTTGGGTTGTAAGTGTCGGCTAAGACTGCGGTTACAGTGGTCTTCTGTGGGAGTGAATGCACTTCGAAAATACACCTTTCGGCGGCTGAGTGGCATTGGAGTCGCCTTTAGGACCCAGAGGGTTTTGTCAAACCTAGGGAGTGGTCTCCTAGCGCCCCCTCCGTCGAAATGAAGAACTTCTTGGACCACGTTAGGGACCATCCATGGTGGCTCTTTCCTTGTGGTCTGGATTCGACCTCCCGTCAATAATACATCTCATAGCCTATCCTCCTGGGCTCTGACGCACAATAAACCCATGGTGGCTGCAGTGGTTTGAACCCCCTCCTGTATATACCAATCAACCAACCAGCCAATGTAAGAGACATAATAGGGAAATTGTTCTACTCATCGTGAACCTACAATAGGTGCCTAAATTAACCTTTGAAAATGTTTGATAAACCTAACTATATTCTTCCCAAAGAAACTTTGATTAACAAACTATTGTCCCTAAATAAAGGGACAGGATTTTTCAACTAAAACAATAGTGATACAACAAACCCCAAGATTGAGGGAAGGTACAACCCGACTCCATTACTAAGATAGCCAAGTTAACCTACAAAGGTGATTTACGTATTTCAAATGTAAAATATAGCATACTACCACTGCATTGAAGGAATTACCTGCTCTGAGCAGTTGGTCACACAGGCGATTCAGTAGGAGCATCGTGGGAAAGTTGCTCTCTCTGCTTTACTCAATGAGCAACGTTGGTGACGTCTGACCTAAGCCATCTCGCGTGATTTTCTTTTAGTGTTTAACGCCCGCTTTTACTACTACGACACCGCAGGCAATGACACTGATGATACATGGAATGCGTTGGCAGGGGAAACCGGAGGACCCGGAGAAAACCCGCCCCTGCGCCGGTTTGTCGCTTGGGATCGAAACCGTGCCGCCTAGATGAGAGGCGAGTGATCTCATCTCGCTGCTTTTTGGTTTTCTAATAGTGTTTAACGCCCGCTTTTACTACAAATGGCAGCGCAGGCGTTGACACTGATGATACATGAATGAAGGTGGAGCACCGGTGGAATTCGATGGCGGGGGAAACCGGAGGCCCCGGAGAAATCCCGCTCTTGCGCCACTTTGTTCACCACAAATTCCAACCAGGCCGCCTAGATGAGGTGCGAGTGTTTAACCGCTCGTTCACGGGGCGACCATCTCTTGTGATGATAATACTTCTGGCAAACTTAGCTTTTGTATGAGAAGGGAACAGCAGATAAACACATCAAGTTGACAGATCACAATATATACTTGGGCGCTATAAAAATACAACTGGAGGACCACCTTATTGTGCAACATGGCAACTATCTACCACTGTATGACATTCTTAAGCATTCTAATCTGTAGCACCCTGAAGCATATGTGCTCGTATTTGCTGAGCATGCATTTAGACCACTATAGATAACAGTCTAGAATGTTTGCAATGTTTGTCCTGCAGTTCATAGCAGCGGTAACGGGACACCCGCGTTCGATTCTCAGTACCGAAGTTGGGATTTTCTCCGCCGCTGAGGTCACCCTCCGTGGTGTAATGGTTACACCCAAGGTTGAGGGTTCAAACCCGGCGGAGGACGATAGATTTTTTCGGCTTCCGTGTCGCAAATTTACGGCACGTAAAAGAGCCTCAAGCCTGAAAAAAAGGCCTCTGAGCAAAAGTAAACCGCTGGGAGGACTGAGTGTGTCCGTTCATTATCACCATCCTCAGAAGGGAAACGGCAATACCAATGCGCCTAAACGCCGCGGTCGGGTTGTCTCTCCCACAATTCTGTCCCGGCCATTGACCAACTTTCGAGTTGAATATTCGTTGTCATCAATACATAACAAACGCTTGAGAAAAGCTATTGCTTTACATTTGAATAATGTACCCAGTTTATACACGGTATCCATGCCATGAAGTTTCGAGGAATAACGAAATTTTTTCTCTATTTATTTTACGGACATGTTTTAAGATACCTCGTGGCTGGATTTGTGGCAGACAGGTCTCTCTCATCCCTGTACCATACCATCTTGCTTTGTCACTTATCCTCAAAGAATCGCATTTGGGAGGTGCTGGGTTCGATTCCCACTTGACCTTGATGTTTTTTTTTATAGTTTTCCTTGATCGCCAAGGTGTATAATGAGATTTTGTATTCTACCACAATTCTTTTTTCCCTAATTTCCTTTGCCATTCATGTTTCAGACGTGCTTTCGCATCTTATGATGCCGGGAAAATGGTTCACTTGGTTGTGATATGTAAGCGCGCGTCTGTAGGCCTGTCTACACTCGGGCTAAGAATCTCTTCCTACTCCTTCATCTCATCCCTGCCTCCTGGTGATGTAGGCACGATCGATCCACAATGGTGTCGCAGGGAGCGCGGTGTCCCCTTCTGTTCCAACATCCTACATTTTGCATGTCTCTAGGCAACTATACTGCTGCTCCAATACGTGACGGCAGATAACATTAGGGTGCCCTCCAATCTACCCGTTTTTACTTTTTCTACACCTACTATGTACATAGTGTATAGAGAAGATATTGTACTCCACCAAAAAATTCGATACCGAGATTTCACCGGAAATATATGTTTTAGGGTCCCCTGTGTAAAAAAAAAAGCATTTTCAGAAAAAGGTCCGTGTGTCTGTGAACACGATAACTCAAAAACGAAAAGTCGGTGAAATACCAAATTGGTATTTAAGTTTAGTATCCTCTAGGGATGCGACACGAAGATTTTGAGAAATATCCCCCCACCCTAAACTACCCTTTACATGGAACTTTTTTAAAAAAAGTTATTTTCTAAATATTTTAACGATTTTGATTAAAAGATCGTATATTAAAGATATTTACCTGACAGATAAAATGTATGTCTTGGATTTCCTGGGGATAGCCTCTGAAGACTACTTTATTCTGGACGAATTTTACGGAATTTTGCATAACTGCTAAACCGTAAGAGACGGACAAAAACTTACCACACAAAAAATGTAGATCACGATAAAACACGCAATCTATGTCGTATAAATTTTTTTCGTGAGTTGATCGATTTTTTTAGATATTCCTTGTTTTTGGTTTCAGCTTTAAAATCTTATACTCTTCTCATGCAGGAGTTTGTCAACTCCGGTCCATACAAAGGAACTTCACTCACGTAGCAGTCAGCTTTTGACTATCACTTTAACCTATGTTAGTCCCTTATTTCGCTTCTACTTACAAGGAAGCAAGTAATAAGACTATTTCTGCTAATTTTTTTCTCGATTAGCATGAAGTAAATAGAAGCATAAGCTTTCTAACAACAATTTGTTGTAGAGATATAGAAAAAGTCATGTGAATGGAACACATTAATTTTTTTGGTGCAATACAATACCTTCTCTATACAACATGTACATAGTACGAGTAGAGAAAGTAATAAGCGTAAAATATTCATTTTCGCTATGTTTCCATGGAGAATTTAAATCATTTGAGTCCAATTATAACTGATTAGGATTAGCTTTAAATATTAAATTTAATAAGAATTAAGATCGTTCTGAATACGTATTGTGAGAAGAAATTATTCCGGGTTTTATGTTGATCATCTTCGATTTAAATTGCACAAACTGTTAAACATGTGTTGATTTTTTTTTTTTAGCTTTGGTTTGCTTAACGTCCTTTAACCTGGTTGGTCATATCGGACGATGAATGGAATTGGTGAAATGCTGCTCAAATGATCTCGAGGTCCATAGAACTTAAAGTTACTCGACATTCGTCTTCTCAGGATAAGGGAAAACCCAGAAAAAAAACCTTATTGGGTAACTCACCCTAAGCGAGATTCGAACTCATGACCTGTTGAATATGAGGTAGATACGCTACCACCACACTACCCAGGTGGGCTATTTTGTTCTTCTGTGTATTATAAGGAGGTTTTGAGGTTGGTGAATGTTTTTGAGAAAAATAAATTGTCAGATTCTAGAAACGATAAAAATTGCTCTGTTATGAGATTTATTACACCAGTTTCTGCCAGGCTTATCGAAGAAAGCAAAATGACCTATGTGTTGCAAAGAGTAGAGTCAACATCTTAGGGTTATTCAACACTATTTAAATTCGGAGGAGTTTCCATGCACTTCCTAAGATGATATCCAATACCATCTGAATCCGCTTTTCCATGAAGTATTTGATGCAGAATGTAGGCTCGATTCCATTTCAATTTCCCATGAAAACGTGGTAATTGTTTCGCATCACTGACATTATTTAGTGGAGAAACGGCGGGCCAGCCCTCCTCTATCGCACTAACGGATTCGTAGAGTAGTGAAATAGAAGAGGCGGGCGGCCAGTCTCGTCATTCAAGAGAAACTGGGTATATTACGAGGCCACCCAGAAAGTGACAGACGATTTGGCATAACTAAATAATAACGAAAGATATCAACACACAACTTTATTTACAAAATTACAGTACCTTACTCTATTTCTCAACGTAATCTTCATTCTGTTAAGACATTTATTGTCACGTGGTACCAGTTTTTCAATGCCGATGTTATACTTTTCTACCGTCAAAGAACTATTCATTTTTTTGAATGCACAAAATGTTCGGCCAATCGAATTTTATAGGCAAATAACACAAGGTATGGTGATAACGTAATGAACGAATCTTCAGTGAGGAAATTGCGCATAATTTACGAGTAATCAAGGATGAACCAGTGTATAAAGACCGGAGTGGAAGTTCATCAATCGTTATGGAGAAATTGAAAGCAAATGTTGATAAAAGAATTAAGAAAAACCGGTGTTTTACTTTAGAAACCGTACATGACTTTTTGGATGGAAAAGATTTCCCAACCGATGAAGACCTCACAGTGACAGGGACATCTTGGCTGAGATCTTTAGCGGTGCATTGAAAATCCGGTACCACGAAACAATAAATGCCTTGATTGCAGTGAGCATTACGTTGAAAAATACAGTAAGGTGCTGTAACTTTGTAAATAAAGTTTTGTGTTATTCTTTAGTTATTAGAAATCGTGTTTGACTTTCTGGATGGCCCTCGTATTAAGGTAGGTAGCTTACTACAACAATTTTGTCTTGATTTAATATTAACCTCTGCTCTTTAGTTCATTATCTAAATCAGTAGACTGTTATTCATTTACGTTCATGAGATAGTCTGCTATTTAGCAACGCCAGGGCGAGAGTTGCCCGATATCCATTTAAGGTTGAGGTAGGCATGAAAGGAATCTTTGGACCTCTTTAATAGATTCTAAAATAGAGTTATGCTTGCTCGCGTGAAAATGTCTACCGTACGCGCGATCAAGCGCCGACTGTGCGAAATTGAAGAGGTTCTTAATATCTACTCTCATCTGAATAACAAAACAGAAATGTAAATTTCCCTCACGGTTAACCGAACCTCGTTTTTAACCCCATTTGTGTCCATTACAAAGCGATTTTATACGTCATCGCACGCCTTTAATGAGATGCAGCTACAGAAGCCAACACGAGAATTGGCCTTTGATGAGATTTTTCGGCTATGCGAGTAACGTTTCGTGAACCTAATAATATGATGTACCGCATTTCCTTTCTAAATGGCGCGCGGATTTCTGCTGCAATTATTTTAGGTAGGACAACGTTTCCAGGCGCGCTCGTCCAATCTCGTAGCTAGATGCTATTTATAAATTTGGGGGAGGGGGTAATGTGCCCCATTTTATACAACTCGAAGCTTTGTAATATTACTTTTTACTCTTGTCGGATATTAATAGGCATACAAGGAAGGACATTCCACCTAAAATTTTGATACCGAGATTCCACCGTATGTTTTAATTCACACAACTTTCTCTACATCTCTGCAAATTATTTTTAAAAAACTTATTGTTCTATTTACTTAATGCTAATCTAAAAAATTAGCAGAAATAGTCTTATTACTTACTTCTTAGTAAGTAAAAGCGAAATAAGGAAGTAGTATAAGTTAAAGTGATAGTCAAAAGCTGGCTGCTATGTGACTGAAGTTCCTTTGTTTGATGGACAGGAGTTGACAAAGTCCTGTGTGAGAAAAGTATCATTTTTTAAAGCTGAAACCAAAAACAAGGAATATCTAAAAACGACCAACTCCATGAAAAAAGTGCATATAACATAATTTGTGTGTTTTAAAGTGCTCTACATTTTTGTGTGGAAAGTTTTTTTCCATTTCTTACGGTTTAGCAGTTATTCAAAATTCCGTAAAATTCGTCCAGAATAGTCTTTAGAGGCTATTCCCAGAAAATTCAAGATATACATTTTATTTGTCAGGTAGATATCTTTAATATGCGATGTTTTAATCAAAATCGTTACAGCCATTTTTGAGAAAATCACAATTTTCTAAAACAAAGTTTCATGTAAAGGGTAGTTTGGGGTGAGGGGATTTTTCCTGAAAGATACTAAACTTAAATACCAAGTTTGGTATTTTACTGACTTTTCGTTTTTGAGTTATCGTGTTCATAGACATACGGACACACACACACACACGGACACACACACATACACACGGACCTTTTTGTGAAAATGCTTTGTTTGGATACAGTGGACCCTAAAACATATATTTCCGGTGAAATCTCGGTATCGAATTTTTGGGTGGAGTGCAATACCTTCTCTAGACACTATGTACATAGTACGTATAGAGAAAGTACAAAGACAAGCATTTTCAAAAAGGCCCATGTGTGAAAGCAAAACTTAAAAACGTAAAGCTGGATAGATACCAAACTTGGTATTTATGTTTCGTGTTCGATACTAAACGCCCGCATGTGCGATTTGTGGTGGGCTAAGTGGCAAACCGGGTCCTCCGATTTCCCCCGGCCCTTATTCCACCAATTGCTCCATTGTCACCACTTCTATCACCCATTTCACTTGCATTTCATATCATCCACTTCCTCATGCTCATGTCTGACTATGGGCCAACCACTCGTTCCAGGTTCTCCATTCCGTGGTTTCGTGCCGTTGGCTCCCCGACAGGCTTCTGATCCCTAGGCCTCCTAAGAGGTTGTCAGTTCTAAATAGGGGAAGGTTAGCTGACTACAAAACGAAACTTTCTAAAGATGGATACGAAGATTTGAAGTAAAGTCCCCACTCCAACTATACTTTACAGGGAAGATTTGTTGAAACTTTTCAAACGCCACCGCTTGAGTCAGTTGGGGAATTTAATGTCGTATCGGTATGTTACCATACATTAGAGCAGTGGACGGAGAACAGGATAGCCACGGTTCAAATCCCGACTATGGCATCATATTTTTCAGTCTGACTACGTTTGGTCATATTTTCTTCACGTTCTAAGATTTCTTCAGTTGGTCAGAGAAGCTCTGCAAGACCTCTGCACAGGATCAAAAATTTCATCCATAATGAGGAAAATAACACTACAGTTTTTAGGCGAGTTGTAGATCTAAAACTCTCATCAATACTTGTACCTATGCTTTCACATGCAAAAGCATGTAGCTTAACGTCCTCTAACCTGGTTGGTCATATAGGACGATGAGATCTCGGGGAACATGGAGCTTAAAGTTACTCGACATTCGTCTTCTCAGGAGAGGGAAAAATCCCGAAATAACCTTATCCGGGTAACTCACCCTAGCGAATCACTTATAGAAAACAAAACCGGGCTTGTAGGCCGTGGTCCACTGGGCTTCTCCCCTCGTTCCCCAGACGTTTCGCCTGCATCTGCGGCAGGCATCATCAGTGGCGTGTACATCTCCGTGGTTTTGTTTTCTATAAGTGATTCTAACACCGGCCGTGAAAGCCTTCGAATTTTAATCACCCTAGCGAGATTCGAACTCGCGACCTCTTGAATGTGAGACAGACACGCCACCCCCAGACTACCTAGGCGGACTGCAATACATTGCTTTTCACGTAAACAGATACCTGGAGATGAGAAATGGTAATCATTACTTAATTAGTATTACTTTCTCTACACGTACTATGTACATAGTGTATAGAGAAGATATTGTAATACACCCAAAAAATTAGATACCGAGATTTCACCGGAAATACATATTTCAAGACCCCCTGAATCCAAAAAAAAAAAAATCATTTTTAGAAAAATGTCCACGTGTGGGTCTGTCTGAGGGCAGCAAAGCTCAAAAACGAAAAGTACGTTAAGTACCTAACTTGGTATTTATGTTTGGTATCTTCCAACGATGCGACACGAAGATTTTCAAGAAGATCCCCCAACCCCAACTACCCTTTACATAAAACTTGTTTTTTTTTTCAAAATTTTAATTTTCTCAAAAAATGACTAAGGATTTTGATTAAACTATCATACATTAAAGATATTTACCTGACAAATAAAATGTATATCTTGGATTTTCTGGGAATAGCCTCTAAAGACTTCTTTATTCTGGATGCATTTTACGGAATTTCGTATAACTGCTAAACCGTAAGAGATGGATAAAAATTTACCACACGAAAAATGTTGAGCACGTTAAAACACACAATTTTTGTAATATACATTTTTTTCGTAAAGTTGGTCGTTTTTGAAATGTTCCTTGTTATTGGTTTCAGCTTTGAAAACTTTTTACTTTTCTTATACAGGAATTTGTCAACTCTTGTCCATACAAACAACTTCAGTCACACAGCAACCAGCTTTTGACTATCACTTTAACCTATTATACTTCCTTATTTCGCTTCTACTTAAGGAAGCAAAAAAAATAACACTGTTTCTCCTATTTTGTTGTTGTTGATTAGAACATGAAGTATAAGCTTTTTAATAATATTTTTTGCAGAGATATAGAGAAAATCATGTGAATGGAACACACAGATATTCTTTTTGAAATGTCTCGCCAGTCGACACACTTTACCTTTGTGTGGTGGGATGCGCGTAATCAAGTGGTGAGATTAAAGGTGAAGTTGCCATTGTTTATTCAAGAGATTGGAGCCTAATATGCTGACATAGTACAACAAGGTACACAAACATGGCATACACACACAATGTTTTCTCTCGGAGCAAGCATATCTTCCTCATTATAATGTCCACCCCACGATATGTTTGTCTGCCTAGTGTTATAGGGTTTGACTTCTCAAAAAGTAAAATCTAATGCGAATCATTTCTCTGCTTGTGACAAATTCGTAATATATCTTATAGATATTCACACAGAATGCAATTTTTACTTTCTCTGCCATTACATTACACCCAAAATAAATTCTATACAGAGATTTAACGGAAAATATACATTTTGAAGGGCCCAAGATCCATAAAGAATGTGTGTGTGGACAACATTATCTCAAAAAAGAACATTCTGTTAAATACAAGACTTGGTATTTCTAATGTCAAGATCTAGTATAACCAGATATTGGTTATAAGGTCCTTTAAAAACAAAATAGCATTTGAAAAAAAAATCTGATGTGTTCCATTCACATGACTTTCTCTACATCTCTGCAACAAATTATTTCTAAAAAGCTTATGCTTCTATTTACTTCATGCTAATTGAGAAAAAAATTAGCAGAAATAGTCTTATTACTTGCTTCCTTGTAAGTAGAACCATAGGTTAAAGTAATAACCAAAAGCTGATTTCTATGTGACTGAAGTGTCTTTGTTTGTATGGACAAAAGTTGACAAATTCCTGTATGAGAAAAGTGTATGATTTTTAAAGCTGATACCAAAAACAAGGAATATCTAAAAACGATATACCTACTCCTCGAAAAAAAAGTATATGACATAAATTGAGTGTTTTAACGTGCTCTTCATTTTACCATCACTTACGGTTTAGCAGTTATACAAAATCCGCAAAATTCTCCAGAATAAAGTAGTCTTCAGAAACTATTTCCAGAAAATTCAAGATATACATTTTATTTGACAGGCAAATATACTTAATATGCAACATTTTAAATAAAATCGTTAGACATTTTTTAGAAAATCAAAATTTTCGAAAAATTTTCCATGTTAAGGGTAGTTTAGGGTGGAAATTTTTCTTGAAAATCTTGATGTCGCATCCTTGGAAGATACTGAACTTAAATACCAAGCTTTCGTTTTTGAGCTATGCTGTTCACAGTCACACACATGTACACACGGACCTTTTTCTAAATTTTTTTTTTATATTCTGGGTGTTAAAAACTAGTTCATTGTGAGCGAATAAAAAAGTCGAATCAACATAAATTATAGGTTTAGCTGTGGCTTTGCTAGGCAAGTCATTAATCCTTAATAAAAACAAATAAAGTCCCTTGAGGTAGCCAGTAGCCCTCTATGGTGTAATGGTTACCACGCTAACTTTATATACCCAAGGTTGTGGATTCAAACGAAGGAGGATTTTTTTTTCCGTATACGGTTTACCCTCCCCTAGGACTGGCACCTCCTAGGACTTACAAACAGTGCCTAGGGGTCAGAAGCCCGTCAGGGAGCCAACGGCACGAAACCACAGCATGGAGAACCTGGCACGAGTGGTCAGCCCGTAGCCAGGCACGAGTGTGAGAAGTGAATGATATGAAATGCAGGCGAAATGGATGGAAGGAAAGGTGATTATGGAGCAATTGAAACCGGAGGACCCGGAGAAAACCCACCAAGACGCCGCTTCGTCTACTTCCCACATGCAGGCACTTGGGATCGAACCCGGGCCATCTAGATGGGAGGCGAGCGGTCGTAAAAAGCCTTAGCATGGCTTCCATGTCTTAGATTTATTGCACGTAAAAAAACCTCAAGCCTGATAAAGAGACCTCTGCGCAAAATTAAGCGTTCTTTCACGCCCAATATAGAGTGGGTCGCTGAGAACCGCAGTTGTTAAAGAGCGTCCATAAATAAAACTCCATTTCATTTTTGAGGTATCCAAACTTTAACATGATCACATTATATCTATTACCATTAATATAAAAAAATATGTAATTGAAGTAAGTAGAGGAATAAGCTCTTCATGTCCTTAGACGATAAACATTAAACCGTGCGTGTAAATTTGATGGTGTTATAAGCGAACACGTATGGTATTTTTGGGAAATGACAAATTTAGCATGGTGAGGATAGACACACATTATCGATTTCTCTCACAGTCGCGAGATGCAACAGGTTGCTGATAACAAGAGAAGGTAATGCTTCCTGTTTTTTGTCGTATGGACTGCGACGCTGGAAATGTCCTCGCGGTTAATAGCGGTGCCTCGAGATGAAAACTCTACGCTGAAAAACGGCCAGAAATACCAAGCCATTCGTTTTTCACTACTCATAAACCTTCCTCTCACTAGATAAGCAGCAGTGCATTGTCTTGTGAACATTCCCCCCTTGGCAATGCGTTCTCATTAGCTGCAAAACCTTTAAAATGTGTGTGCCAAGTTAAAGAAGCTTGTCCTAGGTGAACAGACGTGTGACATTTAAACGGACAAAACCTCGATGACTTCAACCTTCAATTGTTGCCTTTACCAGCTGGCTATTTTAAATATTGAACGATTATTTAATTAATTTCATTCACACCTCCCTCTGGCACTTTTTATATTCTCTACATATAGTAAACTGTAAAAAAATAGAAAGATATTGCCCTCCAAACAAAAATTCGATACCGAGATTTCACTGGAAATACACGTTTAGGGTCCCCTGTATAAAATCATTTTTAAAACAGGTGTTTGTGTGTGTCCGTGTCTCTGTGATAATTCAAAAACAAAAGTCGGTAAAATACCAAATCCTTAACCACAAGAGATAATTTGTTCATATAAATAAATAAATAAATAAACATAATTGGACCTAAAACTGATCCTTGGGGAACCCCATATTTCAGCAATATAATTTTGGGTATAGTACCTTTCAAATAAACAATTTGATATGTATTGGTGAGACATATTAAAGGTTAGTATTGATTTAGCTGTTTTTTTTTTTTTTTTTTTTTGTTTTTTTTCACATAAGCCGTGTGTAGGACAGTAGTTGGATAGAGAGTCAGACTGAAAAATTCAATGCCATAGCCGGAATTTGTACCACGGATCTCCCGGTCTCTAGCCGGTTGCTCTACCACTGAGCTACCATTGCAACATGCCGGCATAGCATTGACCATAATAGTTGGCTATACTATGAATCCTGGGACTTAAAGGAATTACAACATTGTAAGTCGCCATTGGGGTGTCATCTCAAAATAATTTTAGATCACCTTGTGGTGTACCGGGAAACATGCGAGTCAGTTGAGAAGTTTATTGCTCACTGACTCCACCTATCCATATTAAAGATTAATTAAATAAAAGATAAGACCATTTATATTCATAAATTTGTCAAGTTATATTTACTCCTTCCTCTAACAGCGGACGCTTAGCTAGTTGCAAACGTCTTCCACCCAGCTATGGCGGTAGCTTAAACGACAATAAAAGTAGGGGGGGTGAATTAAGGTGAGGTAGAAGTACTTCAGTTGCTTGTTGGTGTCGAGGTCAAGACATTATAAGAAGTAAACAGCATTTTTGCTAGAACCCCAAAGTTGTCCCCCAGGTGCGTCAATGTGCTCTCAAGATGGTGGGGCAAACCTGAGGTAAACTTTAAGGTTTCCGAGCTGTAGGTCTCATGATACACATTTCAAAGAATAATGAACGCATGTAGTTTTAGCTGAATTAGATGTAATGATTAAAGTGCACTAAGTTTATTACTCTATGTTATTGTTGATGTACTAATCAAATAATATTCTTTGGATGAACTTCTGCGTACTTCCAAGTTTGACAGCATCATGTGTACTTAGTTGAGTATAGACTAAGATAATATAGGACATGTCAAAGACTTTAAAAATATTACATTATATGGGCATAAGGAAAATATTTTTGAAATCTATTTACATTTCCTCTCTTTCTCCACCAGATAAGGACTAAGGGAATAGACCATAGGATATTTTTCCAACAACGACTTCGTGATTGGGGATGAGTTATATGGAATATATATATAATATGATCTCTTTGATCTGATCGATAATTTAAAAAATCTGAAAATGTACAAGTGTACAATTTCAATTTACGTTATTAAGAATATATGATCTCTTTGATCTAATCGACAATTTAAAGCATCTGAAAGTATTGTACGACCTGTTCAAATGTCTTTTAGGACCCAAGACGATTATCGAAAAGATCAAATAAGGTTTAGGCAGGCACAGTAATTTGCATTTTAACGTTGTATATCTTATTACTTTCTCTACACGTACTATGTACATAGTGTATTGAGGATGTATTCCACTCAAAATTCGATACCGAGATTTCACCGGAAATGTATGTTTTGAGGTCCCCGAGTACAGAAATAGCATTTTTATAGAAAGGTCCCTGTGTGTGTGTGTGTTTGTGTGTGTCGTGAACACGATAGCTGAAAACGAAAAGTCGGTTGAATACCAATCTTTATATTTAAGTTCAGCAACTGCCTAGGTTGTGACAAGCAGATTTTCAAGAAATTTCCCCCACCCTAAACTAACCTTTACATAGAAAAATATTGATTTTATCGAAAATGACTATGATGATTTTGATTAAAATACTGTATATTAAATATATTTATATGGGGAATAAAATTATTTCTCAAATTTTCTGGGTTTTTCTCCACAAGTCCTCTTCCTTATGAATGATTTTTACATTACTGGTAAACCGTAAGAGATAGAAAAAATGGTTACTGGACAAAAAATGTAGAGCCCGTCAAATCACACAATTTATGTCAAATACATTTTTGTAGAGTTGATAATTTCCAAGATATTTCTTGTTTTTAATTTAATTTTTAAAGTACTTTTAAATTTTCTCATATAGGAATTTGTCAACTCTTGGTTCATGCAAAGAGAACGTATTTCGAACAGCAGCCAATTGTTAAAGAATCTGACTATCGCTTTAGCCTAATGTGTTCCTTTATTTCCCTTCTACTTAAAGTGAACTAATTAATAAGACCATTTCTGCTAATGTTGATCTCGATTAGCTGAAGTAGATAAAGGAATAAACTTCTTAAGAATAATTTTTACAGAGATGCAGAGAAAGCCATGTAAATGGAACAAACAATTTCTTTTTGTCCAGTATGGACAGTGAACAATGCCACAAAATTATGCTTCACTGTGTATTTATTAAGGTAGTTGATATGATATTATTGGTTTCATGTTTCACGATCGGCTCTAAACGCCCTCAAATTAGTCCCTTGTAATATTCAGAAGGCACTGCCAAAGATGTGGGAGGCGCTGAATATCCATGTAGAAATTGGTCCCTGTAACTGCATAATATTTCAAATATCCTCACGTGTTGCAAACCGCTTACACGTAGTGGTTGTTTTACTTCGCCTATGAGATCTCGACGTCACGTGGAGACTGATCAAGATGGTGGGTGCTCCTGTTCTTCCCATCCCCAGCAATGCATTAGCGGTTCGACACACTCTGCTTTATCTATCCATCTCGCGACTGTCCGATATGGTAGGACATTATTCCCAAAAGCCTCCACCAATTCCCTGTAACAGTTCACTCACGGAGAATGGTTGTTTTGATGTACGAGTGTTATCCAGCACGAGTACGTCGTCCCGGACAATTATTTCGCATTGCTCACTGCGCTTTAAAGGCCATTCTAGCATCATATGACGCTGACACGCATTAGGACTGCCTCTCTACCCCGCGACACATACTGTTTTTGTGCTTCAATTAAGTTCGTCACAAAATAAAATAGTTGCCATGACTTATGCACCAACCGGCAGAATATTTTTGGTATTCGACTCGTTTATATTAAGGTACCTGAGACAGGTATATAAAAATCTGATGTGTTCCATTCACATGACTTTCTCTTTATCTCTGCAACAAATTATTGATAAAACGCTTATACTTCTACTTACTTCATGCTACTCGAGAAAAAATTAGCAGAAATAGTCTTATTACTTGTTTCCTTGTAAGTAGAAGCGAAATAAGGGAGTATTATAGGCTAAAGTGACAGTCAAAAGCTGGTTGTTAATGTGATTGAAGTTCTTTTGCCTGTATGGATAGGATATGACAAAGTCCTGTGCTAGAAAAGTATAAGTATTTTAAAGCTGAAACCAAAAACAAGGAATACCTCAAAAACGCTCAACTCTACAAAAAAGAAGGAAAAAAATGCATGTAACATAAATTGTGTGTTTTAAAGTGCTCTACATTTTTGTATGGTACATTTTTCTCAATCTCTTACGATTTAATGGTTATGCAAATTTCCGTAAAATTCATTCAGAATAAAATAGTCTTCAGAGGCTATTCCCAGAAAATTCAAGATATACATTTTATTTGTCAGGTAGATATCTTTAATATGTGATACTTCAATCAAAATCGTTAGAACCATTTTTGAGAAAATCAAAATTTTCGAAAAAAGTTCCATGTAAAGGGTACTTTGGGGTGGGGGGATTTTTCTCAAAATCTGGTGTCACATTCCTGAAAGATACTAAACTTAAATACCAAGTTTGATATTTTACCGAATTTTCGTTTTTGAGTTATCGTGTTCACATACATGCGGCACATGGACACACACACACACAGACCTTTTTGTGAAAATGCTTTTTTTTTTTTTTTTTTTTTTTGATACAGGGGACCCTAAAACATATACTTCCGGTGAAATCTCGGTATCGAATCTTTGGGTGGAGTGCAATACCTTCTCTATACACTATGTGCCTAGTACGTGTAGAGAAAGCATTAGACATTAGAGTAAGAGCGACGTATGCAGCAAAAATTTCGCACAATGAAGGGACAAATGGTTACTGAGATAATGGGTTATGGATATAGCCAATTTAACATTAAGCTGATAGAACTTTTAATCTCTTTTAACTGTTTTAATGGAAATATCATCAGGTCAAGTGATTTCCCATCCTTTATTTTCGAAACTGCGAGATTAACTTCTTCTATCAAACTTATGAACTATTTTTACTTCCTCTACAGAGTACATGTTACTAGGTAGAGAAGGTATTGCACCCAAAGATTCGATACCGAATTTTTGCTGGAAATACACTTTTAGGTTCCTCTGTACCCAAAAATAGCATTTTTAGAAAAAGGTCCGCGTGAGAGAGGGGAGAGAGAGTTTCAGTTTTAAAATACTTAAACTTATCTCATACGGGAATTTGTCAACTCCTAGCAATACAAAGAAACGGATTTCAACCACAAGCAATCAGCTTATAAAAGATTTGTCTGTCACTTTAGCTTAGTGTTATCCCTTACTTCTCTTCTACTTACAAGAAAGCATATAATAAGACCATTAGCATGAAGTACCTAACTAAAAATAAGCTTTTTAGCAATAATTTGTTGCAGAGATATACAGAATGTCGTATGAATGAAACACATCAACTTTTTTTGCTATTAAAATTACTTATATTAATGGTGCCTGAGACAGGAATATAAAAATCACGTTAGACATTAGGGTAAGAAGGGCGTATGTAGCAAAAACGTCGCACAATGAAGGGTTAAATAGTTTCTGAGATAAAGGGTGATGGATGCAGCAGATTTAACATTAACGTGATAGAACTTTTGATTTCCTCTTAGCTGTTTAAATGGAGATATATTATCTGGTTAGGTTGATTTCCCAACTGCGAGATAAATTTCTTCCATCAAACTTATAAACTATTTTTCACAGAATGAAACTGTTTTTCACGACAGTTGCTGTCCGACATTTTTACTTTCTCTACACGTACTATGCACGTAGTGGATACAAAACGCATTGTAGTGCACTCAAATATTCGATACCTAGATTTCACTGGAAACACATGTTTTGGGTCCCTCTAAATCCAAACAAAAAAAAATCATTTTTGGAAAAATGTTCACGTGCGTGTGTGTCTGTGGACAGCAAAGTTGGTATTTAAGTTCAGTATCTCTCAAGGATGCGACACGAAGATTTTCAAGAAAATCCCCACCCCGAACTATCCTTTACATGGAAAAAATTTCGAAAATTTTGATTTTCTCAAAAATGGCTCTAACGAACTTGATTAAAATATCGAATATTAAAGATATTTGCCTGACAAATAAAATGTATATCTTGAATATTCTGTGAATAGCCTCTGAAGACTACTTTATTCTGGTTACATTTTACGGCATTTTGTATAACTGGTAAACCGTAAGAGATAGACAAAAACTTACTGAATAGAAAATGTAGAGCTCGTTAAAACAGAAATTTATGCTATACAATTTTTTTTCATAGAGTGAATCGTTTATGAGATTTTCCTCGTTATTGGTTTTAGCTTTAAAATACTTCAACTTTTCTCATACAGGAATTTGTCAACTCATATTCATCCAAGTAAAGTAATTAAGTCACATAGAAACCAGCTTTTAACTATTACTTTAACCTATGGTACTCCCTTATTTCCCTTTTACCTACTTACAGGGAAGCAAGAAGATTATTTCTGATAATTTTTTCTCAATTAGCATGAAGTAAAATGAAGCATAAGTTTTTTTTATCAATACTTTGTTACACAGATATAGAGAAAGTCATATGAATGGAACACATCAGTTTTTTTAACATTTTATTTCTATTATAGATAAAATTACTGTATTAATAGAATAACAAACAAATAAGGGTATAAACGTGAACAATAATTGACTCAGACAACCATGGTAATTTCACTGAATTTTATTCCTCTGCTACACTGGGACCAATTGGTCACCTTTCCCATAGTCTAATACAAGAGCACGAGCTTGCTGTAGTAGAGCGAGCGAGCGAGCGAACGAACGAACCAAGGAGAAGTGCATGTACACACATACATAAATGTTGCTCGGTTAACTTTGTAAGCAAACGCCTAAACGTTTCATATAGAACACAGGGAAAACTACCGCTAAAGTGGAAAAAGCTCTGAGCTAAATTAAACCGGGCATCCCTTTTAATCAGTGTTGCTAACACCGCTGCTTTAAAACTTGCGAACAATTACGCGCAGGGAGTAAAATTTCGCGTGGAAACTAACACAACCTTGATCATCCTGTTAATACCAAACACTCTAGGGACTTCCACTTTATATCCACTTGATTTAGAAAAATCTGGTCGCAACGTAGTTCAAGTAGACAGCACATAAATATTTCCAAATGCTTCGTTTGGAAATCTCCTTTGTCACTTACATTCATTATGTATGTAACAATTTTTACTTTCTCTACACGTACTATGTACATAGTGTATAGAGAGGGTATTGTATTGTATCTAAAATTCGATACTAAGATTTCACCGGAAATACATATTTTGGGACCTCCTGAATAAAAAAGAAACAAACAAAAAAAAAAAAAAGAACATTATTTCAAAATGTCCGTGTATGTGTGTTTGTCATTGGGCAGCATAGCTAAACAACGAGAAGTCCGTTAAATACCAAACTTGGTATTTAAGTTCAGTATCTTTCAAGGATGCGACACGAAGATTTTCAAGAAAATCCCCCCACCTACAACTACCCTTTACATGGAAACATTTTGTAAAATTTCTCTTTTCTCAAAAATTGCTCTAACGATTTTGATTAAAATCCCGTATATTAAACATAGTTACATAGAAAATAAAATGTATATCTCGAATTTTCTAGGAGTAGCCTCTGAAGACATCTTGATTCTGGATGAATTTTGCGGAATTTTGTATATCTGGTCAAGCGAAAGAGATATACAAAAACTTACTGCACAAAAAATGTAGATCTCGTTAAAACACGCAATGTATGCTATAGGTATGCATTTTTTTTTAGAGTTAATCGTTTTTTAGATATTTCTTGTCATTGGTTTCAGTTTTAAAATACTTATACTTTTTCATGCGAGTGCTTGTCAACTCCTGGTCACGCAAATAATCGGATTTTAATCCCATAGCAAGCCCATTTTAAAACATTTGGCTGTCGGTATTCGCTATTTCCCTTCTACCTATAACGAAATAAGAAATGAGACCATTTCTGCTAATGTTTATCTCGATTAGCATGAAGTAAATAGAAGAATAATCTTTTTAACAATAATTTGTAACAAAGATGTAGAGAAAGTCATGTGAATGGAACACATTATTTTTTACGTTCAAATGGTCCTCTACCCTCTGTCGCTTATTAGTGTATGTACAAAATTATTCTTGCGTAGCTTAGTTTTCTCTTTATCTTTTCTCCCTATTCATTTTAATCGGTATAAATCTTTGCAGAAACTGTCACATTACACATTTCGTTTAGATACAAAGGGATTAGCGATAGCCAAATGTTTAAGAACTGGACGCTATATTACTTTCCATGCAATTGCGAGAAACGATTGAAAATCAACATAACTTTAAAAGAATGATAAAATATTGAACAATTTGACGTATTATCTTATGAGCGGATATATCGGAAATGACCAATGCTTTGTTTTTTAAGGGGGAGTGGGATTCCCCGCCTTTTGCACGGCCATATCGGCACCATTCCTATCGGCAATAGCGTTAATCGTGTACAGTTCTCATTGGGCTTCTATTTTTCTTTTATTTTGATTCATTAGATACCTCTCTATCACTCACCATTTACACTGTAATTCATACTTCTAGGCTTTGGCGAGGATAGGGAATCATGGCTAAAGAAAAAAAAATTCAGCCCCAGCCGGGAATCAAAGCCAATACCCCCCACAGCATACAGGTGGTCTACCGACTGGGCTACTTGGCCAGGCACCACAAACATTTTGTGACGTAAATTGTGTGTTTTAGAGAGATCTGCCTTTAAAGAGATTTTTTTCGTCTATCGTTTAGCATTTACAAAAAAGCTTATGCAAAACGCCTTCTAAATAAAATGAACTTCAGAAGCTCTTTCCATTAAATTAAAGATATACATTTTATTTGGCATGTAATTGTATTTAATGTATTATATTTTAATCGAAGTCGTTAGAGTCTTAAACCTACTTTTCGTTATTTAGTTATGATGTCACACATGCATATACACTCAAATGGACCTCATACATTTTTTTAAATTTATTTTTTGAAGATTCAGTCGGCCTGAAAACATGTATTTCCGCTGAAATCTCGGTATCCAAAGTTTGGGTGGAGTGCACTTGCTATCTACGTGGTAGAAAAAGTAATACACAATGATGATTAAAGAAACTGGCTGGTCTTTGTGATGTGGTGGTAGCCTCACATTAAGGGGTCCCGAGTTCGAACTTCGAGTTATTTGGATAAGATTTTAACGAGGTTGTCCGTTATGCTGAGATGACAAGCGTCGATTTACTCTAACCCCCAGGAACTCAAGCTCATTTGAGCATTATTTCACCCATTTCATTCATCATCCAATATGACCTACAAGTTAAGGATGGTTTAAATAAAAAAATTGACATTTTACATTCGCATGACTTTATCTACATATTATGTAACGAACTATTCTTGCATCTACCTCATAATAATCAAAATAAATATTAACAAAGTGGTTTTATTATACGTGTCCTTGTAGATACAAGGTCAATAAGGAAATTCACTAAACTTAAGCCACACTGAAATCTTTTTAAGAGCTGGTCGCAATTTGAATACATTGGATTTCCGTTCTCCTTATATGACAAGGATAAAAAATTAATAATGATTTCCCATTTGAGAAAGTATAAGTATTGGGGAATTTAAAAAATAAGAAGGAATATCTCGAATGTGGTTAACTCCACAAATAAAGTACCTGTAATAAATTGTATGTTTTAACGAGAGCTACATTTTTGTATAGAACGTTTTTGTCTATCTCTTACGGCTTACTAGTTATTCAAAAGTCATCCAAAATGAAGAGGACTTCAGACACTATTCACAGAAAATTCAACATGTATATTTCATTTGTCATGAAAATACCCTAAATATATCTATGGTATTTTAATCAGAATAATTAAAGCTATTTTTGAGAAAATCGAACATTTCGAAAAATCCTCCAATTAAGGGTAGTTTGGGGTGAGAGAATCTTCGTGTCGAATCTTTGGAGATGACTTTTAGTTTTTAATGACACTGTTCAATGACATGCTGTTCAATGACACACATACATAGAACTTTTATCTACTTTTTTATTTCCTCAAAACATGAATTTCTCGTGAAATCTTTGTACGAATTTTTAGGTCGAATGCAGTATTTTCTGTACCTATTACATTTTACGTGGTAGTAAAGTGAAAATTATCAGAGAAAGACATGTGAATTAACATATCTGATTTGTGTTGTGATATTCACATACTTACGGACTCAAATATTTCATTTGAAGGAGCTTAAACGTTTATTTCTGACAGAATATTTGCGTGGAATGCAATATTATCATAAGTAATACCTTGTCGATAATTCACGATAGGAGCATAGTGACGGGAGTGAATTGTCTTAAAAGGTGAAAACGCGAGCTGTGATTGACAAGACAACTCAACGATATAGACTATTAATGCTTTATAATATATAGGAAGGGAGATTTTATCATTGCAATACTTAAAGTAGTTCTCAAATGGTAGATGATGCATTCAACCGTGTTTATTTACCGATTTTTTTTTTGTTTCTTTATTGCCTCCTGAATTATATGTCCAACCGTGCCTATACCCTATGTACGAATATCGATAGCAACAATAGAAATAGGGAACAATTATTTCAGTTTTTAATAACTAATTCATGAAACGGAAACAAACGTTATTTTATTTGAGGTTATTGCACTCATCTCATTCATACAAAATACAAATAATTGTTATTTTCACTCCTTTTTTAAACTAAATACATTATGTATGAAATGAAAAAAAAGAGATTATTTTCACACCTTTTTTTAAACTAAATACATTATGTATGAAATGAAAAAAAAACTTTAAATAAACATAATTTTAAACTGAATTAATTGAAAGTACAATTGTGGAACTGACAGTTATTATAAGTGAAGGTTGGCTGACTGGATTGTCACCTTGTTGCCAATATCCAAGACAGGAGATTAAAGAAACGAACGTCAGGTGCGACAAGATCTCAAAGAAGTGAACATCAGCTGCGATAAGATGTTTCGACAGTAACATTCCAGTCAGATGACCGCGATGGGTTGAAATTGCCTAATCTCGGCTCTTGCATTGGGTTTTAAAAGTGGAGCTGAATTGTCATAAGAAATATCACCAGTGGATTGTCCTAATAGATAAAAACACGAAACACTGGCTCCTGAATTATGATATCACCGACCATGCCTACACCCAATGTACGAATATCGATAGCAACAATAGAAATAGGGAACCATTATTTTATTTCAACTTTTAATAACTAATGCATGAAATGGAAACAAACGTTACTTTATTTGAGGTTATTGCACTCATCTCTTACATAAAAATACAAATAATGATTATTTTCACTCATTTTTTGAACTAAATACATTATGAACTGGATAAAACTTCAAATAAACATTGTTACTGAATTAATTGAGAGTACAATTGTGGACTAGATTTTCACATTGTTACCAGTAACCAAGACAGGAGAATAAACAAACGAACGTCAAGATTTCAAAGAAATGAACATCAGCTGCGATAAGATGTTTCGACAATATCGCTCCAGTCAGGTGAATGCGATTGTCTAATATCGGCCATTACATTGGCGCTTTAATAGTTGAGCCAAGTAGATAAGTAGTAGATAAAGAAACCCATGCTTCCAATTGAGAAATGCAATAGGTCAGTAAGAACTGATATTATTAAATAGTCTGTATTGTATATTCGTTATTCATCTCCTGTGTCAAAAAGAGTTATAAAGCGAGTTTAACGCATCGCCTAGGGCTACCTTGCTTTTTACAGTCAATTTAATATTATTTTTGTCTCTAGTGACACCAGCCTGTGATGTGGTTATAGCCGGGGATTTGACGACAGTTTGCGTAATTAGGGTGTTTAAATGTCAGAAAAATTTGGGGTTGAGCGGGGCGTGTTTACCGTGTCACTCTGACAGATGACCGCTGGAGACTACGCGATGAAATGTCCTCCAGCTTCTACCACTTGACTGATGCTGTCGAGCAAGACCACCTTTGTTCTCTACTGCACATTTATTTCGTTTTAACGCCAATATTTCGCAGGGAATAACTGCCGAAAACACTTTAAGACAATTGCAGTTCCTAAATTCTACAATCAATTTACCTGAAATAAAGGTAATACCATGAGAGGCTACCAATTTATCTGATAAAGTCTTATTTTCCTATTAAATATATTTCATAAATAAAGTTTAATACATAAAATATACTATCTTTATTATTATTATTATTATCATCATCATCATCATCTTATTCTTTATGGGTTAGTTTTGTTAGCCGGTTCCATCTCCAACAAATCTGGTAAGTTAGATTCACATAACTTTCTCTAGCTGTTCCGCAAGCAAACTTTTCTTTCAAAAGATGATTCTTTTACCTATTACATTATGCTAATTGAAATAAACATTAGCAGAATTGGTCTTATTTGCTTCTTTGAAAATATAAGGGAAATAAGGGAATACACTAGTCACTCAAGTCTTTCAAAAGCCTGTCGCTGTGTGAAACAATTGAAATTCCGTTATCTTTGCTTGCTTGGACCCAAACAAATGAGAGGTGAAAAGAAAGACTTCTTTCCATTTGAGAAAAGTTCAAGTAGCTTAAAATTGAAACCTACAACACAGAATATCTAAAAACCGGTCAACTCCACGAAAAAAAAAATCTGATGTGTACCATTCACATGACTTTCTCCATATCCCTGCGACAAATAATTCTTAAAAAGCTTATACTTCTATTTACTTTATGCTAATCAGAAAAAAAAATAGCAGAAATAGTCTAATTACTCGCTTCCTTGTCAGTAGAAGCGAAATAAGGGACAACTATAGGTTAAACTTCAAAAGCTGGTTGCTATGTCACTGAAGTTCCTTTGTCTATATGGTTAGGAGTTGACAAGTTCCTGTATGAGAAAAGTATACGTTTTTCATAGCAGAAACCAAAAATAAGGAATGTCACAAAAACGACGAACTCCACGAAAAAATGTATATAACATAAATTGTGTGTTTTAATGTGCTCTACATTTTTTTGTGTAGTAAGTTTTTGTCCATCTCTTACGGTTTAGCAGTTATTCAAAATTTAGTAAAATTCATCCAGAATAAACTACTCTTCAGAGGCTATTCCCAGAAAATTCAAGATATATATTTTATTTGTGAGATAAATATGTTTAATATCCGAAATTTTAATAAAAATCGTTAGAGCCATTTTTGAGAAAATCAAAATTTTCGAAAAAAGTTCCACGTAAAGGGTAGTTGGGGGTGGGGGGTATTTTTCTCAAAATCTTCGTGTCGTATCCCTGGAAGATACTAAACTTAAATACCAAGTTTGGTATTTTACCGACTTTTCGTTTTTGAGTTATCGTGTTCACGGACACACGGACATACACACACACACACACACACACACACACACACACACACGGACCTTTTTGTGAAAATACTTTTTTTGGATATTGGTGAACCTAAAACATATATTTCCGGTGAAATCCCGGTATCGAATTTTTTGGTGGAGTGCAATACTTTCTCTATACACTATGTACATAGTGCCTATGGAGAAAGTAAAAAAAAAAAAAAAAAATATATATATATATATATATATATATATGACAGGAATTGTGTGCTCTACATGTTTTTTGTAAAGTAAGTTTTTGTCTATTTTTTACGGTTTACAAGTTATGCAAAATTCCGCAAAATTCATCCAGAATAAAAAGGTCTTCAGAGGCTATTTCCAGAAAATTCAAGATATACATTTTATTTGTCATATAAATATCTGCAGTATACGGTATTTTAATGATAAAATCGTAAGAGCCATTTTTGAGAAGCTTTCATTTCCATTTAAGGGTAGTTGGGGGTGGGGGATATTTTCTTGAATATGTTCGTCCTTGTTCCGTTTCCCGATGATTCTTCTCCGTGTAAAATCATGGAAATGTTGTGTAGGGCCATGTAGTAAGGAAACGCATCTATAGCGCACCGTAACACTGTCTTGCGCTTTTTTTTTAACTGCCCGGTGTTGCGGGACCAGACCCATTTGACGCTATAGTCTCGCTACACATGTGACGTCCAGCTTTCTGTGTACTCTGGCTACATGCTCCTCCACTTTTATTCAAGAAATGACCTGTTATTTATGGACGCTCTTTAACTGCTTTGGTTCTCAGCGTCCCATTTGGGCGTGAAAGATCGCTTAATTTTGCTCAGAGGCCTCTCTTATCAGGCTTGAGGTTCTTTTACGTGCCGTAAATCTACGACATCGGACTCACAGCTTTACTTCCCTTCCGAAGGAAGCCATGCTAAGGATTTTTACGCCCGAAAAAATCCATCGTCCTCCGCCGGGTTTGGGCATATGAAGTTAGCATGGTAACCTTTACACCACGGAGGGCGACTCCACTTTTATTCAGTTCTATCAAATAGTTCATATGTTAGTTAGTTTATCCATCTCGTCTTTAGTCGCCCTCTGTGGTGTAATGGTTACCATGCTGACTTCATATATCCAAGGTCGTGGGTTCAAACCCGGTGGAGGACGATGGATTTTTTCGGGCGTAAAAATCCTTAGCAGGCTTCCTTAGGAAGGGAAGTAAAGCCGTGGCTCCCGTGTCGTATATTTGAAGAACCTCAATCCTGATAGAGAGGCCTCTGAGCAAAATTAAGCGGTCTTTCACCCTCAGTATAGAATGGGACGCTGAGAATCACAGCAGTTAAAGAGCGTCCATAAGTAAATAATAATAACAAAAATCTCGTCCTTAGCTTTACACACCAGTGCATTAATATATACCCATATTTATAATATTTTTACGCAAATTTGTGGTTTGTAAATATAGAAGTTAATCTTTGATGTACAGCCACTTATCTATTGCGTGAGAGACCACAGTTTTTCACCAAAAGGTCCACATTTTTGGGAGTTAATTCCCAAAATTAGAGCAGCTTTCAAACACCACGGTCCTAAGTCTGATTTGGTTAATTTTGAACATCAAATATTCATAAAGCTAGTTACTCATAAAACGAAACTTTTGAAACATCCTTCAAAGATAACAGTATAAAATAATAAATAAATAAATATATATAAATTATATATAATTACATAAAATAGAAATAAACAAATGTTTACAGCTTAATCAATTTTATTCTATCAGTGAATACTTGCAAGACTGAGGAAGTCAAATATAACTTTTTTATTACACCTACTATCCAGTATTACTAATGACTATACTGCTTTTGCTGTGTTTATTTGATCGATAATTGGCAAAGTTATTACAATAACCAGTGGGATGACTATTATAATGGACCTAAGGACAACTCATTATAATCAAAGATAATTTGTTAATACTTAACCACTAGCTACCATGTCAACATGCCGACACGGCATTAAATTCCTCAACTAACTTGTATGTTTCAAATGCCGGCTAAGGCATTGCATTTTTCAGTGTGGCTCTACCCATCCAAAATGATAAACATTACCTTTGCAGTTACAACAAAAGGTGTAACGTAGCCGTTTCTGGAAAGGTTTATCTCGATTAAAATGTAGTAGATAAGAAAAAAAATCTGACGTGTTCCATTCACATGACCATCTCTACATCTCTGTAACAAATTATTGTTAATAAGCTTATTCTTCTATCTACTTCATACTAAACAGATAAGCATTAGCAGAAGTGCTCTTATTACTTTGTTTCTTGTAGATAGAAGTGAAATAAGGGAATATACTAGGCTAAACCGACAATCAAATGTTTTAAAATGTGGTTGCTATGGAATTGAAATCCATTTCTTTGCGTGGCCAGGAGTTGACAAGTTTCCGTATGAGAAAAGTTTAAGTATTTTAAAATTAATATATCAAAAAAAAAAAAAAATATATAAAATAAAAAATAAAAAAGTGAACTCCAAGTGAAAAAATGTGTATGACACAAATTGTGTGTTTTAAGGAGATTTCCATTTTTTCGTGCAGTAAGTTGTTGTCTATCTTTTATACAAAGCTCAATAAAATTCATCCAGAATAAAGAGGTTCAGAGGCTCTTCCCAGAAAATTCAAGATATACAGTTTAGTTATCATGTAAATATCTTAGATATAAGATACTTTAATGAAAATCATTAGAGTCATTTTTGAGAAAATAAAAATTTAAGAAATGTTGTCCATGTAAGTGGTAGTTGGAGGTGGGGGTATTTTCTTGAATATCTTCGTGCCGCATTCTTGGAGGACACTGAACTTAAATATCAAGTTAGGTATTAAATAGACGTTTCGTTTTTGAGCGATGCTGCCCCCCCCCCCCCACACACACACACATACACACAGACGGACATTTTTCTAATTTATTTTACTCAGGGGGACCCAAAACATGTATTTCTGGTGAAATCTAGGTATCGAATTTTTGGATGCAATACAATACCTTCTCTATACACTATGCACATGGTACGTGTAGAGAAAGTAATAAACTTTCGTAAGAATAATTTGCATGCTCACTAGTGTAGGGGATTCCACCTGAACCAGTGATTTTTGCTCCTGAGCCACCTAGTTCGGTTGTTTACTCACTATTATAATGTGTTACATACATATATTTTATGTCATACTTTTCGGTCATTGTTTTGCTGTGTGTATATATTTCTAATATGTATATTTGTCTCCTATAATAAGGTACATTGATGCATCTAAATAAGATTTATTCTGTGTTGTAAATTTAAGTTGCTGTGTTTAAATATCTTTGTAATTTTGTGTTCGTGTTTACTCTTTTAATTTTTTTTATACTTTCTCTACACGTACTATGTACATGATATTTAGAGAAGGTGTTGTAATGCACCCAAAAATTTGATACCGAGATTTTAACGGAATTATATTCTTGAATTAAAAAAAAATAGAAAAAGGGCCGTGCGTGTGTGCATGTGTGTCTGTGGACAACATAGCTCAAAAACGAAAAGACAGATATAATAAAAAACTTAGTATTTAAGTTTAGTATCTTCCAAGGATGCGACACGAAGATTTCCAAGAAAATTCCCCCACTCCAAACTACCCTTTGCTTGGAAAAAATTTCGAAAACTTTTATTTTCTCAAAACTGGCTCTAACAATTTTGATTAAAATCTGTTATATTTAAGATGCCAAATAAAATGTATCTTGAATTTTCTGGGAATATCCTCTATAGACCTCTTTATTCTGGATGATTTTTACTGACTTAGCATATCTGGTTAACCGTAGGAAATAGACAAAGACTTACTAAACAAAACATGTAAATCACTACAAGACAGACAATTTATGATATATACATTTTTTTCGTGGATTTGGTCATTTTTGAGATATTCATTAATATTGATTTCAGTTTTAAAACACTTAAACTTTTCTCATACGGGAGCTTTCAACTGGCCACGCAAAGAAACGGATTTCATTCCCATAGCAACAACATTTTAAGACATTTGGCTGCTGCTTTAGCCTAGTGTTTTCTCTTATTTCTCTTCTACTTATAGGGAACTATGTAATAAGACTGTTTCTGCTAATGTTTTAGCATTAAACATATAGCAGAATACCTTTATTAATAATAATGTGTTACAAAGATGTAGAGAAATTCATGTGAATGGAGCACGCCAGGTTTTTATTTTCGTGTTTACTGTTTTAATTTTTTGTTTGTTTGTTTTTTACATTGCTTACTATTTTGTATATTGCAAAAGCACGTACGGTCTGTGGACCCATGCTATTGATAAAGCTCAATGTATGCATTCTGTATTCAATAAATATACTTATTCATTCATTAATTCAAGAAACAATAAAGGTTAGAGAAAGGCTTATGAATGTCATAACATGAGATTTTCTCATACTCCTATCATCGCACCAGAACAGTGTTAATCCCACAAAGAGAAATGAGAAAGGTAAGGAAGAAACAGAAGAGGGTCAACTTGACGGGGAGGGAGAGAGACAGAGAGCACTAGTGCCACTTTAAGAGCCGTTGCTCAGTTTAATGTTTGTCTTAGTGAGAAAGTTACGCACGTGTGACCACTTCTTTTAAGCCTCCTTCGCCTGCATTGTCGTTAGTTACATAGGAGATTTCCCAGCTTTATCACAACTTGGAAAAATAACCTGAGAAAGTCACAATCTAATCAGATAAACATTAGCAGAAATTATCTTTTTACTTGCTTTCTTATAAGTAGAAGAGAAACAAGGGATAACACTAGGCTAAAGGGATAGTCAAATATTTTAAAAGCTGGTTGTTATTTGAAACAATTGAAATACCGTTCTTTGCTTGCCAGGATAAACAAAATGAGAGGAAAAGAAAGATGACCTGCCGTTTGAAAAAAGTTTAAGTAGCTTAAAATTGAAACCAACAATACGGAATATCTCGGAAACGGTTAACACTATAAAAATGTATAGGACATAAATTGTGTACTTTAACGAGAAAGTTTTGTGTAGCAGGTTTTTGACTGTTACCAATTATGCAAAATTCGTCTAGAATGAAGAGTTCTTCAGAGGCTAATCTCAGAAAATTCAAGATTTACATTTTATTTTTCATGCATATATCTTTAATATGCGGTATTTTAATAAAAATCATTAGAACCAGTTTTGAGAAAATAAAAATTGTTGAACATTTTTCGATGTAAAGGTAGTTTGATTTGGGGGGAGGATTACCGCGTGTCGCATAATTTGGAGATACTAAACTTAAATACCAAGTTTGGTATTTTACCGACTTTTCGTTTTTGAGTTATCGTGTTCACAGACACGCGGACACACACATACACACAGACCTTTTTATAAAAATGCTTTTCTGGATACAGGGGACCCTAAAACGTGCATTTACCTGAATGCTGTATCCAATTTTAGATGGTGTGCAATACCTTCTATGCCTATGTACCATGTACTTTTTAGAGAAAATAATAAAAGTCTGTTAAAGATCAAACTTTGTACTATTTTAAAGGGCAGGTTAGGGTGGGGGTTTTCTTGGAAACCTTCGTGTCGTATACTTGGGAGATGGTGCATTTAAATACCAAGTGTGATATTTAACGGGCTTTTTGTTGTTGAGTTGTGCTGTTTACAGACACACAATCACATGGACATTTTTTTAATAATAGGGTGTGCTCCATTCACATGACTTTCTCTACCTGTTCTGCAGACAAACTATTCTTACAAAAGATTAATGAGTTAGTCGAGTAGTACATTAGTAGGAATGGTTTTATTACTTTCTTCCTTGTAAATAGAAAGAAAGTAAGGTAATGCACTTGGCTAAAGCGATCTTTTAAAAAGCCGATCGCTATGCGAAATAATTGAAATCGGCTCCCTTTGCATGGCCAGGAGTTAAACAAAAACAAATGAAACGAAGGATGACTTTGAGCAAAGTTTAAGTAGCTTAAAATTGAAACCAATAGCAAGAAATATCTTGGTAAGGTTTAAGTCTATAAAAAATATAAATGACATAAATTGTGTGTTTAAGTAAGATCCACATTTTTGTGAAGTTAAGTTATTTTAACAAAATCGTTGGAGCCAATTTTTTAAAAAATAAAAAAATTCGAAAAATGTTCCATTTAAAGTGTCGTTTTCAGGTTTTTACTGAAAATCCTCGTGTCACATCTTTGGAAGATACCAAATTTAAAGACCAAGTTTTGGATTTAACCGACTTTTCGTTTTTGAGTTAGCTATCCACATACACAGACAACTTACGGACCTTTTTTCTAAAAATATTTTTTTGGTTTCAGGGCTCCTCAAAACATGTATATGCGGTAAAATCTCGGTATCGAATTTTTGAGTGGAATACAATATCTTCTCTATTATGTACATTGTGTATACGTGCTAGAGAATGTAAAAACTTTTTTTTTTTTTTTTAAGAAAGAGGTCCCTGCACGTGCGCGCGCGTGAGTGTCTATCTGTATGTCTGTGAAAAACATAACTCAGAAACGAAAAAGGGTTAAATACCAAACTTGGTATTTAGGTTCAGTATGTCCCATATATGTGATACAAAGATTTTCATTTTAATCTTTCAGCCCAAACTAGCCTTTAAATTGAGGTTTTTCCGAAAGTTTTGAGTTTCTCACAATTGGCTCTAACGATTTTAATTAAAATGAAAAAAATATATGAAAAATATTTATATTTCAAATAAATTATATTTCTTGAATTTTCTGGGAGCAGCCTGTGAAGCTCCTATATATCAGAAGAAATGTCTACTTTCTCTACACGTACTATGTAAATAGTGTATAGAGAAGGTACTGTATTGCACCCAAAAATTTGATACCGAGATTTCACCGAAAATACATGTTTTAGGACCCCCTGAATCCAAAAAAAGTATTTTAGAAGAATGTGTGTGTGTGTATGTGTGTGGGCAGCATAACACCAAACTTGATATTTAAGTTCAGTATTGTCCAAGAATGCGACACGAAGATTTTCAAGAAAATCCCCCCACACCCAACTACCATTTATATTGAAAACATTTCGAAAATTTTAGTTTTATCAAAAATGCTCTAAGATTTTGATTTAAATCTCTTATATTTAAGATATTTATACGACAAATAAAATTCATATCTTGAATTTTATGGGAATAGACTCTGAAGACCCCTTTATTCTGGATGAAGTTTTCTGCATTTTGCTAACTGGTAAATCATAGGAGATAGACAAAACTTACTACACAAAAATTAGATCTCATTAAAACACAAAGTTATGCCATATAGATTTTATTTTCAGTGTAGTTGACCGTTTCCCAAGCATGTTATTGATTTCAGTTTTAAAATACTTAAACTTTCCTCATACTGGAACTTGTCAACTCTTGGCCATGCAAAGAAACGCATTTCAATCCCGTAGCAACCACATTTTAAAACACTTAACTGTCGGTTTAGCCTATTGTATTCCCTTATTTCCCTTTTACTTATAAGGAACTAAGTAATAAGACCGTTTCTGCTAATGTGTATATCGATTTGCACGAAGTAGATAAAAAATAATATTACTAACAATAATTTGTTACAGAGATGTAGAGCAAGTCATGTGAAAGGAATACGTTAGATTTTTTATAATCTAGTGTAAGTGGTAAACTTTAAGTGATAGGTAGACGAAAATGTGGTGCACAAAAAACACGAATCTCTTTAAAGCATGCAGTTTATTTTGAATAACCGTTCTGTGCCGTAAACTATTGGCGAGATATCCATTATTAGTGGTTCGAATTGCGATTGGCATCTGGGAAGTCGTGTGTTTGATTCCCGTGACTGGCCTTCCTCACCGATGACTTTTTTTCGGAGTTTCCTTGGGTTGCCAGGCAAATTATGGGAAGATTTATTATATCCCCCGAATTTCCTGTCCTTCCTTTCCTATTGCCATCACTTCCTTATCGTCTGTTTCTGGATTGGGTGATCAGACGATGGTGTACGGCGGGTTGCGGCTGGGCGATGGCATGAACACTTTGGAGGTTAATTCCTGGCATCGCAACGTTATGAGGGATTATGTATCAGGGCTCGCCTTTGAGTTCTTTCGGGGGATCCCCGCATGCTCAGGCTTGTGGGTTGGGCCATGGTAGGGTCGAGGTGTTCAATCTGGAGCCGTTAGCGACTCCATCCATGCTTGCGCCCGTCATCATGTACCCTTCAGATATATAGTCGGCTTCCGTGGGATAGCGGTTACCAAGCCCGAGTTCAAACCCGGTGCAGGGCGATGGATTTTTTCGTCTGTGAAAATCCTTAGCATCCTTCGTAAGGGAAGTAAAGTTGTTGGTCCCGTGTCGTAGGTTTAAGGCACGTAAAAGAACCTCAAGTCCGATAAAGAGGCCTCTGAGCAAAATTAAGCGGTCTTTCACGTCTGGCATAGAATGAGATGCTGAGTACCATGGTAGTTAAAGTGCGACCATAAATAAAAATCCATTTTCATTTCCTTCTCATCTTTCCCCTTAAGCTTTCCTCCGTGGATTGCATACAAAGGGCTCATAGGGTGTTCTGCCCCAGTATAGGGCACTCTTATCGTGAGCCAATTGAGTCCAATGGTTCGAATTGTTAAATGCTTAGTCATTCTTTCTTTCGATGTTCAGTTATTTCTTGTGATTTCATGGAAAGGGAATTTTAAGGTCAGCATATAGCATCCAACAGCATTGTGATGAAAATGAGCTGTTATACACAGCCATTTCGCCTGGAGGATTAATTGCTCGCTACGATTGGATGCTGGCCAAATTCTGCCTGCGTTAGTGGGCGTGAGGCCGGCATTCCGGTTGGCAGCCCCAGGTTCATTAGGGATTTTAGTGGCACGAGATTAGTATTATTATTATTATTATTATTATTATTATTATTATTGGCGCCCAGTTCTTACACTAAACTATCACTATTCCATTTGTTTCTATAACGAAGTGTGTACGTAGCTAGTTCTGCAAAGACTTATCTCGATTAAAGTGAACTATGTAGACATATATATTTTCGTAAGAATAATTACATGCCGAAAGAGGGGTGGAAAAATTATGTGAATGTAACACTGCAGATATTTACTTTCCCTACATAGTACATATTACTTAGGTAGAGAGCCGTATTGCACTCTACTAAAAATTCGATACCGAGGTTTCACCAAAATACATATTTTAAAGACCCTGTATAAAAGGCATTTTTAGTAAAAGGTCCTGTTCATGTGTGCGAGAGCGAGAGCGAGAGAGAGAGAGAGAGAGAGAGAGAGAGAGAGAGAGAGAGAGAGAGAGAGAGTGTCCGTGTGTCTGTAAACACGATAACTCAAAAACGAAAAGTCGGTAAAAATCAATCTTGGTGTTTAATTTGAGTATCTTCCGATAATGCGACACGAAGATTTTGAGGAAAATCTCTTCACTCCAAACTACCCTTTACATGGAAAACTACGAACATTTTGATTTGCTCAAAAATGGCTCACAAGATTTTGATTAAAATCCGGTATATTACGCTTATTTATTTGAGAAATAAAATGTACATCCTGAATTTTCTGGCGAATAGCCTCTGAATACCTCTTTCTTCTGGATGGATTTTCTTAATCTTGCATACCTGGTAAACCCTTAAGAGATGGATAAAAACTCACTACATAAAAATGTAGATCTCGTTAAAACACACAGTTTATGTATATACACTATTTCGCGGAGTTTATCATTTTTTGTTTCAGTTTTAAAACACTTAAAATTTTCGGATACGGAAATTTGTCACCTCCTGGTCATGCAAAGAATCGGATTCAACCACTTGGCAGCCAGCTTTTAAGAGTTGACTATCGATTTAGCTTAGTGTATTCTATTATTTCCCTTCTATTTACTCCCTAATAAAAACACGTCTGCTAATGTTATCTCGATTAGCATGAAATGGATAGAAGAACAAGCTTTTAAACAATAATTTGTTACAGAGATGTAGCGAAATTTATATCAATGGAACACAGAAGATTTTTGCTTTCTCTACACGTACTATGTACATAGTGTATAGAGAAAATATTGTATTCCACCCAAAAATGTGATGTCTAGATTCCGCTGGAAATACTATATGTTCTGAGGTTTCCTGAGTCCAAAAACAAAAATAGTAAAATGTCCGTGTGTGTCTGTGCATAGATCAAAAACCAAAAACACGACGATTTTCAAGAAAATTCCCCCACCGCGTACTGCACGTCATGGAAAATTTCTTAAAATATTTGTTTTTCTCAAAAATTACTCTAACGATTTTGATTAAAATACCATATATTAAAGATATTTACAGACTGCCTCCATGGTCGAGTGGAGGTCCCGGGTTCGATTCCCGGCTGGGGCGGGGAATTTTTCTTTAACCGGAATTATTCCCTATCCCCTATAGAGTCTGGAGGTATGAATGAGAGAGTGAATGTGTGTGTGTGTGTGTTTAGTAATATAAAGTTGAACCTAATGTTCCGAACCTACTGTTTCACAAGTGAAAGTCCCCGATATGACCATTGATGTAATAGGGGCCTATACAAATGAAGCAATAAAAAAAAAAAAAAGAAAGAAAGAAAAGATATTTACATCACAAATTAAATGCATGAATTTTCTGGTAGTTTGGGGTGGGGGATTTTCTTGATATCTTCGTGTCGCATCATTAGAAGATACCTACTAAACTTAAATACCAAGTTAACAGGATTTTCGTTGTTGAGCTATGTTGTCCTCAGACACACAAATTCTGATGTGTTCCATTCACATGATTTCTCGACATCTTTATAACAAACGCTTATTCTTATACCCCTTCTTACTAATTGAGATAAACGCAAGCAGAGACGGTCGTATTAGTTCCTTGTAATTAGAAGGGAAATAAGTGAACAGTCAAATGTTTTAAAATGTGGTTACTATAGGATTGAAATCGTTTCTTTGCCTGGCCGGAAGTTGGCAAGGTCCATATGAGAAATGTTTTAAGTATTTTAAAACTGAAACAAAATAATAAGGAATATGTCGAAAGCGGTCAACTGTACAAAAAATGTATATGATATAAATCGTGTGTTTTAACGAGATCTACATTGTTGTGTAGTAAGTTTTTGTCTATTTCTTACGGTTTAACCGTTTTGCAAAATTTTTCAAAACTCACCAGAATAAAGATTTCTTCACAGAATATTCCTAGAAAATTCAAGACATAGTTTTTTTTTTTTTTTTTGTCATGTAAGGAGTCATTTTTGAAAAAAGCAAACTTTTCAAATATTTTTCCATGGAAAGGTTAATTTGGGGTATGTGGATTTTCTTGAAAAGCTTCATGTCGTATCCTTAGAAGATACCAAATAAAAATGCCAAGTTTGTTTGGTATATACCGGTCTTTTCTTTTATGAGCTATGCTGTTCAAGACACAGAGACCTTTTTCTTAAAATGCTTTTTTCGAACTCGGGGGATTTCAAAACATATATATCCGATGAAATCTCGACTTCTAAATTTTGGGTGGAATACAACACTTTCTTAGCCCACCTGGTGTGGCGGTAGTGTGTCTGGCTCACATTCAAAAGATCGTGAGGTTGAGTTACCCAGATAAGGTTTTTTCGGGGTTTTTCCTTATCCTGAGAAGACGAATGTCGAGTAACTTTAAGTTCCATGGACCCCGAGATCATTTGAGCAGCATTTCACCAATGTCATTCATCGTCCGATATGATCAACCAGGTTAAAGGACGTTAAAAAAAAACACTGTCTCTGGTCACTGTGAACATTGTGTAGGTAAAATAAAAGTAGGTATTTGCACAGACGACGTCAGAACTTACATTTTGGAGTGGAATACAATGTTTATTTAACTTACTACAGGTTTATATTTGAATGTACGCTCACAAATACTAATTGACAGATTATTGTTGTGTGGACAGGAATGGAAGCAGCGCGTGGGACAGCAGGCAGGCACAACAAGTGGGCGAGTTACGGGCGGACCCCAATACACCGCTAAAGCGCACGCCGTTACATCCCCCTGCGATATGGTGGGGGTGACTTTTTGTTACCTATATAAATGTGCAAGTGTGGCGGCGGCGAGGACGTGAAGGGTGCGATACAGCAACGTTGAGTTCTTCATCAACACCAGCAGTACCAAACGGTAAGCGTACTCCTGCATGTTTCTCTTCTTCTGACCTTGCCAACGAGTTGCTGATAGAGTGAGTAATCAAATCTGGCAGATCCTTCCCAGTCGACCGACCGACCGAGCAAAACCTCACTCCAAAACTTTTTATGTGTAATGAATACCTTCAGATTTTTAATAAACCTCGTATAAAAACGTTACATATATACAAGTCTCAAATTACGTAATCATTTATAGGAAAAATAACCATTTTAATTCAGTAAGAAATGCTCATGGAATAGAAATAAAAAATCTGATGTGTTCCATTCATTGAATTTTTCTACATCTCTGCAATAAATTATTCTATTTACCTCGTGCTAGTCGAGAAAAATTTAGCAGAAATCGTCTTATTATTTGTTTCCATATAAGTAGAAGGGAAGTAAGAGAGCATCATAGGCTAAAGTGATAGTCTAACTGTATGGACAAGACTTGACAAATTCCCATGTGAGAAAAGTGTAAGCATTTTAAAGCTGAAACCAATAACAAGGAACGTCTCAAAAACGATCAGTTCTACAAAAATGTTATGTAACATAAATTGTATGTTTTAACGAGCTCTACATTTTCCATTAAAAGTTTTGTCTATCTCTTACGGCTTACCAGTTATGCAAAATTCATCCAGAATAAAGATGTCTTCAAAGGCTATTCTCAGAAAATTCGAGATATACATGCTATTTTTCGTGTATATGTCCTTAATATATGACATGTTAATCAAAATCGTTAGAGCCAATTTTAGAAAATATAACATTTTCGAAAATTTTTCGATGTAAAGGATAGTTGAGGGGGAGGAGGGATCTTCTTGAACATTTTTGTGTGTCATCCTTGGAAGATACTGAACTGAATACCAAGTTTGGTATTTAACGGACTTTTCGTTTTTGAGTTATGCTGCCCTCCCCCACACACACACTGACAGACGGACAGAAAATGCTTTAAATATACGGTAATTTAATAAAAATTGTTTTAGCCATTTTTGGGAAAATAAAACTTTGAAAAATGTTCTATGTAAAGGGTGGTTTGGATTGGAGGAAATTTCTTAGTAATCTGCGTGTTGCTGCATTGGGATATACTGAAACTGAATATAAAATGTTTTTAATCGACTTTTCTTTCTATATGGTCTTTTCATTGACGTTTTGGATTCAGAGGACCTCAAAAGCTATTTTCAGTGAAAACTCGGTATCGAATTTTTGGCACTAAGTAGCACCTTCTCTACCTACCACAGACCTATTATAGAGGGGAAAAAATCTGATGTGTTACGTTTGCATGCTCTTCTCTACCCACTATTCACCAACTATAGTTACAAATGCTTATTTTTATCTGATTAAACTTTGTTAATTGAGATGTATGTTTTGTTTTTCACAAGCGCTTAACGTCCTTTAACCTGAACGATCAATGAAATTGGTGAAATTAATTACTCGACATTCGATTTCTCAGGTTAAGAAATACTTTTTTTAAGCGTTTGTTATAATTAAAAGAGGTATACAGGAGACTGAGGCGATAGTCAGATCTTTAAACATTGGGTCGATATCCGCTGGCCTTGAAATATACTCTTCATTGCCTGAAACAATTGAATGGTGGCAGCACCTTAAAGATTATAGAAATGTTGGAAAATTAAAATCAATAACAACAAATATTCGGGAAAACGTTTGAAATAAATTGTATTAACGCGTTCTACTTCTTTTATTCTGTAACATTTTGTCTATCTCTAATGGTTTACGAAATTATATATATATATACTTTATTTCCGATGAAAAGACCTCGCAAGTTATTCATCGAGTCTTCAAAATTCACTGTTTATTAGTCTTGTCATATATCTTATATCTGTGGTAGGAGCCATAAATTAATATATCCATTTTTGGATTCTTTTTGTTTTTTATATGTGTTGATATAATGATAAATGATACTCTTAAACTCGTCAACACTTAATAAATGTATAACTTAAAGAATGCAATATAGACCCCAAAATTACTTGGACACACCTCGATATCGGATTTGTGAACAGAATGGAAACAGCCAAAAATTGATATGTGATACCTATCATATTTTTCACACCTCAAATTATAGCTCCCCACCACAGAAATATTCAATATTTTAAAAATCTGATGTGTTCCATTCACATAACTTTCTTTCCATCTCTGCAACAACTTATTGATAAAAAGCTTATGCTTCTATTTACTTCATTTTAATCGAGAAAAACATGGCAGAAATGTTCTTATTGCTTGCTTCCTTGTAAGCAGAAGGGAAATAAGGGAGCACTATAGGTTAAAGTGATAGTCATAGGCTGTTTGCTATGTGACTGAAGCTCCTTTGTTTGTATGGACAGGAGTTGACAAATTCCTGTATGAGAAAAATATAAGTTTTTCAAAGCTGAAACCAAAATAAAGAAATATGTAAAAAACGATAAACTCCACGAAATAAATATATTTGACATAAATTGTGTGTTTTAATGTGCTCTACATTTTTATGTGTTTAGTTTTTGTCCATCGCTTACGATTTAGCAGTTCTGCAAAATTCCGTAAAATTCTTCTAGAATAAAGTAGTCTTCAGCGGCTATTCCCAGAAAATTTAAGATATGGATTTTATTTCTGAGGTAAATATCTTTAATATTTGACATTTTAATCAAAGTCGTTAGAGCCATTTTTGAGAAAATCAAAATCTTCTAAAAAAGTTCGATGTAAAGGGTAGTTGGGGGTGGGGAAATTTTCTTGAAAATATTCGTGTTGCATCCTTGGAAGATACCAAACTTAAGTGCCAAGTTTGGTATTTAACGGTCTTTTCGTTTTTGAGCTGTGCTGTCCGCAGACACCCCCCCACCCCCCTTCATACACACGGACCTTTTTGTAAAAATGCTTATTTTGGATTCAGGGGGACCCAACACATGTATTTCCGGTGGAATCTCGGTTTTGACTGTTTGGGTGGATGTACATAGTACGTGCAGAGAAAGTAATAAAATTGCTAAGCAAGCTTTTAGAAAATAAATCAGTCAAACCTTTTCCATGTAATGGGTAGTTTGAGGTTTGCACGATCTTTGGAAGATTCTGAACTTAAATATGAGATTTGGCATTTATCTGATTTTGTTTTTAGGTAAGTTGTTTGTATGTGTTTGTGTGTGTAGCGGAGGAGGGGGGGGGTCACACGCACGTGTGTAACCTTCTCAAATCTCCCGATACTTTATTTCACCTAGATCTCGGTGAAATATTGATATTGTAAATAACTGCTAGAGAAAACAAAAAGGTGCATGTTAATTTCGCTGACTGTATCTACCTTCTGTAATTTTCATTCTAATAAACTCTAGATAAAATGTTACTTTTCTATTCTATTTTCATGGCTAATATACTCCCAAAGGGGTTCAATTCAAGTTTGTTGTAACGTCATTGAATCTTACAGGATGATAGTATAACAATCGAATGTTTAAAAAAATTTGCTAAATGTAAAATGATTCGTATATTTTGAACATTCTTTATATGGTCTGAAGAGAAATACATCAACACAATATTCACATTCCTCTACCGATTCTTAAAACATCTGATGTGCTCCATTCACATGACTTTCTCTAACTCTCTGCAACAATTATTGTTAATAAGCTTGTTCTTCCATCTACTTCTTGCTAATAGAGATAAACATTAGCAGAAACGGTTTTAAGGGGATACTCTAGGCTAAAGTGACAGTGAAATACTTTAAAATGCTGTTACTGTCGTATAGAAATCCGATTCTTTGCGTGGTCAGGTGTTGACCAGTTCCCGTATGACAAAAGTATTTAGTATTTTAAAACTGAAATCAATAACAAGGAATATCTTTAAAACAGTCAACTCCAGGGAAGAATGCATGTAACATAAGTTTTGTGTTTTAACGAGCTCTACATTTTTATGTAGTAAGGTTTTGTCTACCTCTTACGGTTTTACCAATTACGCAAATTTCCGCACAATTCATTCAGAATAAAGATGCCTTCAGAGGCTATTCCCAGAAAATTCAAGATACAAATTTTATTTGTCATGTAAATATCTTTAATATGCGACATTTTAATCAAAATCGTTTGATTTTTGAGAAAATCAAATTTTACGAGAAGTTTCCATTTAAAGGGTAGTTGTGGATTTTCTTGAAAATCTTCGTATCGCATCCATTGAAGATACTGAACAGAAATATCAAGTTTGATATTTGACGGACTTGTCATTTTTGAGCTATGCTGTACACACACACACACACACACACACACACACACACACACACACTCTCACACACAGCCACACACACACATACACACACTACCTTTTTTTAAGAAATGCTTCTTCTGGACTCAGGAGGTCCCAAAACATGTACTTCCGGTGAAATGTCGGTATCCAATTTTTGGGTGGAATACAATACCTTCTCTATACACTATGTACATAGTACGTGTAGACAAAGTAAAAAAGCTTATTTATATGTCTACTTCAGTTAATTGAGATAAACATTTTTAGAAATAGTTTTAATACATAGTTCCTTGTAGTTACAATGACAATAAGGGAACACCATACGCTTAAGGATTAGTAATATTTTTTAAGGGTTGTTCGCAATATGATGATTTTTAAATTCATTTTGTCTTTGCTTGACCAGGCGAAAGAAAAACGATTTATCTGAGCAAAAAGTGTATTTTATTATTCAAACAAATAATATATCACAAAAACGTTAATATCAAAACAAAGTTCTTGACATAAACTGTGTGTTTTAACAGATTTATAAATGTGTGCTAAGATTTCGTCTATTCTTTAAGGTTTCCAATTATGTAAAAGTGCTTCAGAGGCTATTCCCCCCCCCCCCAAATTCAAAATATACATTTACTCATGAAAATGTCTTAAGCTAATTGTATTTTAATCGTCAGGTTTTAGTACATCAACATTTTCCCTGTAAAGAGTAGTTAGGGATGGGAAATTTTCTTGAAAATCTTCATGTCGCATCATTGGAAACTACACAACTTAACTATCAAGTTTTATATTTAATCAACTTTTCGTTTTTCAGTTATGCTGTTCACAGACCTTGAAATATGTATTTCTAGTGAATTTCGGTATCCAGTTTTTGGGTGAAATGCAATACTTTCACTACCTATGCACTAAGTAGAAGAAGTAAAAAAATAAAAAGAAAGGGTGTGTTTTATTATATTAATTTATAAACGTATTTCGAGCTATTAAATTAAATTAAGCACTCAGATCTTTACTTTTTCTACACGTACTATGTACATAGAGTATAGAGAAGCTATTGCACTCCACCCAAAAATTCGACACCGAGATTTCACCGGAAATATACGTTTTAGGGTCCCTTGTATTAAAAAAAAAATCTGATGTGTAGCATTCACATGACTTTCTCTATATCCCTGCAACAAATTATTGTTAAAAAGCATATGCTTCTATTTACTTCATGATAATCTAGAAAAATTAGCAGAAATAGTCTTATTACTTTCTTCCTTGTAAGTAGAAAGGAAATAAGGGAGTAGCATAGGTTAAAGCGATAGTCAAAAGATGGTTGCTATGTGATGAAGTTCTTTTGTTTGTATAGACATGAGTTGACAAATTCCTGTATGAGAAAAGTTAAGATTTTCGACCCTAAAAACAAGGAATATCTCAAAAACGATCAACTCCAATAAAAAATGTATACAACATAAATTGTGTGTTTTAATGTGCTCTACATTTTTTGTGTGGTAAGTTTTTGTCTATCTCTTACGGTTTAGCAGCTATAAAAATTCCGGAAAATTCACTCAGAATAAAGTAGTCTTCAGAGGCTATTCCAGAAAATTCAAAATATACATTTTATTTGTCGGGTAAATATCTTTAATATACATTTTAATCAAAATCATTAGCGCCATTTTTTAGAAAATCAAAATTGTCGAAAAAAGTTCCATGTAAAGGGTAGTTTGGGGTGGGGGATTTTTCTCAAAATCATCGTGTCGCATCCCTGGAAGATTCTAAACTTAAATACCAAGTTTGGTATTTTACCGACTTTTCGCTTTTGAGTTATCGTGTTCATAGACACACACACAAACTGACACACGGACACACACGGACCTTCTTCTGAAAATACTTTTTTTGGATACAGGGGACCTAAAACATATATTTCCGGTGAAATCTCGGTATCACATCTTTTGGTGGAGTGCAATACCTTCTCTATACACTATGTACATATTTCGTATAGGGACAATAAAAATCTGATGTGTACCATTCACATGACTTTCTCTATATCCCTGCAACAAATTATTCTTAAAAAGCTTATACTTCTATTCACTTCAGTAAAACATTAGCAGAAATAGCCATATTACTTGCTTCCTTGTAAGTAGAGGTGAAATAAGGGAGTACCATAGGTTAAAGTGATAATCAAAAGCTGGTTGCTATGTCACTGAAGTTCCATTGTTTGTATGGACGGCAGTTGACAAATTCCTGTATGAGAAATGCATAAGTTTTTCTTTGTTTTTATGTGCATGCAAAAAAAAATCTGATGTGTACCATTCACATGACTTTCTCCATATCCCTGCAACAAATAATTCTTGAAAAGCTTATACTTCTATTTACTTTATGCTAATCAGAAAAAAATAGCAGAAATAGTCTTATTACTCGCTTCCTTGTAAGTAGAAGCGAAATAAGGGACAGCCGTAGGTTAAAGTGATAGTCAAAAGCTGGTTGCTATGTCAATGAAGTTCCTTTGTTTATATGGATAGGAGTTGAAAGTTCCTGTATGAGAAAAGTATACGTTTTTCATAGCAGAAACCAAAAATAAGGAATGTCACAAAAACGACGAACTCCACGAAAAAATGTATATAACATAAATTGTGTGTTTTAAAGTGCTCTACATTTTTTGTGCAGTAAGTTTTTGTCCATCTTTTACGGTTTAGCAGTCATTCAAAATTTAGTAAAATTCATCCTGAATAAACTACTTTTCAGAGGCTATTCCCAGAAAATTCAAGATATACATTTCATTTGTCAGGTAAATGTGTTTAATATCCGAAATGTTAATCAAAATCGTTAGAGCCATTTTTGATAAAATCAAAATTTTCGAAAAAAGTTCCATGTAAAGGGTAGTTGGGGGTGGGGGATTTTTCTCAAAATCTTCGTGTCGCATCCCTGGAAGATACTAAACTTAAATACCAAGTTTGGTATTTTACCGACTTTTCGTTTTTGAGTTATCGTGTTCACAGACACACGGACAAACTGACACACGGACACACACGGACCTTTTTCTGAAAATATTTTTTTTAGATAAAGGGTACCCTAAAACATATATTTCTGGTGAAATCTCGGTTTCGAATTTTTTGGTGGAGTGCAATACATTCTCTATTACACTATGTACATAGTGCCTATAGAGAAAGTAAAACATCTGATGTGCTCCATTCACATGACTTTCTCCATATCCCTGCAACAACTAATTCTTAAAAAACTTATACTTCTATTTACTTTATGCTAATCAGAAGAAATTAGCAGAAATAGTCTAATTACTCGCTTCCTTGTAAGTAGAAGCGAAATAAGGGACAACCATAGGTTAAAGTGATAGTCAAAAGCTGGTTGCTATGTCAATGAAGTTCCTTTGTTATATGGATAGGAGTTGACAAGTTCCTGTATGAGAAAAGTATACGTTTTTCATAGCAGAAACCAAAAATAAGGAATGTCACAAAAACGACGAACTCCACGAAAAAAATGTATATAACATAAATTGTGTGTTTTAATGTGCTCTACATTTTGTGTAGTAAGTTTTTGTCCATCTCTTATGGTTTAGCAGTTATTCAAAATTTAGTAAAATTCATCCGGAATAAACTACTCTTCAGAGGCTATTTCCAGAAAATTCAGATATACATTTCATTTGTCAGGTAAATATGTTTAATATCCGAAATTTTAATCAAAATTATTAGAGCCATTTTTGAGAAAATCAAAATTTTCGAAAAAAGTTCCATGTAAAGGGTAGTTGGGGGTGGGGGGATTTTTCTCAAAATCTTCGTGTCGCATTCCTGGAAAATACTAAACTTTAATACCAAATTTGGTATTTTACCGACTTTTCGTTTTTGAGTTATCGTGTTCACAGACACACGGACACACACACACACACACACACACACACACACACACACGGACCTTTTTGTGAAAATACTTTTTTTGGATATTGGTGACCCTAAAACATATATTTCCGGTGAAATCTCGGTATCGAATTTTTGGGTGGAGTGCAATACTTTCTCTATACACTACGTACATAGTGCGTATGGAGAAAGTAAAAAGCATTTTCAGAAAAAGGTCCGTGTGTCTGTGAACACGATAGATCAAAAACGAAAAGTTGGTAAAATACCAAACTTGGTATTTAAATGTAGTATCTTTCAGGGATGCGACACGAAGATTTTCAGAAAAATCTTCCCACCCGCAACTACCCTTTACAAGAAATTTTTTTCGAAAACTTTACTTTTCTCAAAAATGGCTCTAACGATTTTGATTAAAATATCATATATTAAACATTTTTACCTGTAAAATAAAATGTATATCTTGAATTTTCTGCTAATAGCTTCTGAAGAGGATGAATTTTACAGAATTTTGCATAACTGCTAAACCGTAAGAGATAGACAAAAACTTGGCATACAAAAAATGTAGAACACGTTAAAACACACAATTTATGTTGTATACATTTTTTTTCGTGTAGTTGATCGTTTATGAGATCTTCCTTGTTTTTGGTTGCACCTTTAAAAACCTTACTTTTCTCATACAGGAATTTGTCAACTCGTGTCAATCAAACAAAGGAACCTCAGTCAGATATCAACTAGCTTTTGATTATCACTTTAACTCATGGTACTCCCTTATTTCCCTTCTACTTACAAGGAAGCAAGTTATAAGACTATTTTTGCTAATTTTTTCTCAATTAGAATGAAGTAAATAAAAGCATGAGCTTTTTAATTATAGTTTGTTGCAGAGATGTAGAGAAAGTCATGTGAATGGAATACATCAGATTTTTACTATGTAGATATACAATATAATGATTTACTGGACGACAAACACAAAGAAGTTAAGTTGTTTTCTTTTTTTCCAAGTGTCGAGTGACATATTTCCTGGTTATTTGCACGATAACTAATATCAGTGTTTGCATCACTGTATATCTGTAAAACATTTTTGTGTTGCACTCGCATAACGTTCCCTACGCAATCTAGTACAGCCTATTCACATAAACCCTTATTCTTCTATCTACTTCATACTAATCGAGATAAACATTTTCAGAGATTGATTTGCATATCCCCTTGTAGGTAGAAGGAGATTAAGGGAGTGCAATATGCTGTAACCGATCGTCAATACTTTTAAGAGCGGTCCCTCAGAGATAAGTCGCTATGAGATGAGTGTGAAATTCACTAGTAGTACTTATTTTAGGGTCTCGTGTATAAAAGAAAAAAAAAACTGAGGTGTTACATTCACATGACTTTCTCTATCTGCTCTACAAACAAACTTCTTACAAAAGATTATTCTTCTTTCCACATAATGCTAATTGAGACAAACATGAGAAGAACGTTCTTATTTACTTAATTCTTTATAAGTAGAAGGGAACTAAGGGAATACGCTATGCTGAAGTGAGAGTCAAATGTTTTAAAAGCTGTCGGTATGTGATTGTCATTGCAAATTGTTTCTTTGCTTGGCCATGAGTAAAACAAAAGAAAAACGGACGCTTCCTGTCTGAGAAAAGTATAAGTACTTTACAATATAAAATAGTAACAAGGAATATCGGAAATCGGTGAACCTTCGAAAAAAATGTATATAACATAAATTGTGTGTTTTAACGAGATCTACATTTCTTGTGTAGTAAGCTTTTGTCTATCTCTTACTGTTTACTAGTTATGTAAAGTCCATAAAATTAATCCAGAATAAAGAGGTCCTCAGAGACTATTCCAAGAAAATCCAAGATATACATTTTATTTGTTATCTAAATATCTTTGAAATGCTGTATTTTAATCAAAATCATTGAGTCAATTTTGAGAAAATCAACATTTTCGAAAAAAATTTTCATGTAAGACGTAGTTTGGGGTGGGAGGATCTTCCTCAAGATCTTCGTGTCGCATCCTTGGAAGAATGTAAATTTGAACACCTAGTGTGATATTATACGGAGTTTTCGTTTTTGATATATCGTGTTAACATACTCTTGAATTTTCTGGGAATAGCCTCTGAAGACTACTTCATTCTGGATGCATTTTATGGAATTTTGCATAACTACTAAACCGTAAGAGATGGACAAAAACTTACCACAAAAATGTGTAGATTATGTTAAAAAACACAATTTATGTTATATACATTTTTTCATGGAGTTGGCCGTTTATTAGACATTCCTTTTTTTTGGTTTCAGCTTTAAACAATTCTACTTTTCTCACACAAGACTTTGTCAACTCCTGTGCATACAACACAGAAACTTGTCACATAACAAACAGCTTTTGACTATCACTTTAACCTCCCTTATTTCGCTTCTACTTACAAGGAAGCAAGTAATAAGACTATTTCTGTTAATTTTTTCTCGATCAACACGAGGTAAATAGAAACATAAGCTCTTTAAAATTAGTGCATCCCCTTAGTTCCATTCTACTTATAAGAAACTAATTAATAAAATTCTGCTAATGTTTATTTGGATTAGCATGGTATTGAGAGAAGAATTATATTTCCAAAGAAGTTTGTAGAGTAGCTAGAGAAAGTCATGTGGGTGTAACGCATCAGATTTTTATAGCTCCAATGTGTTCTTATTCAATTACAAGACTTTTTAAAGATTTTTACAACTTTTTGTAATTTATGGAATGAAATTAGGTAACATTTATTATCCTATGTCCATCAGAACGAATTGAGCTTTTCAGGTGAAAATATTATAAAAATATGTGTTCCATTCTCACTTCCTCTAAATCTCTGCTACAAATTTAAATGCTTAGGCTTCTATTTACTTCATGCTAATCGAGAAAAAATTAACAGAACTAGTTTTTCTACTTGCTTCCTTGTAAATAGAAGCGAAATAAGGGAGTACCATAGGTTAAAGTGGTAGTCAAAAGCTGGTTGCTATGTGACTGAAGTTCCTTATTTGTATGGACAGGAGTTGACAAATTCCTGTATAAGAAAAGTATGTTTTTAAAGGTGAAATAAAAAACAAGGAATAAGTCAAAAACAATCAACTCCACGAAAAAATGTATATACCATAAATTGTGTATTTTAACGTGCTCTACACTTTATGTATGACAAGTTTTTGTCGATCTCTTTCGGTTTAACATTTATGCAAAGTTCCTTAAAATTCATCCAGAATAAAGTAGTCTTCAGAGGCTGTTCCTAGAAAATTCAAAATATACATTTTATTTGTCAGGTAGATATCTTTAATATACGAAATTTTAATCAAAATCGTTTCATTTTTGAGAAAATCAAAATTTTCGAAAAAGTTCTATGTAAAGGGTAGTTTGGCTGCGCGGATTTTTCTCAAAATCTTCGTGTCGCATGCCTGGAAGATACTAAACTTAAATACCAACTTCGGTATTTTACCGACTTTTCGTTTTTGAGCTATCGTGTTCACAGACACACGGACACACATGGACTTTTTCCTGAAAATGCTTTTTGTGGATATAGGAGACCCTAAAACATATATTTCCGGTGAAATCTCGGTATCGAATATTTGGGTGGAGTGCAATATCTTCTCTATACACTATGTACATAGTCCGTACAGAGAAGGTAAAAACTGGTTTAATTGTTTTTGAGGTTATCCTACATACATAAATACGCGCGCGCGCGCGCACACACACACACACACACACACACACACACACACACACACACACACACTTTTTCTCTCTTTATAATAAGAGAATAGATTTTTTTGCATCGTTAACATTATCTAGGGAAGAAATGAGGGAGCCGGTCGGTCGCTATTAAACAAATGAGTTCGTATATCAGTACCTTGGGAGCGGCGTGCCTGCAGTTCTTAATTCAAGAGAATCTCCGTATACGTATGATTTGCTCCCGTTACCTGTTATATTTGTGACTACAAAACACTTCGAAGAGTAAAGCCGTCGGTCCTGTGTCGTGGATTTACGGCACGTAAAAGAACCTCAATCCCGATAAAAAATGCATCTGAACAAAATAAACGGTCTTTCGCGTCCAAAATAGAATGTAACGCTAAGAATCGTAGCAGTGAAAGAGTGTCCATAAATAAATCCCACTTAATTTCAAACGTAATTCGTGGTGTTGTTGCTAACCTTGATTTAATTTTATGAATAGAATTGACTTATATTTTTACTTTCTTTACACGTACATAGTGTGCATAGTGTGTAGAGACGGTATTGCATTCCACCCAAAAATTCGATACCGAGATTTCATCGGAAATATGTCTTTTAGGGTCGCCTGTATCCAAAAAATGCATTTGTAGAAAAATTCCGCGCGCGCGCGCGCGCGCGTGTGTGTGTGTGTGTGTGTGTGTGTGTGTCTTGTCTCTCTGAACACGATAACTCAAAAACGAAAAGTCGGTAAAATAGCAAACTTTGTATTTAAGTTCAGCATCTTCCATGGATACGACACGAAGATTTTGAGAAAAATCCCCCCATCGCAGACTATCCTTTTTATTTTGTCAAAAATGGCTAACGGTTTTGCTTAAAATGCCGTATATTAAAGTTATTTATATGACAAATAAAATGTATATCATGAATTTTCTGGAATAGACTCTAAAGACCTCTTTATTATGAATGAATTTTGCGTAACTGGTAAACTGTAAGACATAGACAAAAACTTGCTACACACAAAATGTAGACCTCATTAAAAAACACAACCACAAACACACGACATTGTTTTAGATATTCCTTGTTTTTTCAGATTTAAAATACAGAAAATATTTCTCACATGGAAAGCTGTAAACTCCTGGCTCTGCATAGAAATGGATTTCAACCATATGGCAACCAGCTTTTAAGAGATTTGACTATCACTTTAGCCTGTGTTTTCCCTTATTTTCCTTCTACTTACAAGGAATCAAGTATTAAGACAATTTCTGCTAATGTTTATCATAAATTAGATAGAAGAACATGCATTTTAACAATAATTTGTTACAGCGATGTAGAGAAAGTCATGTGAATGGAACACATCAGATTTTTATAGAGAAAAACAGTCTTTGGAAGCCTTTATCTTTTTAATAACGTGCTGTAATATGTTACGGTAACCATGGAAACTGAAGAAAATATTCACAATAAGGAGAAATAGCTAAGTTACCTTGCTGCTTGTTAAATGAAGATGACAACCCAATCGAATTGATAGCCTTCCTAAAAATCTGTGTTCCATTCACATGCCTTTCTCTGCACCAAATAATTGTTAAAAAGCTTATGCTTCTATTTACTTCATGCTAATCGAGAAAAAATTAGCATAAATAGTCTTATTACTTGCTTCCTTGTAAATAGAAGAGAAATAAAGAAGTACCATAGGTTAAAGTGATAATCAAAAGCTGGTTGCTATGTGACTGAAGTTCCTTTGTTTGTATGGACAGGAGTTGACAAATTTCTGTATAAAAAAGCATAAGTTTTTCAAACCTGAATCCCAAAAACAAGCAATATTTAAAAAACGACCAATTACGCGAAAAAATGTATATAATATAAGTTGTGTGTTTTAATGTGCTCTACATTTTTTGCCCATTTTTACGGTTTAAAGGTTATATAAAATTCCACAAAATTCATTCAGAATAAAGTAGTCTTCAAAGGCTATTACCAGAAAATGCAGATATACATTTTATTTGGCAAATAAATATCTTACATATAAAAGGTTTTAATCAAAATCGTTAGAGCCATTTTTAAGAAAATAAAAAAATTCGATTTTTTCCCATATAAAGTATAGTTTTGGGTGGGGGGATTAACTTGAAAGTCTTCGTGTCGCTACCTTAGAAGATACCTTACTTAAATACCAAGTTTGGTTTTTAACGCCCTTTTCGTTTTTAAGCTATGTGCCCACAGGCGCAGACACACACACAGAATTTTTTCGAAAAATTCTTTATTTTGGATTCAGGGGGTCTTAAAGCTTGTATTTCTGGTGAAATCTCGGTATCGAATTTTGGGTGCAATACAATACCTTCCCTATATACAATGTACATATTACGTGTAGAGAAAGTAAAAATCTGACTTTCTCTACGTATTCTGCAACAAAATATTTTTACAAAGGATTATTTTTCTCTCTACTTCATGTTAATCAAAATAAGAATCTGATGTGTTTATTTCACATGACTTTCTCAACATCTAGTTACTGTCAAAAAGCATATTCTTCTATTTTATGATAATCGAGATAAATATTAGCAGAGATTGTCTTAATTACTTTTTTCCTTGTAAGTAGAAAGAAAATGAGGGAATACACTAGTAGAAAACGACAGTCAAATCTTTTAAAAGCCGGGTGCCCTGCGGATGAAATCCGTTTCTATACAGGTCCAGGAGTTTACAACTTTCCGTGTGTAAAAAAGTTTAAGTATTTTAAATCTGAAACAAATAACAATGAATATCTCACAAATGGTCAAATCAACAAAAGTGTGTTTTAACGTGACCTTCATTTTTTGTACAGTAAGTTTTGTTCTATCTCTTACGGTTTGCCAGTTACACAAAATTCAGCAAAATTCATTCAGAATAAAGAGATGTGTAGAGGCTATTGCCAGAAAATTCATGATATACATTTTATTTGCCAGATAAATATCTTCAATATATGGTATTTTAATAAAAATCGTTAGAGCCATTTTTGAGAAAATCAACATATTCGACATTTTTTCCATGTAAAGGGTAGTTTGGGGTGGCGAGATTTTTCTCAAAAGCTTCGTGTCGCATCCCTGAAAGATACTAAACTTAAATACCAAGTTTGGTATTTTACCGACCCAATACCTCCGGAACGCGAGCCTCGCACGTTACCGTTCAGCTACATACAATAAAACCCTGTCACTGTCTTGGTGGCAGAAACGCATTTCAAATATTTGCTCTTGTATATCGCATAGTATTTTTCGCTGCTACTTAATTTTTGCAAGATTTCAAACCGTGATTCTTTGCACCATGCAGGATTGACTTAGCAACAAATCTTCCTCGCTCTTCCATCTCTGAAATGTTCCAGAAATGTCACTGCTTTTATTCGTAATACCCATCGCTTCGCACTCATTTGTTTGTCTTTGTGGCGCAAGACTTTATCGACTCTTTGAATTTGTGTTGAAGTCAAAGTGTTAGTCTGAAGGAGGAGGATTTACCATGTATTCCCTATTGGATCACAGCGCTGCTGGATAGGACATATTTCGCGTTTGGTTACCTAAACAGGGATTTGCTGCCCCATTTTACTTTCTCTAGCACCTATGTGCACATAACAGGTAGAGAAAATACTGCATTCTGTTTGTAAACCCGTTAGTGAGATTTTACTGGAAATACGTGTTTTATAGCCCTTAAATAAAACATTTAATATGTTCCATTCACACAATTCTCTCTGCTCTCTAATTCGTGATAACCAACATAAACATTAGCACAAATGCTTGTATTACATAGTCCCTTATAAATAATAGAGAAATGCAGATTACACTAGGCTAAAGCGATATTCATATATTTTAAAAGCCGATCGCTAAGTGATGCAATTGAAATTCCCTTCTCTTTGCTTGAACAGGATGAAAAGGTGAATAACTACTTCCCATTTGAGAAAAATCCAAGTGTTGGAAATGCTAAAACTACCAATAAGGAATGTGTTTGGAATGTTTAGTAATGCCAAAAAATGTATATGGCATACATTTTGTCTTTTAACGAATCTACCTTTTTGTGTTAACATCTATGTCTTACGGTTTGCCAGTTATGCAATAGTCATTCGGAATGAAGAGGGCAGTAGAGGATATTCACAACAAATTCAATACATACATAGTAATAGTAATAGTTATTTATGATATAAGTGTTAAAAATGGTGTTTTATATTGTGAGTGGGAAGCTTGCGAACGAGGCCTACACTACAAAACCATTTTAACACGTGTGTCATACACTATTTTTAAGGAGTTTTCAATATTTATAGACAAATTATTAATTATTATTAGATTCTTTTTACCTACTTAATATTTATGATGCGCAGCGCGGCTGCGATATTCATTTGTTTCCTCTTAGCATCAGCACTGAGAACAGATGACGGCTAGTGGATATCAATAGACTTGCGCATGCGCAGAGTGGCACAAACAATTTATCGCACCAGTGCGATAAAGTGTGACTTTTAATTCGTGTTGCTTGTGTCAAAAATTCTACTTTTATTTTGAGATGCCTAAAAATATCTTTAAATATACGGCATTTTAATCAAAATTTTAGTGCCATTTTTGTGAAAGAGAATTTCGAAAAAATCTTTCATGAAAAGAATAGTTTGGTTTGGGGATTTTTCTGAAAATTTTCGTGTCCTTGGAAACTTAACTTATATGCCAAATTGGTATTTAACGGACTGCTCACAAATACATACTTTGCGCTTTTTCTAATTTTTGTTCGGAGGTCCTGAAAAATGTATTTCCGTTGAAATCTCGGTATGGAATTTTTGGATGGAATACAATACCTTCTGTTTCTGCTGTGTTTCTATCAAACTCTGCAACTCACTAGTTGACTGCGTCTATCACTTTCTCATTTAATGAAAATTTCTTCCCACCAAAGCTTCAAGTTAGAGAAAAGCAAGAAGTCACTTGGGGCTAAATCTGGTGAATATGGTGAACGAAGAATCAATTCAAAACCCAATCTATGCGCTACGTCATTGCTATCGCTGATGTGTGGGACGGTGCATTATCCAGATGAAAGAGCACCCCTGTTTTGCGTGCCAATCTTGGTATTTTTTTAGCCAACGCAATTTTCAAACGATCCAACAATGAACTGTAATTTGGTCCAACAATTGGACTTTTTCTTATTAATATACGAGAATTATTCCTTGGGAGTCCCTCCCCCCCTCCAAAAATAGTACCCATCAGGTAACCAGCTAATAAAATGGAGTTTGTTTTATTCGGTGTATTTTCACCGGCTTTTGTCCATTATTTTTACTCTGGCATATCGGGACAAAACTCTTCCGGATTGCGATTAAACGCCGCCAGACATTGTACTGAAATGTTGTTCCGGATACGCTTTTAGTCGACTGAGCAATGTTGACACCCAACTCGCACATAGCTTCGCCGTGAAGGATATTATACACTCTCTCAGTTGAGATGCCTAGTGTCTCAGCAATCTGACAAATTTTTAGTACCATATCATAGATTTTGTCAAGGGTTTCCTGTGTTGTCACCTCAATTGCACGGCCGAAGCGCGCTTCGACTTCGGTGCTTGTTTAAATTCAATAATCCAAAAGTAAATTTATCTTCAATCATGGTGCAAAGTTCGCGCGAACTTTAGCTAATTCTGTTTTGATTCGTGTGGCAGTTAAACCTTTCAAATGAAAATGTTTAATAACAGCACGAAACTTGGTTTTCTCCATTTTCAATCGTAATTGACCAATTCAGACGACTGTCAACAATGAACTGTACACTGTGCACTGTTCACTGTTGAAATTTTTATACGATCCTTTGAATAATTACATTTACCAACCATGAAGTCCAATAAAGGTGTTCCATTATTTTATGGAAATTTATCAGACTTATAACAAGGCCGGATGCTTATGTAATTACATAATTTAAATCCTGCATTATATTTGAATGAGAAGTAAAAATGTTGGTGAATTACGTCATTTGGGACCCCCTTACAAATTTTTATTTTACATTTATTTACATATTTTGCACATGTATACATATTTTAACGATGTTACATAAAACGTACACATTTTCTGGGTTTTGTTAGAATTTTTAAACAATATTGTAGTCACATTATAAACTACTGTTTTCACAAGTTTTGCTGATAGCAACAAAAATAAATGTGCGAAGTAAGATGCAAATTAAATTAAGAATGCGATAATAACCGCCTCGCCTCGTTCTGATTGTTGTCCGTTTATATCAAAGCAGGTGCCGCTTGACAATGTTGACCTCCAGTGTCACGTTTCTCGTAGCGCTTTGGGCATTTACAAGGACTGGAGAAATTGATTGTTACCATTGTTACCATATCGCGGTAGTCGGCATCTTGTAATATAATAGCTGCGAGGAAACAGAGTGAGCCGCTGGACAACCATCAAAATATAGCGAGGCGATAATACTGCAGTTAGTTTCTTGCAAGTCTTAGTAAAATTGAACCAATTGCGTCCTCGCTATCCTGCACGTTGAATTCATGGGTGAAATTAGAAAACGCCTTTACAACCGACGGAAAAATAATAGTCTGTCAAGCATGCGGTAAGAGAATTGGATGTTCCATGAAATCTCAATTAGAACAATATATCAAGAGTGCTCTTCACAAACACCTACAGTCTTCTAGAAAGCAAGTTCTGTTGAAACAAATGCAACAGGAACCATCCGGAAATGATTTTTTAAAGACCTATGCAGTGCAATGGTTGCAGCTAATATTCCGTGGCATAAACTTCAAATTCCTCAATTTTGCTCCTGGCGAATCTACGCTGAGGAAAAAGTATCTTCATGTGTGTTATGAAGAAGCAGTTGCTCATATACGGAATGAAATTGGAGACTCCTGTATTTGGTTTGCCCACGATGAAACTACAGATGACATGGGTCGGTACATAGCAAATTTAGCCGTAGAGAACTAGATTCCAAAAGTCCAGCAATACCATTTCTAATCTGTTTGCAAGGTGTTAGAACAAATAAATCATTCTGCAATTGCAAGATTCGTAAATGATGGGATGAAGATTTGCGGCCAGAGCGTGTGTGTGAGGAAAAGGTTTTAATTGTGTATTCAGATGCCGCAGCGTACATGATTAAAGCTGCTACTGCTCTTATGGTTTTCTACCCAAATGTACTTCACTTCACCTGCTTGGCCCATGCATTGCAACGTGTTGCTGAAGAAGTAAGAAGTAATTTTCTCTGCATGGATAAGTTGATATCGACAACAAAAAAGGTCTTCGTGAAAGCACCGCACAGAATTCAGTGCTATAAAAAGCATCTCCAACATGTCCCTTTGCTTCCTGAGCCTGTACTTACAAGATGGGGTACGTGGTTAGAAGCTGTGAACATTTTGAAGGAGTCCAGTCAGTGATGAACATGTTCTCTTCAGAAGTAGCTGCTTCCATACGTGAATCTCAGGACATCTTTATAGATCTAAAAGTGGCAAGCTACCGTGCTTACATCAAAAGTAACTTCGGCTGGTTGCCTAGCACCATCAAGCAGTTGGAAACATCAGGTTCTCTTCTTCTATGGATTTAATGGAACTTCATCTCAGAAGCTTAGTGTAGTTGCAGGATATGTAGGAAGGAAGGTAGGTGAAAAATGCAAAGCTGTGCTAAACAGGAATCCAGGGTACTTACTCTACGCTTGTGTGTCCGTGTCCAAAGTGCTAAATGGTGACTGTCGATTTATCAAAACATTTCTCTGCAAATCAAATTCCTATGCTTAAATATGCTCCTGTTACTTCATATGACGTGGATAGAAGCTTCTCTGTTTATAAGAACGTTTTATCCGATAGGAGACAATGACCCCTGAAAATATGGAAAAGTATATGCTTATTCACTGTACGTTGAAAGAAGCAAAAGACTCAAAATGAAAATGTCTGGTTGTTCATTGTATGTCAAGATATATAAAACTGAAAGTGCATCATTTTGAATTGATTGTTTCACTCATTGATAAATTGATTCAGTACTTCAACATTGCTTTACCGTCTAAAATTTAAGTAAAATAAGTATGTGAAATGAGTAATTTTAATATAATCCAAAACACATATTTCTTATTTCGCAATTACGTACTTAAAAATAAATTTTAGGTAAATTCTGCATAAAACAAAACATTTTTACTAAAATTAACTCTTTATTTAGTCTTTAAATTTTAACTCATTGTAATTAATTTACGTACTTAAAGACCCATTAATTTAAAATTTTCTGGGTAATTTGCAGTCTGCATTTAGATTTGAGGTGGTAATCTTAGCATTTAGAATATTACATAATTTTACATATGTTGTTGATATTACATATTTCATCATATTTTGATGTTTACATATTTTACATAAATATGTACATATTTCGTACCTTGATATTACATAAAAATTCGAGCTCTATTCTTTACAGTACATATTACTATCTTTCGTCAGTACTGCGGGAGAATTAGAAAGGGAAATCTCCCAGTGTAATATACAGTGCGCGGAACACGCATACGCGCAAACTGCGGCCATACATTCTAGTAAACGCACTGTATATTTACTTTGTCATTACACAGCATTCGGTTTTTGAATATTGACTATTGCTTCAGTTTCATATATTCCATACAGAGTAAGATTTTGTGTTGACAATTATTTTAGAAATTCGCATTAATAATTTTAATTACTAATGTTTTGTGTTGAATATTTTACATAAATTCTCATTAGTTTCGTGCTAATTTTCGGGCACAATTTATGAGTAATGACATGACTAAAATTAAAATTGAAAGGTAATTAATATTGATGTTAAACACCCGAAACTTTTGTTTGAGATCATTATTATGAATAGAATTAGATATTTAACATCAAAGATCACCAAACACTAACATACAACACGTATTATTTTCGTTTTTTGTAGTTGTTCTTCTGTTTGTTACACCTAAGTTATATTTAGAGACATATTTCCTCTTGCTAATGATTGGTACCACCGGCAAACGGCATTGAAGGGACTTTACACAGGAAAGTGGTAAGACTTACCTTTTATTTTCAATAACCAGGAGTGATGTAACTGCTTCTGTTATTGTTACCGAAACCACTATGACTTAGCTGTTCTACAATGGCACAAAGTTTTTACTTTCTTTAGCACGTATGTACAATGTACATGGTAGATAGAGAATGTGTTATATTTCATCCAGAAATTCTATACCAAGATTTCAAAGTAAATACAGGTTTTCAGACCCGTGAATTAAAAAAAAAAATAGAAAAAAAGGAGCTCTGTGTGTATGTGTGTGCAGCATAGCTTAAAAACGAAAAGTTTGTAAAATACCACTCTAGGAATTTAATTTCATTATCTTTGAAGGATGCGACACGAAGATTATCAAGAAAGTCTCCCCACTCAGTCTATTCTTAACATGGAACTGTTTTTGAAAAGTTTTATTTTCAAAAAAATGATTATAACGATGTTGACTAAAATATCATATGTTAAAGATATTTTCATAACAAACGAATCTTGAATAGCCTCTAAAGACCTCTTCATTTTGGATGCATTTTGTTTAACTGCTAAAATGTAAGTGCTAGACAAAAACTTACTACACAAAAATATAGATCTCGTTAAAGCACACAATTAGTCATATACAATTTTTGAAGAGTTAACCGTTTCCGAAATATTCCTTGTTATTTGTTTACATTTTAAACTATTTAACTTTTTCTCAGACAGGGAGTCATCTTTCGTTTCATACCCCTTTTGTTTTACTTTTAGCCGCGCAAAGAGAACCTAATTTCAATTATTTCACGTAGCGATTGCTTTTAAAAGATTTAACTTTCGCGTTAGCCTAGTGTAATCCCATACTACCCTTCTGCTTACAGGAAGCAATAATTAATATTGCAAGGAAGCAATTAATGTTTATTTTGATTAGCACGATGTAAATACAAGAACACTCTTTTGTAGGAATAAATTGCTTGCAAAACAGATAGAGACAATCGTGCGAATGGAACACATAGGATTTTCTGTAAATAAGAAGCTAATCCGAATTATTAGAATGATTTTAAATGCATTTAGCAACTAGCCTTGAAGGCTCGGTGTTATGAAGCTTTTATTGTTATTATATCATATTTTGCCCTAAAGAAGTTTAATTTAAACAGCCATACGGCAGCAAACCTTTAAATGTTCTTCTACTTATCTCTAACATGAGATCCACGCGCTCTACAAGTGGACTTGCTCTGTTTCCAAAGTGATCACTCTCTAAATGCCTCATATTTGCCTCTCAAGTCAAACATAATTCGGGATAATACAAGATACAGGCTTTTCTTTAGATTGAAATTATAATATTAGATGTTACCACCCTGCAATTTTCAGCAACATTATTTTAAATTTCTGTACACGTACTATGTACATAGTGTATAGAGAAGGACAAAACATCCATACCGAGATTTCACCAAAAATGCAGTTTTGGGTCCCCCTGAATTAAAAAAAAAACATTTTTAGAAAAAAAAGTCCATGTATGTGTGTGAGCGTGTGTCTGTGGACAGCATAGCTCTAAAACGAAAAGTCCACTAAATACCAAACTTGGTAATTAACTTTGGTATCTTCCAAGGACGCGACACGAAGATTTTCAAGAAAATACCGCCCCCCAACTACCCTTTACATGGAACTTTTTTCTCAAAAATGGCTCTAACGATTTTTATTAAAATACCGTATAGTAAAGATACTTACCTGACTAATAAAATGTATATCTTGAATTTTCTGGGAATAGCCTCTGAAGCCATGTTTATTCTGGATGAATTTGCGGAATTTTGCATTACTGGTAAACCATAGGAGATAGGCAAAAACTTATTTAACAAAAACATGTAGATCTCTTTAAAACACATAATTTATGTCATACGTATTTGTTTTTCGTGTATTTGACTGTTTTTATATGTTCCTTGTTATTAGTTTCAGCTTTAAAATACTTAAAAGTTTCTTATATGGGAATTTTTTAACTCCTGTCTATACAAACAAAAGAACTTCAGTCACCGGCTTTTAAAAGAGTTGACTATCGCTTTAGCTAGTGTATTCCCTTATTTCCCTTCTGCTTACAAGGAAACAAGTAATACGACCCTTTCTGCTAATTTTTCTCGATTAGTATTAAGTAAATAAAAGAATATGCCTTTTAAAATAATTTATTGTTGAGAAAGTCATTTGAATGGAACACATCAGATTTTTACTTTCTCTACACGTACTATGCACATAGTGTAAAGAGAAGGTATTGCATTCCACCCAAAATTCGATACCGAGATTTCATCGGAAATACATGTTTTGTATCCCCCTGAATCCCCCTCTCTCTGGACAGCATAGCTCAAAAACGAAAATACTGTTGAATATCAAACTTGGTATTTAAGTTTGGTATTTTCCAAGGATGCGACACGAAGATTTTCAAGAAAATCTCCTCACCCCCGTCGACCCTTTACATATAAAAATGTACAAATTTTTTATTTTCTCAAAAAGGCTCTAACGAATTTGATTAAAATATTCTATATTATAGATATTTACCTGACAAATAAAATGTGTAACTTGAATTTTCTGGATGAATTGTACGGACTTTTGTATAACTGGCAAGCCGTAAGAGCTAGGGAAAAATTTACTTAACAGAAAATGTAGAGCTCTTTAAAACACAACATTTTGCTTTATATATTTTTTTCGTGGAGTGTATCGTTTTTAGGTATTCCTTGTTATTGGTTTCAGCTTTACAAACCGCATACTTTTCTCATACAGGAATTTGTCAACTCCTGTCCACAGAAACAAAGGAACTTTAGTCACGTAGCAACCAGCTTTTGATTAATACTTCTGCCTATGCTACTCCCTTATTTCGCTTCTACTTGCATGGAAGCAAGTAATAAGACTATTTCTGCTAATGTGTTCTCGATTAGCATGAAGTAAAAAGAAGCATAAGCTTAAAACAATAATTTGTTGCAGAGATGCAGAGAAAGTCATGTGAATGGAACATATAAGATATTTTTGATTAGTAAATATCTTAGTATATATATTTTGTATTGTTTCATTTATATAGCCCCCTTTAACATCAAAGGTCATATCGGGGGCTTTGCACTAGAAAAAAGTTGTTGTCTGTAGGTTCTTTACGTTGGGTTAAATTGTTTTATTTTCGTCAAACACACACACACACACATACACACACACACACACACGTTTACTCTAACATTAATACTTCCAGACACTTTGGGGAATAGAGAATAATTATGGTTAAAGAAAAATTCCCTGTCCCAGCCGGGATTCGAACTCGGAACCTCCGAATGAGAAGCTGCTTGCTGACCACTCGACCAAGGCGACAGTCTGTTTAGTATCTTGTGAATATTGTAAATGCTAACCTCGTTCTTTGAAATTCTAAACATCGTTTCAAAGCTACTTGGTGTGAGGATGCAAATGTTTAAATTAAAGTTCAAATTTGTAATACAAATAATGCACCTTTTTATTATAAAAAAATCTGGTGTGTTCTATTCACATGGCTTTTCTTTAGCTGTTTTGCAAACAAATTATTCTTGTATCTACATTATGCTAATCGAGATAAACATTAGTAGAAATTGATTTATTATATGCTTCCTTGTAAGTAGAAAGGAAACAAGGGAATGCACTAGGCTAAAGCGATAGTCAAATCTTTCAACAACTCGTCGCTATGAGAAACAATTGAAATTCGACTTCTGTTTACACGGCCTGGAATAAAACAAAAGAAAGTTGAGATCGAAAGAGCACTCGTTTGACAAGAGTTAAGTAGTTTAAAATTGAAACCAATAACAAGGAATATCTCGGGAATTGTCAACTCCACGAAAAAATGTATATGATATAAATTATGTGTTTTAAGGAGATCTACATTTTTATTTAGTAAGTTTTTGTCTATCTCTTACGGTTTACCAGTTATGCAACAGCCATCCAGAATTAATAGATCTTCAAAGAATATTCGCAGAAAATTCAAGATTTACATTTTATTTGTCATGTAAATATCTTTAACAAGTATTTTAATCAAAATCGTTAGAGGCAATTTTGAGAAAATCAAAACTTTTTAAAGTGTTGCCATGTAAAGGGTAGTTTGAGGTGGGGGTATTTTCTTCTAAATCTTCTTGTGGCATCTTTGGAAGATTAAACTTGAATACCAACTTTAGTAATTTACCGAATTTTCTTTTTGAGTTATCGTGTTCACTCACATACATAGGACCTTTTTCAAAAAATACTTTGGATACAGAGGACTCTAAAACGTGTATTGCCAGGAAATCTGGGTGGAGTGCAACAGCTTCTGTACCTATATACTAAGTAAAGAAAGTAAAAATGACGTTTCAGGTTTATCCTAAAAAGGAGATTATTCTCGGAAAAATGTCGAATATTTAATAATTCGCGAGAAGAAAATCAACCTATATGTCATTTAAAACATATATTTATTGTCCACAAAGCATTTTATTCTTTCTTTAATTCAACAGCTTTCACACTCATCTTTAAAAACAAAATGTCCCTATGAGCCCACAAAAAACTAGTAACAAAACCACATATTCTGCAAACATTTATGTCGTGGGTAGAGAAACTTATAGGAATATAACAGTTCAGATTTTTATACTGCAGTCAGTACACGGAGCTCAAGCTATTCACATTTGTTGCATGAATTGTAACACTACAGGCAACATTGAAGTTGAGAATATGGAGACAGCTTTCAAAATAATGGGAGGTTCAAACACGAATGCAGGCAAGGAATCGGGAATTGCGTTTCGCTTTTCGCTAATGTTTCTGATGCCTTTTCCTGCCGCGTGGTGTAATCTGTAATCGCTTTTCGACGATCTGTATTGTGCAGAAGCAGCAAATGAAGTCCGCATTCAAACCAATTTAGGTAACGCTGTTGCTTAGAAACGATACTGTCTTCCTAAAGTCCTTACAGTCTAAAAATAAGCGCAGAGAAATAATATTTTTGAAATACTTGATATTAAGTTAATCATTTTGAGCACATTATATTTGGTAATATAAGCTAAATTTACAATTCATTTATTAATTGTCATACCAGCAAGCACTGCAAGTACTTAGAGTAGGTGTTTGAGAGGTCATTAATACAGTAAAATTAGGAAATGACGTAACACACAAGACTACTTCAAGTAAAGAATTTATTGCAAAATTCATTAACAAAGAAGTGTATAAGAAGGCTTTGTCCATATAATTTAGACGTAGGCTTTCATTTGTTCACATCAAGAATTCGGTTTTTCTTAATGTTATATAAAATATTGAAAAGAAATTTTGATTATTTCTTTTTAAAAATTTTCAAGTGTTTCAAAAGCTAATTGGCTAACCTCAACTTTAAGTAACTTATCAGATCTCGAATCCTTGGGAAAACTCGGCCTTGCGGGCCTCGTATTCCCAATATACGTTCTCGACCTGCTGCATATAACTTACAGTTCTTAGTACGCAATATACTGTTTATAATGCCAGCTTAATCTGATTTCAAAGTTTATAAAAAGTATGTGTTCCATTCATACGACTTTCTCTACTTATTCTGTAACAAAATATTCATACAAAACATTATTCTTCTATATACTTCATGCTAGTCAAGTAAAACATTAGCAAATATTACAATTGCTTAGTTCCTTGTAAGTAGAAGGGAAATAAGAGAATACACTAGACTAAACGTATAGTCAAATATTTTAAAAGCTGGTTTTTATGCGATTGAAATTTGGTTGCTTTTGCATGACCAAGAGTAAAAGTAACTGATGACCAACTCTTGTTTGATCATTTGGATATTGAAACCATTTCTTTATCAACACCTATTTTGAGTTTTGGTCACCACGAGGTTTACATTTTAATTGCCTCAGCATTTGGAATAATCTCAAGACATTGAATAGAATTAAATATAGAAACCAAGCTTGCTTACGCCTTTTAAACTAGATTTATAACTAATGATTTAAAGCCTTATTTAATTTTTTTAGTTGTGTTAAAATAATATCTTTGAAATAGTCAACTCCACAAAAAAGTGTATTTCTTAAAGTGTATGTAAAGTAATCCAGAATGAAGAGATATTTGAGGTATATATTTTATATGGCATTTTAATCAAAATCACCGGGATTATTTTTGAGAAAAACAAAATTTACGAAAATTAATCAATGTAAAGGTTAGTTTGGGGTAGCAGGATTTTATTGATGATGTTGATGTTGTAACCTTGTAAAATATTAAACTTAGATACTAAGCTTGGTGTTGAACGGTCTTTTCGTTTTTGAGCCATGATATTTATAGACAGACCAGTTGACCTGTTTCTAAAATGATCTTTTTATTCCGGGGTCCTCAAAACATTGTACTCTGTGGAATACAATACCTTCTCCACATGCTATGTGCGTACATAGTGTCAGCAGAGAAAATAAAATATCATGTGTTGCATTCGCATGCCTTTCTCTACCCTCTACTGTTTATAAGTGGGTATGCAAACTATTCTTACGAAAGTCTGTACTTCTATCTAATTCACTCTGATTCTACTGTTGTAGCTACAGTTCACTTACTGTTACAGTCGCCCTCTGTGGTGTAGTGGTTACCATGCGTCATATACCCAAGATAGCAGGTCCAAACTCGACGGAGGACATGGATTTTTTTCGGGCGTAAAATCCTTAGTATGGCTTCCTTCGAAAGGGAAGTAAAAGCGCTGTTCCGTTGTACGGCACGTAAATGAACCCGATAAAGAGGCCTCTGAGCAAAATTAAGCGATTTTTCACGCACAATATAGAATGGAACGCTAAAAACTACTGTAGTTAAAGAGCGTCCATAAATAAAATTACATTTCACTTTTTTAACGTTACAGATACAAAGTGAATAGCGATAGTCAAATATTTTAAGAACTTGACTTTCGACCACATTCAGCTAAACTGTAAATGACGCTGATAAGAAATGGCAATGTTTTGCATAATGCAGTTGTGCATTTTTTTGTGTTAAATACATTCAATGCAAAAATTAATATAATATTGTGTAGTTTCTAAATGCAAGGAAGTACTAAGTAGAGGTACTTTAGTATCAATATACATGTAAGCCTCGGAAAAAGGCAATAAAATGTGAATGAATGAATGAATGAATGAATAAGTGTATTTATTGGCATAACAATAACATACATTGCCCTTTACAATCGCACGGGTCCACAGACCGCACTTGATTTTGTAATACACACTAAAAAGCAATATTAAAACAACAACAAAGAATTAAGTGTAAACACGAAAATAAAAAGACAAACATATTCAAATACAGCAATTTAAATTTACAGCACAGGGTACACCTTATTCAGAAGCATATCTATTATAATAGATAAATAAACTTAAAAGAAATATATACACACAATATATAAAACTATAACACAACAGTGACCTAAGTATGACATAAAATATATGTATGTAAAACATGGTAGTCACTTTTATGTAGTTGTTCTTATGCCCCTCCCACTACTCTATTGGCAATAAAATATACTTACATAGCATGTGCGTATCACGTGGAACAGAAACTAGGCAGAAAGAATTGTGTTGTTTGCTTATCTCTGCAATAAAAACCATTACTTGTTAATATTCTTTTAGTAAGTGTTCATTTCCAGTTTTCCAAGTGATGAAAACTGGAGAAAAACATGCGGAATTGAGCTTAAGGAGGAATATTCCAAGCGAGGCGCTTACGCTCGAGGCATTTTTGATATGGAGACTAGTTGGAGGAGCGTTTTAAGATTGAAAAATGCACATTTTAAAGATTAGAAAGCGGGTTGAGGAAATAGCATGCTCATGCAGTAGCTAATTTGAAAGGCTCAAAACATCCGGGAGTAAGGTACAGTTTTTTACTTTCTCTAGCAGTATATACAATGTACAGTACGAATGTACAACGTACACAGTACGTAGAGAATGTATTGCATTCCAACCAAAAATTCTACACCGAGATTTCACCGGAAATACATGTTCTAGGGTCCTTTGACTGTGGACAGAATAACTCAAAAACGAAAAGTCGTTTAAATACCAAATACCAAATTTGGTGTTTAAGTCTTCCAAGGATACGACATGAAGATTTTCAGGAAAATAACCCTACCCCCAACTACCCTTTGCATGGATCATTTTTTGAAATTTTTGATTTTCTCAAATATGGATCTAACGATTTTGATTAAAATACCTAATGCTTAACATATTTTTATGACAAACGAAATGTATATCTTGAATTTTTTGGGAATAGTGTAAGACGACCTCTTCATTCTGCGTGACTTTTCTATATCTTTTGTGTACGGTAAAACCGTAAGAGATATACAAAAGCTTATTACACATATATACACTCCTTAAAACACACAATTTATATCATACACATTTTTGTGGTAGAGTCAATCATTTCCGAGACATTCCGTGTTATTTGGATTGAGCTTTAACCTACTTAAACGAAAAGTCATTTTGTCTCTCTCTTGTTTAATTCTAGCAAGCAAAGAGGACTGAATTTCCATGTTTCATCTAGCGAGCGGTTTTTAATAGATTTTACTATCGCTTAGATTAGTGAATTCCCGTATTTCCCTTCTACTTACAAAGAAACAAGTATTAAATCCAATTCTGCTAATGTTTATCTCGATTGGCATGGTGTAGACAAAAGAATAATATTTTAAAAGAAAGTTTTGATGCTGTGCAGTTAGAGAGTCATGTGAATCGAGCATGCCACATTTTTAAACCTAAATTCCTTCAATTAAAACCACAGAGTACATTTTAGGAACTCCTCACAGTGGACTTGGCTACGGATGGTATTTAATGCATTAGAGCTTATTCCTAATATTTCAATATGCATTTCTGTGTAGTACTATCAGATATGCTGCCAAATATTGAGCAAGTATTACTTCCTATGACTACTGCTATGTACGTACATATTAGATACAGAAGATATTTTATTCCACTCAACAATTTTATATCGAAATTGCACCAGAAATATATCTTTTGGGGCTCCATGAAAAAAAAACACTTTCAGAAAAAGGTCCATTGTGTATCAGTGCGCAGCATAACTCATAAACGAAAAGCCTGTTAAAAAGCAAACTTCGTATTTAAGTTTATATCTTCCAAAGATGCAACACGAAGATTTCCAGGAAAATACCTCCGTTGGAACTTCTCTTTACATGGAAAAATATTCTACAATTTATAGTTTCTCAAAAATAGATCTAACGATTTTGATTAAGTATATTAAAGATACTTACATGACAAATAAAACACATATATTGAATTTTTTGGGAAGAGCTTCTGAAGACTTCTGAATTCAGGATGTCTTTTGCATTGCTGGTAAACCTTAAGAGATAGGCCAAAATGTACTATACAAACATGTAAATCTCGTTGAAACACAAAATTTGTGTCATACACATTTTTTGTGGAGTTAATCAATCGGAGATATTCCTTGTTATTGGTTTAAGTTTTAAAATACTTACACTTTTCTTCAATCAGCATGACGCAAATAACATTGAAACCCGCATTTTATTAGTCGTACACGTACATTTAGCATATTTCGTATTTTAATCAAAGTCGTATGTCATTTTAGATAAAATAAAATTTAAGAAACGTTGGCATATAAAACCTAGTATGCGTTTAGAGGATTTTCTTGAAAAACTTCGTGTCTCACCCTCGGAAGATGCTGAACTTGTTTGTTATTTATTAGAAATTTTGTTTTTTCAGTTATGCTGTGCACAGATATGCACGCTGGGACCTCAAAACGTGTACTTACACGGATCTGGTAGTAAATAATTGTTCTATCTACAAAAAGTTTGGTGGTACATGAATTAACTACATGTTACCTTATCTACAGAAAACTCTGGGATATAGGTTTATTGTTTCTTGGCAAAACGTTTTATAAATATACCTACCTATTGCAAACCGAGAAAGATATCGCCGCGGGAAGTGTGCGACCCGAAATCAGGAGGTCCCGGGTTCGGTTCCAGGTGATCGCTACTAGCTCATGGGTTTTTCGTGGTTTCCCCAGGATCAGGCAAATGCTAGGGTGGTTTCGCGTCCATCACACTTTCCTTTCTATTATTTCCTCTTCATTCCATTTTCTCCTCAACTTCAGGTTCGTAATGTATGGCAGTATGAGCAGATGGTGAGTATATATGATCAATGGAATGACTATAGATTTTTCCAAAACATGATGACCCTCAAACGGGCCGCTCCCTCCTGGACAATAACCATTAGCAAATAAAAGCAAATAAAAGACAGCTCCGTATTAGGGGCGAGAGGCAGCTTAGTAAAATCCGTTTCCTGGAGATACTGCTTCAAGTCGAGAATTGCGCCTACATAAAGGGACCAGTAAGTTTAAGACTTGGCAACAGCGAAGGTTGGTTTCCAGCCGTACACATCATAACCACTAAACAGAAAAGCTGCAAAAACTAACTTCAAAGTCAAGCCGTCTTTGGAAGAAGTGTGGGGCAGGGCCAGATGTTCTGAAACATACCGTACTCCTCTAGGACACTAGAGAGTTGCTAGTTCGACGGGTAGCTTGTTCGTTCTCTCTGGTGGCTTCAGTAGTTTGAGGGGTCACCATGCTTGGAAATGTTAGAGACTTCCGCGCACCTCTGTGGTCTTGTCTGCTTGCGACCTGTAGCCTCCAGGGAATGTTAGCCACAGTAGATCTGTGTAGGTTGCAGTGCGCAAGCTGTCCCCCTCCATTGTATACCTATTTGCTGCCGCAAAAGTGTTTAGTCCAAAGAAATGAAATATATATTTCATTTTTTATATTGTGCCAAAACTGCATTGTGTTATAAAACGTTTGTCATATTAAGCCGGTCCCTTGTTTCTTTCCCAGTTGAAGTTTTATGTTCGCCCTTTTCCCACATTGAGCTTGTTAACTCTCCTAGCGTGCCTGCTATTGCATCTTCCACTGCTTGCTCCCGAATTTTCCTCACTGCTTTATAATTTCTCATTTCTGGCGCTCTCCTATGATGGCAACATCATACAAGCTTTCTTTCATTTATATTGTATGTTACATACATTTTTTAAATTTTCATCTTCTTCTAGCAAGGAAACTGTCTGGGACGTTCGACTCTGTTTTACTCGTTTTATCAGATATCGCAGCTCCAAATTTGGATGTACAGCTATGTGTAAAAACATCTCCAGATGCTTACACTAACAGTGGTTTTCTATTACTTCCTCTACTATGTATAGTAAAAAGGGGAAGTATTGCATTCGACTCAAAAATTCTATACCGAGATTTCACCGGAAATATTTTGAAACTCCCTGTGTAAAAATATTTTTAGAAAAAGGTACGTGTGTGTCTGTGAAGAGCATGAATCAACAACGAAAAGTCTGTTAAATGCCAACTTTATATATAAGTCAGAATATTCCAAAGATTTTAAATAAAATCTTTCCATCATAACTACCCTTTACATTGAACATTTATTCACAATTTTGATTTAATAAAAAATGCTTTAAAGATTTTTACTTTCTCTACACGTACCATGTACATAGTGTATAGAGAGGGTATTGCATTCCACCCAAAGTTGCGATACCGAGATTTCACCGGAAATGTACGTTCTGGGGTCACCCTGAAGACGAGGAAGATGCACTTCTTCGAAACGTTGGTGTCAAGCCAAGTTTTTACCTGGCTAGAAGCCCGAGAAGATTTTGAAAGATTATACTTTTTAACAATAATGTGTCACAGTGATGTAGAGAAAGTCAGTGAATGGAACATATCAGACTTTTTACTTTTGGATAACTGAGAAAACACATCGTGTAGAGAAAATCATACTACAGTAGAATTCGTTAAACCATATTATTTATGTCAATACATTTTATGTGGCGTTAACCTTTACCGAGGCACTCCTTTTATTGGTTTAATATTCCAAGCTACTTATAGTTTTCTCAAATGGAAAGTCCTTTTCTGTTTTTCTAACTTTCCTTCCTCATTCTTTACTTCTGGCCATGCAAAGAGATTCCAAATTTGAATGAGGCCAGCTCTTAAAATATTTGAATATCGCAATAGTAGTCTATTGCTTTATTCTCCAAGTATCTAGAGATAAGAAAAGAATGACAATTCCAGCTAATGTGTATTATTAAATACACCCTTTGCTTTCAATATTTGTATGTAAAACTCTATGGGGCCGTTTAGATAGAGTAGGCAGATAAAGTATTTTATTCCAACTAAAAATTAGGTATCTAGATTGCATCGCAAATACATGATTTGATATCCCATAAATCCAAAATAAGAGATGAGGGGGAGCAGTATAGTTCTAAAAGAATACCTTATCTCTTCCATTCACATGACTTCTTTACTTATTCCGAAATAAACTATTTTTAAAAGCTTATTCTTCTAGCTACTTCATACTAATTGATATACATTTACAAAAGTGTTTTTATTACATATTTACTTTTCGACACAAGGGAAATAAGGCAATAACTAGGCTAAAATGATAGGATCAAATCATTGAAAGCCAGTGAGTTTGTAATGCCATTGAAATACCCTTCTCTTTGAATGGCATAAGTTAAAAACAAAAACACGAATGATGACCATACGTTTGAGAAAGGTATAAGTATGGAAACATTTAAAGGATTAACAAGTACTATTTTGTAAATGGTGACTTCACATTGAAAGTACTTGACATAAACCTTGAGCTTTAACTAGGTTTACATTTTTATGTATTATGATTTTGTGTATCTCTTACAGTTACCCGGTTATGCAAAAGTTATCCATAATGAAGAGGATTTCAGAGACTATTTCCAGAAAATTAAAGATGTATATTTATTTATCATTATGAATTTAATATGCTTATATAGTTTAATATAAATCGCTAGAGTAATTTTTGAGAAAATAAAATATTTCAAAAATGTTCCTTGTAAAGTGTAGTTTGGGGTGGGGAGTTTTCTTGAACATCTTAGTGTCGCATACTTAGTGGATGCTGAACTTAAATGCAAAGTTTGATATTTTACTGACCTTTCATTTTTTGAGTAATGGTATTCATAGACAAACATCCTTTCATAGGTAATACCACGAGTGTTTTATCTTGTCTCTAATGTCCTAAGAGATGAAAACACGAGTTGTATTTGATAAAACATTCAGCAAAATAGACTATTAATTATTTACAATATATAGGAAGAGAGATTTTATCGGTTATGATTGTAATACTTATATTAGTTCTCAAATAGTAGATGACGCATTTCCCCATGTTTATTTACCGAATGTTTTTTGTTTTCTTTCTTCACTGCCTCCTGAATTATCACATAGCCGACTGTACCTACACCCAATATAGGAACATCGATAGCAACAACAAAAATCTGATGTGTTACACTCACATGACTTTCTCTAGCTACTCTACAAAACTCCTACAAAAAATTCTTCTTCATTTTACACAATGCTAATCAAGATAAATGTTAGCAGAATGTTATTACTTAGTTCCTTATAAGTAGAAGGGAATAAGGGAATGCACTATGCTAAACTGATTGTGAAATGTTTTAAAAGCTATCGTTATGCGATTGTCATTGCAAATCACTTCTTTGCTTGGCCAGGAGTAGAACAAAAGAAAAACAGACACTTCTTGTGTGAGAAAAGTTTAAGTACTTCACAATTGAAACCAATAGCAAGGAAAATCTCGAAAACGGTTACCTCCAAAACAAAAACGTAAAGGACAAAAATTGTGTTTTGTTATGAGGTACATGTTTTGTGTCGTACGTTTTTTTCTATCTCTTGCAGTTTAGCAGTTAAGCAAAATTCATTCAGAATATAGAGGTCTTCAGAGGCTATTCCCAAAAAATTCGAGATATACATTTTGTTTCGGACATAAATAGCTTTAATATACGGGATTTTAATAAAAATCGTTTGAGCCATTTTTAAGAAAATCAAAATTTTCGAAATTTTTCCATGTAAAGGGTAGTTTGTGGTGGGAAGATTTTTTTTTTTAAATCTTCGTGTCGCATCCTAGGAAGATACTAAACCTAAATACCAAGTTTGGTATTTAACGGTATCTTTTTTGGGGCTATGCTGTCCACAGACACACACACACACACACACACACACACAGACAGACACACACGGACCTTTTTTTAAAAATGCTTTTTTCGGACTCAGGGGACCCCAAAACATATATTTTCGCTGAAATCTCTGTATCGAATTTTTGGGTGCATTACAATACCTTCTTTGTCCTTATGTACATTGTACATATGGGGCTAGAGAAATTAAAATCTGATGTGTTCCATTCACATAACTTTCTCAACATCTCTGAAACAAATTATGGTTAAAAACCTTAAGCTTCTATTTACTTCTTACTAATTGAGAAAACATTAGCAGAAGTAGTCTTGTTACTTGCTTCCTTGTAAGTAGAAGTGAAATAAGGGAGTACCATAGGTTAAAGTGATAGTCAAAAGCTGGTTGCTATGTGACTGGAGTTCCTTAGTTTGTATGGACAGGAGTTGACAAATTCCTGTATCAGAACATTTACAAGCTTTTCAAAGTTGAAACTAAAAACAAGGAATATATAAAAAATCTGATGTGTTACATTCACATGACTTTCTCCATATCCCTGCAACAAATAATTCTTAAAAAGCTTATACTTCTATTTACTTTATGCTAATCAGAAAAAATTAGCAGAAATAGTCTTATTACTCGCATCCTTGTAAGTATAAGCGAAATAAGGGACAACCATAGGTTAAAGTGATAGTCAAAAGCTGGTTGCTATGTCAATAAAGTTCCTTTTTTATATGGATAGGAGTTGACAAGTTCCGGTATGAGAAAAGTATACGTTTTTCATAGCAGAAACCAAAAATAAGGAATGTCACAAAAATGACGAACACGAAAAAAATGTATATAACATAAATTGTGTATTTTAATGTGCTCTACATTTTTTGTGCAGTAAGTTTTAGTCCATCTCTTACGGTTTAGCAGTTATTCAAAATTTAGTAGAATTCATCCAGAATAAACTACTCTTCAGAGACTATTCCCAGAAAATTCAAGATATACATTTCATTTGTCAAGTAAATATGGTTAATATCCGAAATTTTAATCAAAATCGTTAGAGCCATTTTAGAAAAATTAAAATTTTCGATAAAAGTTCCATGTAAAGGGTGGTTGGGGTGGGGGGATTTTTCTCAAAATCTTCGTGTCACATCCCTGGAAGATACTAAACTTAAATACCAAGTTTGGTATTTTACCGACTTTTCGTTTTTGAGTTATCGTGTTCACAGACACACGGACACACACACACACACACACACACACGGACCTTTTTGTGAAAATGCTTTTTTTGGATATTAGGGACCCTAAAACATATATTTCCGGTGAAATCTCGGTATCAAATTTTTGGTGGAGTGCAATACTTTCTCTATACACTATCTACATAGTGCGTATGGAGAAAGTAAAAACGACCAATCCACGAAAAAATGTATGCAACATAAAATGTGAGTTTTAATGTGCTGTACATTTTTTGTGTGGTAAGTTTTTGTCCATCTCTTGCGGTGTAGTAGTTATGCAAAATTGTGTAAAATTCACCCAGAATAAAGTAGCCCCAGAAAATTCAAGATATGAATTTTATTTGTGAGGTAAATGTCTTTAATATACGATATTTTAATCAAAATCGTTTAAGCTATTTTTTATAAAATCAAAATTTTTGAAGAAAGTTCCATGTAAACGGTAGTTTGGGGTGGGAGGATTTTTCTCAAAAACTCCGTTTCGCATCCCTGGAAGATACTTAACTTAAATACCAAGTTTGGCATTTTACTAACTTTTCGTTTTTGAGTTATCGTGTTCACAAACACACTGACACACACACACACACACACTGACCTTTTTCCGAAAATGCTTTTTACTTTCTCCATACGCACTATGTACATAGTGTATAGAGAAAGTATTGCACTCCACCAAAAATTCGATACCGAGATTTCACCGGAAATATATGTTTTAGGGTCCCCAATATCCAAAAAAAGCATTTTCACAAAAAGGTCCGTAAGTGTGTGTGTGTGTGTCCGTGTGTCTGTGAACACGATAACTCAAAAACGAAAAGTCGGTAAAATACCAAACTTGGTATTTAAGTTTAGTATTTTCCAGGGATGCAACACTAAGATTCTGAGAAAAATCCTCCCACCCCCAACTACCCTTTAAATGGAACTTTTTTTCGAAATATTTTATTTTCTCAAAATGGCTCTGACGATTTTGATTAAAATTTCGGATATTAAATATATTTACCTGACAAATGAAATGTATATCTTGAATTTTCTGGGAATAGCCTCTGAAGAGTAGTTTATTCTGGATGAATTCTACTAAATTTTGAATGACTGCTAAACCGTAAGAGATGGACAAAAACTTACCACACAAAAAATGTAGAGCACATTAAAACACATAATTTATGTTATATACATTTTTTGTGGAGTTCGTCGTTTTTGTGACATTCCTTATTTTTGGTTTCTGCTATGAAAAACGTATACTTTTCTCATACTGGAACTTGTCAACTCCTATCCATATAAACAAAAGAACTTCATTGACATAGCAACCAGCTGTTGACTAACACTTTAATCTACAGTTGTCCCTTATTTCGCTTCTACTTACAAGGATGCGAGTAATAAGACTATTTCTGCTAATTTTTTCTGATTAGCATAAAGTAAATAGAAGTATAAGCTTTTTAATAATTATTTGTTGCAGGGATATGGAGAAAGTCATGTGAATGGTACACATCAGATTTTTTTAGTTAAAGGGGACCCTAAAACATATATTTTCGGTGAATTCTCGGTATCGAATTTTTGGGTGAAGTACAATACCTTCTCTATACTCTATGTACATAGTACGTATAGAGGAAGTAAAAATAGGGAACAATTATTTTATTTCAACTTTTAATGGAAAGAAAAGTTATTTTATTTGAGATTATTACACTCATCTCATAGATAAGAAATACAAATAATGATTATTTTCACTCCTTTTTATAACTAATTACATCATGAACTGAACAAAATTTTAAATAAACATTGTAACTGAGTTAATTGATAGCATAATTGTGGAATTGACAGTTATTAAAAGTAAGGTTGTCTGCCTGGATTGTCACCTTGATGCCAACAGGAGATTAAACATACGAACGTCCGGTGCGACAAGATTTCAAAGAAATGAACATCAGTTGCGATAAGATATTTCGACAAGTCAGGTGACTGCGAGTGGTTGAAATTGCCTAATGTTGCCCATTGCATTGGCGGTTTAATAGTTGAGCTAAATTGTCTCTAAAAATGCCGTTATGTAGTCATGAGGTCTCAAGACATACATTTCCGGTGAAATTTGGTTGTCGAATTGACTGGAATACAATATTTCCCCTACTTAATGTAGTATATAGTAAAGAAAGTAATAACTATCACATTAGGCTTTTATGTAAGTTGACTATGTGGTAACTTCAGAACGAAAGTAACAAGTATTCCAAACTTGTGAGGACAAACCTGCACATATCTCAAAGAAATGTAAATTGCACAAAGCGCTAAGCCACGGTGTTGATGGAAGAAGGAATTAGCCGACAGCATATTGTCCCAGTTTTAACTTAGTTTATAAGCTGAGTGTTTCTCTGGAGACAACTGTCGAGGACATCATAAATGGAACTTGTTAACTTCAAAGGTATACGTTTCTGCAAGCAAGGATATAAAATACGAATTGAACTGAAGTTCATCTTAACCATAATAACGTAGTACCTGAATTCAATTCTTGAAGCGATAAGATTTTTTTTACTTTCTCTATACGTACTATGTACATAGTGTATAGAGAAGGTATTGTATTGCACCCAAAAATTTGATACCGAAATTTCACCGGAAATACATGTTTTGGGTCCTCCTGATTAAAAAAAAAAACATTTTAGAAAATATCCCTGTGTGTGTCTGTGTGTATGTGTGTTTGTATGCGTGTGTGTCTGTGGACACCATAGCTCAAAAACGAAAAGACCGTCGAATACCAAACTTGGTATAGTTTGGTTTCTTCCAAGGATGCGTCACAAAGATTTTCAAGAAAATGCCCTCACCCGCTACTACCCTTTACATGGAAAAAGTTCGAAAATTTTTACTCTCTCAAAAATGACTAACGATTTTGATTAAATATCGTATATTATAGATATTTTTATGAAAAACGAAATGTATATCTTGAATTTTCTACGGATAGCCTTTGAAGACTACTTTATTCTGAATGAATTTTGCGTAACTTGTAAACCGTAACAGGTGGACAAAAACTTACTACACAAAAAATGTAGATCACGATAAAACACAATTTATGTCATGTACATGTTTTTTGTGGAGTTGATCGTTTTGACATATTCCTTGTTATTGCTTTCAGCTTTAAAATACTTATACTTTACTCATACGGGAAATTCTCAACTTCTGTCCATACAAACAAAGGAACTGCAGTCACATGGCAACCAGCTTTTGACTATCACTTTAACCTATGGTACTCCCTTATTTTGTTTCCACTTACAAGGAAGCAAGTAATAAGACTATTTCGGCTAATTTTTTCTCGATTAGCATGAAGTAAATAAAAGTATTAGCTTTTTAACAATAATTTGTTGCATTGATGCAGAGAAAGTCATGTGAATGGAGCTTATCAGCTTTTTTTTTCAAATTGAACATAGTTCTACAAATAATAGACATAGGAAGCGAAATACTTTATTTTGCATGAGGTACATGAGTGAATGGATGGATCAATAAATAAATAACTGGTTTATTCTTATATTTCATTACATAGTAGTTACAATGCCTATTTTTACTTTCTCTAGAACGCATATACAATGTACAGTGGATATAACATGAATGGTCATATCGGGGGCTTTCACTTGTGAAACTATAGGTTCATACTTCCCGACTCTATGGGGGATAGGGAATAATTCCGGTTAAAGAAAAATTCCCCGCCCCAGCCGGGAATCGAACCCAGGACCTCCGGGCGAGAAGTCAGCTCGCTGACCACTCGACTACGGAGGCAGTCTTATAGCAGGTGTTGTATTGCACCTGAAAATTCGATTACGAGATTACATCGGAAATATGTTTTGAGAAACTCTGAATCCAAAATACACATTTTTAAAAAAATGTCCGCACGCGCGTGTGCGTGTGTGTGTGTGTGTGTGTCTATCGACAACAAACGAAAAGACTGTTAGATAACAAATTTGATATTGAAGTTTGGTATCTTCTAAGAATGCGATACGAATTTTTGTTTTAGGAAAATCCCTCTAGCCAGAACTGCCCTTTACATGAAATATTTTTCGAACATTTTAATTTTCTCAAAAATGGCATTAACAATTTTGATTAAAATACTTTATATTCGGGACGTATTTATAAAAACGAAATATATATTCTGAATTTCTTAGGAATAACGTCTGAAGACTGCTTCAATCTGGAAGGCTTTTGTATAAGTTTTGCATAATTGGTAAACCGTAGGCGGTAGACAAAAGCTTACTACACAGAATGTAAATCTCCTTAAAACACAATTTATATCATATATTTGTCTTTTGTAGATTTAACTGTTTCCGAGATATTCTGTGTTTTTGGTTTCAATTGTAAACTACTTGAACTTTTCTCAAACGGCAAGTCGTCTTTCTTTTCGTCTCTCCTAGGAAGCAGAACCGAATTTAATTTTTTTCACATAATGAGTAGCTTTTAAAGGATTTGACTATCGCTTTAGCCTATTGCATTCCCTTATTTCCCTTCTATTTATAAGGAAGCAAGTAATAGGAAGATTCTGCTAATTTTTATCTGTATTAGTATGATATAGTAGAAGATATAGAAGGTATAGTTTGTAAGAATAGTTTGTCTTTGGAACAGCTAGAGAAAGTCATGTGAATGGAAAACACAGATTTATTTCACTACCTACTTAATATTGATCTCTTCTAATTTGCTATCTCAGCATGCATACTCCCTGGTGCATCGCTCGTCTAAGTAACTTGCCCCCCCCCCTTCGCCGTTGTTGCCTTCCTTTAGTCTCCTTATCCATTTTTACTTTCTCTACACGTACTATATACATAGTGTATAGAGAAGGTATTGTATTGCACTCAAAAATTCGATACTGAGATTTCACCGGAAATACATGTTTTAGCAAAAGGTCCGTGTGTGTGTGTGTGTGTATGATAACTCAAAAACGAAAAGTCGGTAAAATACCAAACTTAGTATATAAGTTTATCATCTTCCAAGGTTACGACACGAAGATTTTGATAAAAATCCCCCCACACCCAACCACCCTTTATATTGAACTTATTTCGAAAATTTTGATTTTCTCAAAAATGGCTGTAACGATTTTGAAGAATGACCTTAACGTTGTTGATTAAATACGGCATATTAAAGATATTTACATGACAAAAAATCTTATGTGTTTTATTCACATGGCTTTCACTTCATCTCTGTAACAAATTATTAATAAAAAGTTTATTCTTATGATATCGCGATAAACATTAGCAGAAATTGTCCTTATTATTTGGTTCCTTGTAAGTAAAAGGGGAAAACTCTAATGTGCTCTGTTCACATGATGTTCTCTAGCTGCTCGGTAAACAAACCTTTTGTTCAAAACGTTAATCTGTTATCTATATCATGCTAATCAAGATAAATATAAGTAGAATTAGCTTCCTAGTAGGTAGAAGGGAAATAAGAAAATGAAGATGCTAAAGTGATAGTCTCAACGTTTAAAAGCCAGTCACTATGTGAAACAATTTAAATTCCAATCTATTTGCTTGCCAGGAGTAAACAAATGAGAAAAGAGAAGAAAGATGTCTTCCCGTTCGAAAAATGTAAATGACGTGTTATTTATGGCCGTTCTTTAACTGCTGTGGTTCTCAGCGTCCCATTCTATGTTGGGCTCAGAGGCCTCTCTATCAGGCTTGAGGCTCTTTTACGTGCCGTAAATCTACGACACGGGACCAACACCGGGTTTGAACCCGCGACCTTGGTTGTATGAAAGTTAGCATGGTAACCATTACACCACAGAGGGAATAGCCTCTCAAGACCTCTTCATTCTGGATGACGTTTGCATATCTAGTAAACCGTAAGAGATAGACGAAAACTTACCGCACACAAAATGTAGACCTCGTTAAAACATACAATTTATGACATATTCATTCTTTTTGTGGAGCAAACCGTTTCTGAGATATTCCTCGTTAAAGGTTACAACTTTAAAATAGTTAAAACTTTTCTGAAACAGGAATTTGTCATTCCTGTTTCTTTTGTTTTTCTTAACCATGCAAAGAGAACCGAATGCCAATCACTTAGCAACCACCTTTTGAAACATTGTGACTATCGTTTGAGCCATAAGACCATTTTTTGCTCATTTTTATCTCGATTAACGTGAATAAGAAAGAATAAGCTTCCTAAAGAATAGTTTGGTACAGAATAGATAGAGGGAGACTCATATCAACTCATCAGAGTTTTTCTACTGCCGGAACTATATTGTCATGTTTTATTTGTTTTTATTGAATTTATATGGAACTATTTGGTGTTATTGATAACGTATAGGGGGCTTTGGAAGGATTGAAAAGATACGCGTAACAATGTTGTTTATATTGATTAGATTATTTGCATTGTGAATTGAAATGCAAAATAGATCATTTTGAAGAACCAAAACAATAGAGTCTGCTACTCTAGTGAGGCAGCTAGTCACTGAAAACATCCACATTAATTAAAGCAGCGCACACTTGTGTTGTTAAAGAATTGTCTTTCTGAAGAATGCAAAAATGTCTGTATTCAGAGAAATGTCTTGGTGGTTTATTTCACAGAATGAACGAAGGAACAGAAGCGTTCTATGATATAGGCACACTATTCTAAATCTTGTTTAATGATAAAATTAATAATAGCCAATATGGAAGGAAAGCTTATTTCATTGTTAATGAGGAATATCCATTGTTTATGTTATATATCTGGCCTTTCCCGTGGTTTGACTGTTTATCCTTACAAAATATAGCCTTACGTTACATTGTCTAATGGTCGTGCCTTTCTTTGGACACATTTAAGATTATTACACCAACAAATATTTAAATTAAAACTCAAGATAGTATAAAGAAGAAAGTAACTAAAATCTGAACGACCTCAAATAGGTACCTGAGCTATAATAAGGCTTTTTGTGAATGCAGGTTTTGTTTGTTTTTTTTTTTGGATAGTGTTTAACGCCCGCTTTTACTACAAATGGCACCTTAGGCGATGACACCGGTGATACATGTAATGAATAGGGAGCACTGGTGGAATGAGATGGCAGGGGAAACCGGAGAAACCCCGTCCCTGCGCCGCTTTGTCCACCCCAAATCCCACATACGGTCGCTTGGGATCGAACTCGGGACGTCCAGGTGAGAGGCGAGTGGTCACGGCGCGTACGAATGCAGGTGTGACTTTTACGTTGTCACATTCTTGCTGCCTCGTCGCTATTTACAGAGAAAATCTTAGTTGGGAAGAAATGACAATAATTTAAGTAACACCAATATATCTTAATTCTCAGTATTTAACATGAATAAAACTACTAAGAAAATCCAAGAAAAGCAAAACAAAGTTAACATATAAAAGGGAAGAGGAAGAAGAAAATGGTACTGGTATGATGCAACATTTGACTGTCAGCTAGTGTTTTGTGAATATTTTTTCCCCTTCCAGAGCTAAATGTCGGGTCCTAGACTTCAGGGTTATCATAAACGGAAGAGAAATCTAAACATATAAAAGTCAGTGTGAGTATTTGTGATCCTTATAGATCTCTACACCGTTGCACCGCTTTGACACAAGGCGAAAATTACCTTCTAGTTTAGAATGCGAAATTTCGACCCATTTCACGAGATTAATTATTTAATTTCATGCAATGCATACAGAAGCTCGCAAGACCATCATTATCTTTCTCAACGACTGTCGTAATAGCGTAAGCATTGCCAATATAAGAAAGATAACTATTCAAGCTTTCACGGCATCATAAAATAACATAGGTACAGTGGATTCACATATTATTCTGATATTGTTCATGGAGTAATAGCACAGTGACGTAAATATTTACAACAGCTGTTTCCACAAGTGCAAAAGCGCTATAATCGCATGTTTGAAAAATTAACAGCATTTCGAAGTGTGTTATATTAGACTAATATTTAACATAAATAGCATAAAACTAGGCAAACTACCACCACCACCCCCACCACCATCACCATTTTTTTTAAATTATATTTCTTTAACATCGATTTAAATGCTTGGTTATTTTGCACCGGTTCTGTTCGCTTTGGCAGTATTTTTGGTCTTTTTCGTCCCATACCACTTTTCGTTTTGCGCCAAGGAGACGGTGCTGGGATGCCATCCAGTCTGCCTGCTTTTTCATCATCTGTACTCAGATGGCGACATCTACAGGTATACAGCCGACTTTCGAGGTCTTATCCTTATACATTATGCTACTTTCCTCCGCGACAAGCAGATTGCGCTGGGTACAGTCCAGCCTAGCTCCTTTCACTCTGTGGATGGATGGCAGTGTAATCGCAATGACCATCTACTTTTCAGTTTTATTATTGTTTAAAACTAAACCATCCCGCTTGGTTCCATCCTCTTACGAGGGACATTCCAATTAAAAAAGGATAGAAAAACAAATTATTTTTGGTACATTTTTATTTTTTTCTACATAATCTCCTTTTAGCTCGATACTTTTTTTTTCATTTATATAATAGCCCCCTTTAACATCTAGGTCATATCGGGGGATTTTGCATTTAAAACAACTCGTTGTATGTAGGTTCTTTACATTGGGTTTAAATATTACTATTTTCCTCAAACACACACATTCACTCTCACATTCATACTTCCAGACTCTGTGGTGGATAGGGAATAATTTTGGCTAAAGAAAATTCCCCGCCCCAGCCGGGAACCAAACCCAGGACCCCCGGGTGAGAAGTCAGCTCCCTGACCACTCGACCACGGAGGCAGTCCATACACTTTTGCCAGCATTTTTTTTTTATCTGTTTTAAGCACTTCAAAAGTGGAATTTCGGAAAGTCCTTAAAATAGGCATCTGTTTAAGAGATGACCTCTTCGTTACAAGCCGAACCACATTTTCAAGTTTGAAAATAAAAAAAAAAAGAAAGTCACTGGGGGCCAAATCTGATGAATACGCCGGGAGGTTACATGTCGCAGGCAAACAGGCCACAGAGACGCGTAGAAGTCCCTGAACTTTCCAAGCTCTATGACATTCCCACTGCTGGAGTCGCCAGAGAGAACGATCAAGCAACCCGACCAATTGGCAGCCCTCTAGTTTCGAGGGGAAATAATCTTTCCATTTTACTGACGCTATATTACTTGGTCATATTTGTTGATTGTATCCATTTTGTGCATTAAGCTCTTGGCTTCAGCTTACAGTTGATATGTATTCTTCTTGTTTTCTGCTATTTCTTCTGTATTATTTGTTACTGGTTGTTAGTTATTTCTTATTGCTGCGTTATTTGCGCTCTTGTGAAAAATAACCTCTCCCACACGTACGTGTCACACATGCCAGCAACGTAGCGCTGTAATTCAACCTTTCAGATCCAAACTCCCAAAATTAGTACTGGAACGCTGCGGTTTGGCCTGTTGTAATGTTGCCAACATCAGAAAAAGCCGTACCATGAACCCAAACTGTTTTGATCGTGGGTTTGTAGTGCTTCGATTCCTGCCGGTCCCCATGGCCGCGCTCGCCAAAGCGTCTCGCTTTGGTGTTTCGCAGCGCAGGGGATCGTGGGTTCGAGTCCCGCCTGGGTATGGGTGTTATATGTTTGTGTATGTGCGTGTAAAAAGTAAAACAGAAATTCGGTAATCATACAGTAATAAAAGTAAACAAATTAGGCAAATAAAAAGTAGGGTATACAGCGCCGGAGTCCAGATCAGAACTATATTTAAAAAAAAAATTAAAAAAAAAGTTCCTGGAATGGAAATAGAGTTTTATTTTTGGATGATCTTTAACTGCTGTGGTTCTCAGCGTCCCATTCTCTACTGGGCGTAAACGACCGCTTCATTTTACTCAGAGGCCTCTTTTATCAGGTTTGAAGTTCTTTTGCGTGCCGTAAATCAACGACATGGGACTATCGGCTTTACTTCCCTTCCGAAGCAAGCCATGTTAAGGATTTTACGCCTGAAGATATCCATTAACCCCCGCCGGGTTTGAACCCACGACCTTGGGTATTCAACTCCTGTATCGTTGCATCGTATCGTATCCTTGGAAGATTCTAAACTTAAATACCAAGTTTTGATTTTCTCATAAAAGGCTCTAATGAGTTTGATTAAAATGCCGTATATTAAACATATTTACATGACAAAATGCATATTTTTAATTTTCTGGGAATAGCCTCTTTAGACCTCTTGATTCTGGTTGAATACGACTAAATTTTGCATAATTGGTAAACGTAAGAGATAGGCAAAACTTAAAGCCCAAAAATGTAAATCTCGTTAAAACACACATTTTATGTCATATCATTTTTACTTTCACTACACGTACTATGTACATAATGTATAGAGAAGGTATTGTAATGCATCCAAAATTCGATACCGAGATTTCACAGGAAATACATGTTTTGGGTTCCTGTGAATTAAAAAAAAGCCTTTGTGGAAAAAGGTCTGTGTCTGCGTGTGTGTTTGTGTGCCTGTGGACAGCATAGCTCAAAAACGAAAAGACCGTTAAATAGCAAACTTGGTATTTAATTTTGGTATCTTCCAAGGATACGACACGAAGACTTTCAAGAAACTCTCCCACCCCCTACTACCCATTACTTGGAACATTTTTCTAAAAGTTTGATGTTCTCAAAAATGGCTCTAACGACTTCGATTAAAATATTTTATGTTAAAGATCTTTACCTACAAATAATATGTATATCTTGAATTTTAAGGGAATAGCCCCTGAAGACTAGTTTATTCTGGATGAATTTGTGGAATTTTGCTTAACTGCTAAACCGTAAGAGCTAGACAAAACTTACCTCACAAAAATGTAGAACACATTAAAGCACACAATTTATGTTATATACCTTTTTTCGTGGAGTGACCGTTTTTTTTAGATATTCCTTGTTTTTGGTTTTCGCTAAAGAAAAAAAAACTATACTTTTCTCATGCAGGAATTTATCAAACTCGTGCCCATTCAAACAAAAGAACTTCAGTCACATAGTAACGAGCTTTAGACTATCACTTTAACCTATTGTACTCCCTTATTTCCCTTCTACTTACAAGTAAGCAATTAATAGGACTGTTTCTGCTGATTTTTTCTCGATCAGCATGAAGTAAATAGAAGCATTAGCTTTTTAACAATAATTTGTTGCAGAGATATGGAGGTCATGTGAATGGAACACATCAGATTTTTTCTCATAGAGTCGATCATTTTTTATATATTCCTTGTTATTGGTTTAAATTTTAAAATACTTGAACTTTTCTCAAATGGTAATTTGACAACTTCTGGCAAGGAAAGGAAACGGATTTCAACCACATGGCACCAGCTTTTAAAGAATTTGACTATCGTTTTAGTCTAATGTATTACTTCTATTTCCCTTCTACTTATAAGGAAGCAAGTACTAGGAACATTACTGCTAATGTTTATTTCGATTAACATGAAGTAGATAAAACAATAAGCGTTTTAACAATAATTTGTTACAGAAATGTAGAAAAATGAAACACATCCATTTTTTTTTTTTTTTTTTTTGCTTCAGATGATCTTAAAACACCTTCTACCGATTAAATACCGGTATCGAAGTTCTCTATCTATTATGTATATTATATATACGTGCTTATAAAAGTAAAACATCTCATGCGTTTCATTCATATAACTTTCTCTAGTTGTTCCTCAAACAAATTTTTCTTACAAAATGTATTCTTTTATCTAAGTCAAGCTAATATAGATAAACATTAGCAGAATTGGTCGTATTACTTGCTAAAGCGATAGTCAAATATTTCAATAGCTGGTCGCTATGTGAAACAATTGCGATGCGGTTCGCTTTGCATGGTCCGTTTGACAAAAGTTAAAAACTGAAACCAATAAATATGAATATTTGAAAATGGTCAACTCTATAAGAAAAACGTGTATGACATAAATTATGTGTTTTAACGAGATCTACATTTTTTGCGTAGTAAGTTTTTGTGTATCTCTTACGGTTTACTGGTTATGCAAAACTCTGCAAAACACAACCAAAATAAAGAGCTCTTCAGAGCCTACCCCCAGAAAATTCAAAATATACATTTTATTTGTGATGTGATTATCTTTAATATACGATATTTTAATCAAAATCGTTAGAGCAACTTTTTAGAAAATCAAAATTTTCGAAAATTGTTCCATGTAAATGGTAGTTTGGGATAGGGGATTTTCGTTTTTGAGCTATGCTGCTCATAGACACACACAGACACATGGGCATTTTTCTAAAATGCTTTTTTTTTATACAGGGGGTTTCAAAACATATATTTCTGGTGAAATATCGGTATGGAATTTTTGGGTGAAATTCAAGTACAAATGCTTAATTTTAGAGTCTTACTTCTCGAAGTACTCAGAGATGGCCGATGTTTTGGAATGATGTAATGTACCGCAGTGTGTTTTAATTCTGTTAATGCTGTACATTGTTTGTTTTGTATTAATTAAGGCACGCAGTCAGCAGTAATCCAACAGGGTATGGTAGGTGTGTATCTGGGAACCGCTATTACAATACGGTATCAACATCAACTAGCGAGTGGTCATTTTCAATTAATACAGTAATCCAATCCGCTATATAAACTAATAACTCGGGGTGTATGCGATTCGCTGATAACCATATTTTTAAACTTTAAATTTCATTAAAACCTGTGGTTTATCTCGTCCTTACCATGTAGCACTCTAACGGAAAACAAATACATATATTACTCTCAGAACAGTATGAGAAGGCTATAGCAATCAGTATCGAGGCGAATATAAGACCTTATTTCTACTTTATCTGCACGTACTCTGTACATAGTGCATAGAAAAGTTATTGTATTGCACCCAAAAATTCAATACCGAGATTTCACCGGTAATATATATTTGAGACCCCTGATTCCAAAGAAAAGCATTTTTAGGAAAAGGTTAGTGTGTGTCTGTCGTGTCTGTGTGTGTTTGTGCGTAGCATAACTCAAAAACGAAAAGTACATGAAATACCAAACATGGAATTTAGTTCAGTATTTTCCAAGGAAGATTTACAGCAAAATCCCCCACCTACAACTACCCCTTACTTGGAACATTTTTCGAAAATATAGATTGTCTCAAAAATGGCTCAAACGATTTAGATTAAATACCATATGCTTAATATATTTTAGAACGAAAGAAATTATATCTTAAGTTTCTGAAAAGAGCTTCTGAAGACCTCTCATTAAGGATGACTTTTGTGTATCTTTGTATAAGGTAAACCGTAAGAGATAGACAAACACTTACTATACAAAAAAAAAAAAAAAAAAAAAAAAGGTAGAGCTCATTAAAACACAATTTATGTCATACACATTCTTTTTTGTACAGTTTATAAGATCTGCCGTGTTATTGGTTTCAGTTTCAAGGCATTTAAACGTTTCTCTAACGGAGAATATCTTTCAAGTGCCGATTTAACTTTTTCTCGTGGCGATCGGCTCGTAAAAGGTTTAACTATCGCTTTAGCCTAGTGTATTCCCTTATTTCTCTTCTATTTACAAGGACGGAAGTAATAAGACAATTTATACTAATGCTTATCTCGATTAGCATTATGAAGAAAACGTAAGAAAAGCTTGTTTGCGGACAGATAGAGAAAGTAATGTTAATGGAACACATCAGATTTATTTTATTTTCTCTAGCACGTAAAGAAGGCTTTCCACCCAAAAATGTGGTACAGATATTTCATCGGAAATACGTTTTGATGGCTTCCGAACAAATAAAAAAAAAACATTTATAGCAAAAAGTCCTTGTGAATTTGTGTGTGTGTGCGTGTGTGTGTGTGTGTGTGTGAGAGAGAGAGAGAGTGTGTGTGTGCCTGTGTAAACATAATTCAAACATGGAAACTCCGTTAATACCAAACTTGGGATTTAACTTTAGTATCTTCCAAGTATACGACAAAACGATTTTCAAAACATTTGCTGCTCCAAACTGTTTTTTTTAATTCCTTAAGTAGAAGAGAACTAAGGAAATTCACAGCCTAAAGCGATAGTCAAATATTTTAAAAGCTGGTTGCTATGTTACTGAAATGAAAGTCGGTTCTTTTTGCATAGCTAGGAGCAAAACAGACAGTTGAAACGAAAAATGACTTCCCCGTTTGACAAATGTTTAAGTACCTACACAATTTAAAATTGAAAACAATAACAAAGAATATCTTGGAAACAGTTTACTCTACAAACATTTGTGGTGTGTTTTAAAGAGATCTATATTTTTGTGACGTAAAATTTTGTCTATCTTTTATGGCCCACCAGTTATGCAAAAGTTATCCAGAATGTAGAAGTCTTCAGAGACTATTCACAGCTTTTTGCAGACAATTCAAAGTATATATCTTATTTGTCGTAAAGATGTCTTAAACAAGTGGTAATGTAAACAAAATCGTTAGAACTATTTTTGAGAAAATAAACGTTTTCGAAAAATGTTCAATCTATATAGTAGTTGTAAGTGGGGGGGGGGGGGAGGGGATTTCTTTGAAAATATTTGCATCGCATCCTTAAAACATACTGACCATAAATACCATGTTTGATATTTAAGTGGTTTTTCGTTTTTAAGTTACGGTGTTCATAGACAGACAAACACAAGCGAGCGCACCTTTTTGTAAAAATGCTTTTTTTTTAATCAGGGGACTCTAGAATTAGTATTTCGGTGAGATCTCGGTATTGAGTTTTTGGGTGGAATACAATAACTTTTCTACCTATGTACTATGTGTACTGTGATGTGATGTGTTCCATTCACATGAGTTTCTCTACATCTCTGCAATAAATTTAGTTAAAAAGCCTATGATTCTATTTACTTCATGCCAATCAAGGAAACAATTAGCAGGAATAGTCTTATTACTTGCTTCTTTGTAAGTAGAAACGAAATAAGGGAGTACCATAGGGTAAAGTTATAGTCAAAAGCTGCTTGCTATGTAACTGGAGTTTCTTTGTTTGTATGGACAGGAGTTGACAAACTTCTGTATGAAAAAGTATAAGTTTTTTAAAGCTGAAACCGAAAACAAGGAATATCTCAAAAACGATCAACTTCACGAAAGAAAATGTATATAGCATAAATTTTGAGTTTTAATGACCTCTACATTTTTTGTGTGGTAAGGTTTTGACAATCTCTTACGGTTTAGCAGTTATGCAAAACTTCGTAAAATTCATCCAGAATAATGTAGTCTTCAGAGACTATTCCCAAAAAATTCAAAATATACATTTTATTTGTCAGGCAATTATCTTTAATATACGCTATTTTAATCAAAATCGTCAGAGCCATTTTTGAGAAAATCAAAATTTTCGAAAAAAGTTCCATGTTAAGGGTAGTTTGGGGTGGGGAGATTTTCTTGAAAATCTTCGTGTCGAATCCTTGGAAGATACTAAACTTAAATACCAAGTTTATTATTTTACCGACTTTTTGTTTTTGAGCTGTCGTGTTCACAGACACACACACGGACCTTTTTCTGAATATGCTTTTTTCCTTTCTCTACACGTACTATGTACATAGTATGTAGAGAAGGTATTGGAATGCACCCAAAATTTGATACCGAGATTTCACCGGAAACACATGTTTTGAGACTCCCTGAATCCAAAAAATAATTTTTAGAAAAATGTCTGTGTCTGTATGTCTGTATGTCTGTTTTTGTCTGTCTATCTGTGTGTGTCAGTGGGCAGCATAGCTCAAAAACGAAACGTCCGTTAAAAACCAAACTTGGTATTTAAGATTGGTGTCTTCCAAGAATACCATACGAATATTTTTAAGAAAATCCCCTCACCTCCAACTACCCTTTACATGGAACCTTTTTCCAAAATGTTGATTTGCTTAAAATGGCTCTAAAGATTTTGATTAAAATATCGTATATTAAAGATATTTACCTGACAAATAAAATGTATATCTTGAATTTTCTGGGAATAGCCTCTGAAGACTACTTTATTCTGGATCAATTTTACGGAATTTTGCATAAGTGCTAAACCGTAAGAGATGGACAAAACCTTATCATACAGAAAAATGTAGAGCACTCTAAAAGACGACTTTATGTTATTTACACATTTTTCGTAGAGTTGATCGTTTTTTAGATATTCCTAGTTTTTGGTTTTGGCTTGGTAAAACATGATTTTCTCATACAGGAATTTGTCAACTCGTGTCCATACAAACAAAGGAACTTCATTCACATAGCAACCAGCTTTTGACTATCACTTTAGCCTATGGTACTCCCTTATTTCGCTTCTACTTACAAGGAAGCAGGTAATAAGACTATTTCTGCCAATTTTTTCTCGATTAGCATGAAGTGAATAGAAGCATAACCTTTGTAACAATAATTTGTTGCAGAGATGTAGAGAAAGCTATGTGAGTGTAACACATCAGATTTTTTTTGCATACAGGGTACCGTAAAATATATATTTCCGGTGAAATTTCGGTATCGAATTTTTGGTTGGAGTGCAATACTTTCTCTCTACACTATGTACATAGTACGTGTAGAGAAAGTAATAAAGTAAAAATGAACAGTAGTATCTGCGTAATATTGCACAGACATTAAGGATTTAATTTTGAATGAAAAACTTCACAAGAAGATTATATATTTGTCTCATTTGCAGTTAAATTGTCACTGTAGTTGGGTATAAAAGACACAAAATGCGAATAGCTGTATTAATTTCTAGCTTAAAAGCAAATAGCTACATATTGTTGACACTCATGTAACCAGCAAATACACTATACGCTCAAGTAAAATGGTGGGATCTTCTATATTAACAAATGGTGCCTGGAGTTCAAACAATGAGGTTTGATGAATTGTTGAGACCACATTGTCACTAATATCTCCCAACTTAAACAAATACAACAATGTTTATAAGCTTGACGTAAATATTGACGAGATTTAGTGGTCGTTAAGCCCATCTTATAGCGAGTAGCAGCGTAAACAGATATTCCCGATTCGATTATTACCAACCATGTCGGCGTTACAGAGATCCTGCCATATATAACGAGGACTTTGATCGCGTGATAAGTGCAGAGGTAGGGAAGTCGATCTTTTCATGTTCTCAGCTGACACTGTCTGGACTTAAAAGCTTTAAACTTAAATTATACACGTTATTTATATTAATTATTCCAAGTAAATCTGAATTTTTGCAGAAGTAGTTAATTAATGGAATGTTTTAAATGCAATTACTCCACGCCAATAACAGAGAGAAAGAACATGAAGCTCTCGATACGTGCCTGACCATATTTTGTTAAATAATATACCGAAATTATGTTATTCTATTTCACCTTTGCTACTTCACACCTACTACTACGGTAAAATGGAAGGAAACTAGAATTTTAAACAACTCTGTTGTCTATCACTACCAGTATGCGTGTTGTGCTTATTAGTCCCCTAGCTTTGGTTTACGTAAAGATTTCCATAAGATGTTCGAATTTCTATAACTGGTCATAACTCTGCTTTGGGGTTAGATTTTTTTTGTAATCATTAATTTATGATTGTTTTGACAACTTGTCTTATCGAGGCATTTTGTGGTTATATCGATTACATTCTTATCCAAAAGTATTCATAAATTAAACAACAGTAAACAGCAAGAAAGCAGCAATATATGAAAGCATTACATTGCATAAAATTCTTGCTTTACCCGTTCTGGAGCGAATTATTCTTACAAAAGCGCATTCTTCTCTCTACTTTATGCTAATCAAAATAAACATTAGCAAAATGGATTTATTACTTAATTGTTTCTAAGTAGAAGGGAACTAAGACTAGACTAAAGCAATAGTCTTACCTTTTTAAACCCGACAGCTAATGATGAAATTGAAATTATAATCTCTTTGCTTGACCAGGATGGAAAAAACGAGTGAATTATGTGGTGGTAACGTGGCTACGGGTTCGTATCCCTGGTACAGGTTTTGGGTATTCGGAATGGTGTGGATTTGTGGGTGCCCTAGCTCAGGAGTTTTACTAGCATGGAAATTCTTTTCAGGGTGTGGTGAGACACAAGCGCCTTATTCAGTCAGTTCGACTTTTATACGCCGTCGAACACACACGCATTCCTCTTAATTTTCTCCTGTGAAACTATACTTTACTCGACCGCGACTATTATTTCTTATTACTTTTGATGCAGTGATGTCGTCCGTACACTGGTCTGTATTAAAATAACTATTTCACTTCGCCTCCACCACGGACCCTAAATTGCACATCTTGGTTCTGCCGATGATCTTCGCCAAGTGTCTCAAAAAGTGTCCCCTTGACCAGCGGAGAGAATTGTTTTCTCCTTCCCGTTATTTCCCTCGGGCAGTGTCCTTTCATCCCCTTCAGGTCAATGCACTATCCTCTAACGGTACACGGTGCTGCCAGCTCGTGACAACTCGGCTACTTATACGTGTTTGAAGTCCTTCTTCCCTCCCCATTTTCAATGTGCATTTATATTTCTCTTCTTGATATAATTTATATTATTAGCCATGATTTATTTTGCCTTTCTGAATAAATCTTTGGCCCGTGATAAGTCATGCACTGTCTCAATTACGACATACAATTTGAGAAAAGTTCTAAGTGTTGGAAGTTTTAAAAACAGTATCAAGAAATATCTCAGAAAGTGTTAGCTCTATAAAAATGTATGACATACAGTGTGTGTTTTAACGAGATCTACGTATTTGAGTAGTAAGTTTTTGCTAACTCCCACGGTTTATCAGATATGCAAAATCCATTCAAAATGAAGAGGACTTCAGAGGCTATTCCAAATAAATTCAGAATGTACATATTTATTTTATGTAAATTTCTTTAATGTACGGTATTTTAATCAAAATAGAGCCATTTATAAGAAAATCGAAAATTTGGAAAAATATTCCAGGTAAAGGATAGTTTGGAGTAGAGGATTTTCTGAAATTTTCGTGTTACATCCTTGGAAAATATTTTATCGGTATTTTACAGACTTTTCATCTTTAAGTATACTGTCCATGGTCACACACACAAAGATACCTTTTTCTAAAAAGTTTATATAGCGGACTTCAAAACATGCATTTCGGATAAATCTCTACGTTTTGGGAGGAATATAATACCGTATTACCTACTATGTACCTGGTAGAGAAAGTAAAACCTATTGACAAATAAAACAATATAGACATGAACTGAATTAAGTAGAAAAATAGAAATGGCGTGTTATTTATGGACGTCTTTAACTGCTGTGATTCTGAGCGTCCCATTCTAAATTGTGCGTGAAAGACCGCTTAATTTTGCTCAGGCTAGAGGTTCTGTTACGTATCGTAAATCTACGACCCGGGACCAACGGCTTTATTTCCCTTCCGAAGGAAGCCATGCTAAGGATTTTTACACCCGAAAAAATCCATCGTCCACCGCCGGGTTTGAACCCGTGACTTTGGGTTTATGAAGTTAGTATGGTAACTATTACATCACAGAGGGCGACTACTGAATTAGGTAGTTGATACAGTCCAGTGCTTGTGAATGACGTAGGTTTATAAAGCCCAATAGCTATTAAGAAAAGACTATCCTGGCGGTTTTGTTAAGAACCTCGGATAGCTGAAATAATGTTGTATTGTCTTCTTAATTTAATTTATTTTGTGCATCTAATGAAATTATGCCGGATTAATGAAATGTTTCCTTAGTCACGATTAGAAGGCGAGCTCAGAATGAGTTAGATTTATATAGCCTATTCTCAACCATATTAGATTTGTGTTTTCAATAACTGACCCTTTTAAAATGGTTGCTTATTGCCTTATCCTTCGACCAATGAGACGGAACAAGCCACAGAGCCTACCTTGAGGTAGATGGTCCATTATCCTTAATGAAAACCCCTTTTCCTTTCGTTTTGTGGTTTTATTTCTACAGACCTTTAAAGTTTGTTACCTTTACGTTTGAGGTTAGGTGAGCTTCTCATTTTCTCTTTAAAAAACTCGTTGCCGCGATGGTGTTTTTTTATCAGTGTTTTATGTAATGCTTTCAGAAAACTTACATCAAAAATCTCCTTATAGAATAAGCATGTAATTGAGGCTTTACCTTTCTGGCCATTTAAATCCATAATGTGAAATGTTAAAATACATTTATTTTCTTACACTTCCCCATTACGCAATGTTTTTTCAGTTTGTTTTAGATTTACAGCACGATTTCTTTGTGGCCCAACGAAGAGATATAGAGATCCTTTTGTTGATATCAAGAAAGTTTTGGATATAAGGCTTTAATCATTAAATTCATTTTTATTTTAAAAATCTGATGTGTTCCACTCTCATGATTTTCTCTACATCGCTTTGTCAAATTATTTTGTGTATGTAGCTTAACGTTCTTAAACCAGGTTGGTCATATCGGACGATGAATGAAATTGGTGAAATGATACTCAAATGATCTCGGGGTCCAGAGAGCTTGAAGTTAATCGACATTCATCTTCTCAGGATAAGGGAAAATCCCGGAAAAAAACCTTATCCGGGTAACTCACCCTAAGTGAGTTTCGAACTCATGACCTTTTGAATGTGAGGCAGACGCGCTTTTACCACACTACCCAGGCGGGCAACAAATTATTGTTAAAAAGCATATTCTTCTATCTAATTTATGACAATCGAGATAAATATTAGCAGAAATTGTCGTAATTACTTGCTTTCTTCTAAGTAGAAGGAAAATAAGGGAATAGACTAGGCTAAAACGAGAGTCAATTCTTATAGAAGCCAGTTGCCATGTGGATGAAATCTATTTCTATGCAGAGCCAGGAGTTTACAACTTTCCGTTTCAAAAACTTTTAAGTATTTTAAATCTGAAACAAATAACAAGGCATATCTCAGAAAAAGTCAATGCAACGAAAAACACGTATAGGACATAAATAGTGTGTCTTAAGTTGATCTACATTTTCTGTATAGTAAGTTTCTGTCTTTCTCTTACGATTTACTAGTTACACAAAATTCAGCAAAATTCATTCAGAATAAAGAAGTCTTTAGAGGCTATTCCCAAAAAATTCAAGATATACATTTTGTTTGCCATATAAATATATCATAGAGCTATTTTTGAGAAAATGCAAATTTTCGAAATTTTTCCAAGTAAAGCTTAGTTTGGGGTGGGGGGATTTTTCTCAAAACCTTCGTGTTGCATCCCTGGAAGATACTAAACTTAAATACTAAGTTTGGTATTTTTCCGGCTTTTTATTTTTGAGGAATCGTGTTCATAGACACACACACACGCATACACATGGACCTTTGGATACAGGGGGCCTTAAAACGTCTATTTCCGGTGAAATCTCGGCATCGAATTGTTAGGTGGAATGCAATATCTTCTCTATACACTATGTGCATAGTAGGTGTAGAGAAAGTAAAAATGAAAAGTGTTTCTGCTTCATTACAACATTGTTACAATACGTATCACGCTATATACAATGTAACATATGATTTAAATAAGTATATTTAAGGAATAAGCAAATCTTAGATATTTGCATTTCTTAAATGTTCATTTTGTTGGCCGATTCACTTGGAAGTTGGCATATATATAGAAACTGTCAGTTAAGTTTATGATGTAATTATGTTGCGATATTTGCAATAAAGTTTCAAGTAAATTGGTGCAGATGTGTAGAAGTTAGCAGTTTCAGTTCAAATACTTGAGTGGCAGCCAGCAGGGAAAATAGCGTCTTGTACTTTCTTATTTCTCTATTTAGTACATAGTACATAGGTAGAGGAGATGTTGCATTTCACCCAAAAATTCGATACCGCAATATCACTGAAAATACGCCTTTTGGGATCCCATGAATTAAAAAAAGAATTTTTAGAAAAAACGTGTGCGTATGTGTGTCTTAACACGATAGCTCAAATATGAAAAGGTTAAACACCAACCTTTATAATTAAGTTAAGCATCTTCCAAGGGTGCGAGACGAAGATTTTCAAGAAATCCCCATCTCTCCCAAACTACCCTTTATGTGGAAATATTTTCTAAAATTATGATTTTATCAAAAATGACTCCCACGACTTTAATTAAAATTCTGTAAATCAAAGATACATGACAAATAAAATGTATATCTTGAAATTTCGAGAATAGCGTCTGAAGACTTCCTCATTCTGAATAACTCTCGCAAAACTGGTAAACCATAAGAGATAGACAAAAAGTTACTACTCAAAAATCTAGAACTCGTTAAAACACACAATGTATGTCATATGTAGTATTTCCGATATATTCTTTGTTACTGGTTTCAGTTTTTAATTATTTATACTTTTCATAAGGGAAGTCAATTCTCGTTTCAATTCTGTCTCGTTTTACGGATGACGTTTGCAAAGAGAAGCAATTTTCAGTTGTTTCGCATAGCAAGAGATTTTAAAGGATTTGACTATCGCTTTAGCCTAATGTATTCGCTTGTTTCTCTTCTACTTATAAGCATTAAGCAATAAGACCATTTCTGCTAATACTTATACAAATAATATTTGAAGTAATTAGAAAAAGTTAGCATTTTAAGAATAGTTTGTTACAGAGATGTAGAGAAAATTATGTAAATGGAACACATCAGATTTTCATATACATGGAATAAAATGTGTTTTGAAACCATTTCGAAAAGTGATTATCTTGATTAACAAGAATTAGAATGCTTCACATTCGAAAGGTCGTGAGTTCGAATCTCGCTTAGGGTGATTTGCCCGGATAAGGTTTTTTTCGGAGGTTTCCCTTATCTTGAGAAGACGAATGTCGAGTAAATTTAAGATCCATGGACCCCGAGACCATTTGTCATCATTTCACCAATTTCATTCATCGTCCGATATGACCAACCAGATTAAAGGACGTAAAGCTACAAAGAGAGAGAGAGAGAGAGAGAGAGAGAGAGAGAGAGAGAGAGAGTGTTTAATACGAATAATTTTCAGAATATATCTGATAGAAAATTAGAGCGGATAGAGAAAGTAACAATGTTTTGATTTCCGGTGTTGGATCTTGAATGAAGCAAAGCCAGGGGAGTTAATAATAAACACATTTTGGATCTGTTAATGTCAATAAAATCAGATGACGTAAATCATTCCAATGAACCATAAGAAAAGCTTCTTGGTGCGAGAGATGTGAAAGACGAATCGAATGATAATGCCATCCGAGTGCTCTTCGCTTTTGTTGTTTCTTTTATCTGTCACCTCTTGTCTCCTGAAATTACTCACTGTATTCTGCACCTTACGTCGACTTTAAATTCTAACGCCGTGGAATCGTTTTGTTGAGCCACATCACTTTGTTCCCAATCTACCAATGACTTTTCAGAGACATTGAAATTAAGGGTTGTATTTGTTAGATATTATTAGATTTTCAAACACCAAACTCCCTTTACGTTGCATGGCTTTCGTTACTTTTATATTTTCTTATACCGTTGAAAATAGATATCTTGAATTCTCTGCAAATAGAATTTGAAATCATTATTAATACTTTAATTATTTAGAGATTGAAGCATAAGTTCTCTTCGCGTGCGTGCTAAATTTGAACTAAAAGTCTACTCGCGCTTATGCTTGGTTTGGAGTAGCAATCGACTCTTCTCAGGGCGTTTTAACGGGCTTGTTGGGCTTCACGACGCAGACTACCTGACAAATTCTTAAATAATAAATCACTAGGATTTCCTTTGTAGAATTGAGATTTATTTTGGGTTTTCTACGGGTCCTCTGGTTTCCCCTGCCACTCATTCCACCAAATGCTGTTTCCCCTGCCACTCATTCCACCAAATGCTCCATCATCACCTTTCCTATCATCGCTTGCATCTCTCATCAACCACTTCCTCACTGTCATGTGGCTAAGAGTTGACTACTCGTTCCAGGTTCTCCATACTGTGGTTTCGTGCAGTTGGCTCCCCTTATGGGTTTCTGACCCCTAGTAACCGCTTGTAAGTCCTAGGAGGTGTCAGTCCTAAATACGGAGAGGGGAATCCGACTACGAATTTTTCATGTAAAAAATGGGGTGAGGGGATTTTCTTGAAAATCTTCGTGTCGTATCCTTCGAAGATGCTAAACTTAAATATCAAGTTTGGTATTTAACCTACTTTTTGTTCCTGAGTTGTGTTCACAGACATCCACTTGGACATACACACACAAACATAGACACGCGCGAACTGATCATTTTCAGAAATGCTGTTTTTGGATACAGGGGACTATAACAGTATATTTCCAATAATATCTCGGTATTGAATTTATGGGTTGATTGCAATATCTTTTCTTTCTACTTATGTACATTGTATATACGTGGTCGATAAAATAAAATTAAAAAAGTCTGATGTGTTCATTAGCATGATTTTCTCTACATTTCTGCAACAAATTATTATTAAAAAGCTTATGCTTCTATATACTTCATGCCAATCGAGAAAAAATTAGCAGAAATAGTCTTATTACTTGCTTCCTTGTAAGTAGAAGCGAAATACGGGGATACCATAGGTTGAAGTGACTGAAGTTCCTTTGTTTGTATGGACAGGAGTTGAAAAATTCCTGTATGAGAAAAGTATAAGTTTTTCAAAGCTAAAACTAAAAACAAGAAATATTTCAAAAACGGTCAACTCCACGAAGAAAAAATGCATATTATATAAATTGTGTATTTTAACAGATCTCTTATGGTTTACCAATTATGCAAAATTCAGCAAAATTCAAGATATAAATTTTGTTTGTGATGTACATAGCTTTAATGTGCGGTATTTTAATCAATATCGTTACAGCCATTAATGAGAATATCAAAAATTTCCTAAAATCTTCCATGTAAAGGGTAGTTAGGGATCCCCGCATCTTGATCTTGAAAATCTTCGTGTCGCATCCTTGGAAGATACTGAACTCATATCCAATTTTGGTATTTATCCGCCTATTTGTTTTTGAGCTATGCTGACAACAGGCGGACAGAAAAACAGACACGCGAACCTTTTTCTAAAAATGCTTTTTTGGATACCGATGAAATCCCAGTGCACTATGCACATAGTACGCGTAGAGAAAGTGAGAACTTGAGCATGTTGACACTGAAACATTTGAAATCCACTGGAAACGTCATTCCTTCGTAATAGAGCACGAAGAATTTGGCGGAAATGTGATCCTGCTAGAAATAGGACTAAGATTGCCTATCCCAATGTGAGGAGGAAGTTTTGCTAGCTACAGTCTATCAAGATTTCCTTGCTCGTTAAGACACAGTTTAACATCACGGTTGGAAGAACACTGTTTATCGGATTTCTGTACAATTGAGGCAGAGAGCAGTTACAGTAAATGTGGTCCGTTGATTTTCCTAGGGTATCCTCCCCATGCCATAACTCTCTTCGCTGTTGTAATATTGTATACTGGTTAACGCTCTGTTTCCCTAACGCTTACAACTCAAGTTCTCAACCGTTAAAACGATTCTGATACCGGAGCGGTAGATCGGTTTTTTAAACTTTTACCTTCCCTGCATTTTAAGATTGGCGTCTAGTTTTGTTTTCCTTTCATTTGTTCCGGGTCGGTGTTGGTGTGGTAACAGCAGTTTTTTAACTCCCATTTTAAGTAAGTGCACATTTTCCTTTAAAGATTTGGTTTTAGCTCTCTTCTTACTTTCTCTACACGTACTATACACTAAGTGTATAGAGAAGATATTGCTTTCCACCCAAAAATTATATACTGAGATTTCACCGGAAATACATGTTTTAAGATCTCCAGAATCGAGAAAAAATGTTTTTAGAAAAATGTCCTTGTGGATGTCTGTCTGTCAGTGTATATGTGTGTGTCCGTATGTCTGTTAAAACAATAACTCAAAAACGAAGAGTCAAAAAATATAAAAACCTGCTATTTAAGTTTAATATTTTCCAGGGATGCGACACGAAGATTTTGAGACAAAGATGGCTCTGGCGATTTTGATTAAAAAACCGTATATTAAAGATATTTGTATTGCAAATAAAATGTATATCTTGAATTTTCTGGGAATAGCCTCCGATGACATCTTTATTATGAATGAATTTTGCACAACCGGTTAACGGTAAGAGATAGACTTACCTAATAGAAAATTCAGATCACGTTAAAACACACAATTTGTCATATACGGTTTTACTTTCTCTACACGTACTATGTACATAGTGTATAGAGAAGGTATCGTATTGCACTAAAAATTCGATACGGAGATTTCACCGAAAATACATGTTTTGGGTTCCCCTGAATAAGAAAGAAGACTTTTTGGAAAAAGTTCGTGCGTGTGTGTGTCTGTGGACAGTATAACTCAAAAACGAAAGACTAATACCAAACTTGGCATCAAAATAACTCTAATGATTTTTATTAAAATACCGTATATTAAAGATATTAACATGGCAAATAAAATGTGTATCTTCAATTTTCTGGAAATAACCTCTGAAGACCTCTTCATTCTGAATGATTTTAATGAATTTTGCATAACAAGTAAACCATAAGAGATAGACAAAAACTCGTTAAAACACACAATTTATGTTATATGCATTTTTTTCCTGGAGTTGACCGCTTTTAAGATATTCCTTATTATTGATTTCAGTATTAAAATACCTCGTACTTTTCTAATACGGTAACTTGTCAAAAATTGGCCATGCAAAGAAACGGATTCAGTACCATAGCAAACGCGTTTTAAAACATTTGACTCGGTTTAGCCTAGTGTATCCCCTTTATTTTCTTTCTACCTATAAGCAACTAAGTAATAAAACCGTTTCTGCTAATGTTTACCTCGATTAGCATAAAGTGGATAATGAATAAGCTTATTAACAATAATTTATTACAGAGATGTAGAGAAAGCCGTGTGAATGGAGCACATCAGATTTTTATTTTCTCTAGCCCCGTATATACGATGTAGATAGGTATAGAGAACGTGTTGTGTTCCACCCAAAAATTCGATGTCGAAATTTCACTGGAAAGACACATTTTGAGACCCCCTGAATCCAAAAAAGCATTTTTAGAAAAATGTCCGTGTGTGTATGTGACTGTGGCAGCATAGGTCAAAAACGAAAAGACCATTAAATAGCAAACTTGATATTCAAATTTGGTATCTTCCAAGGATGCTACGTGAAGATTTTCAAGAAAATCACCCAACCTCAACTACCCTTTACATGGAACATTTATTGAAAATTTTGATTTTATCAAAAATGACTTTAACGATTTTTATTAAAATACCGTATTTTTAAGATACTTTTATGACAAACTAAATGTATATCTTGGATTTTCGGGGAATAACATCTAAAGATTCACGGACACACACTGACCTTTTTTGGATATATGTATTTCCGGTGAAATCTCGGTATCGAATTTTTGAGTGCATTACAATACCTTCTGTATACATTATGTACATGGTACGTGTAGAGAGAGTAAAAATCTTCAGGATGTTAATTCTGTAATTTAGAGTAATATTGTTATATAAAAGCAATAAACTTTGGGAAGCATGGAATATAATCAAATTGACTCATCTGTCTACAAGCACCTTGCATAAACAGCATTATCCGATGTAAATGTTGCAGCTGTTTGTACCTTAGGGGGAACCCACTGGAGCAATGGATTCAACGATCGCAACTAATCGAATCAATCGTATAATAATTTATAAACAAACGAACATAAATAATTATTTGTGTGTAAATTCAGCAACGATTTGTACCTAAAGGCGCCCCCACTAGAAAATGAATCCAACAGCTCAATACAAACGCGATCTCACAAACTACATTACCTATTATAGGGGACGCAGCAGACAAGAGGTATAACCAAAGTGCAACTTTGACATTTTTACACCATTGTGTTACTGCATTGAGAAGGTTAGTTTAATTGCATCTTTTACGTTGGCACCCTGGTTTGATATCTGGATGTTTACACTTTGCATTCAAACCACTTAAGTCACCAACTGACACACCAAACATTACATTAATTACGTTATATTAATTATATATTATTATATTCCGATCTACGTTTTATTCTATCCTAGCTATATACTTCATGTATACATTTCATGTATCCAATGAAACAACAAAAATGAGTCTTTATTTCATTGTAAATTATTTTAACTTCTTTGGCAGCTCCCCATTCTTTAAATAATGAAAATTCCTGGTTATATAAGTCCTTCGACTTGTCAGGTAACAAACTAAATGCAGCTTTTTTTTTTAGCATAATCTAAATCTTTTTCGGGAATATCCATTTTAATTCATTTGTTGATTTATTTGGTGCAATTTAAGCAGCCAGAATTGAAACTATTTCGGGGTGGTTACGCAGAAACGAAAAAACAAAGCACTATCTACGTCACGACTAAAATTCAATTCCTCGTAATGACGACTTTAATAATATTAATAAATATAAAATAATAGCTGACCCGGCAAACTTTGTTCCGCCTTAGAGGCAATAGATGAACAGATTTTGGATTTCATTAAGTTCAATTTTTATTAGGATAATAAATCATGTATATTAATAATTCTTTATTGGCCATTTATTTTGGTGCATGGGTTGCACTCTTCAGTGAAGCACCTTGTGATAGACGACATTTCTTGTTTTATTATCAGGCGTAAGAACAAATAATGCAGATGGTCTTCCGACCCGTGAACATGCCACATATAAATTAACCATGGGAAAACCATGGATTTTCTAGATTTAGACCACATACTTTCAAGTATTGGCCTTGTGATTTGTTAATGGTCATGGCGAATGCAAGACGGATCGGAAATTGAAGTCGTTTAAACTCAAACGGTAAATCAGTTGGTATCATCAGGATCCTCGTAATGAGAACTTCCTCACCTTCGAATTTTTCTTTGAGTATCGTCGTGTACATCACATTGTTCATAAATTTAATTACCACCAAACGCGTTCCGTTGCACAGTTTTGGTTGGTTTATGTTTCGAAGCATGATTACTACGGAGCCAACCTTTAGTCATAAATTGTACGGTGGTAAGCCAGGCACATTCAAGGAATTTAAAAATTCAATTGGATAGTTGGTGGCTTCATCTTCATTTGTTACATAATCAATAGAATTGAATGAATGCAGTGTACCAATGATATCATTCTGAATTATGTAGTTTAAGTCATCTACATCTTTATTCTTAGCCGCCAAAATTGCTCGCTCACTCAACCATTCATTATTTTTGAGGTTAGTAATGATGTTTAGGAATACTTTGTTAATGAGTTCCACTTTCGATGAGACAAAGTTACAGAAATTGTGAGGAAATGAACTCAATCCGCTCGATTCGTCGACAGGTACTCGACCATTACCGATAGTCAGCAATCGCTCAGAGAAATCTTCAGCAGAAGTATGGTTCAGCAATGCAACTCTCATGTTTGTTGTCAGCTGAAGTTTCTTCACATAGCGCCATAGATTCGGTGATTTGAGGCAAGCGTTTATTTCGTCGGCAGCAGTTGATCTTGGAATTACTGGCAATGTTTGGCGGAAATCGCCAGACAGTATGCAAGCAGTAATCAGTGCTGCAATCGTATCGAAACGCTGCTCAATTCAAAACAGTACTTGATAAATTTCTTCTTGTGCGTCGAAAATTATCTAGTTTTTGATCTCTGAGGTTTGTTCGCATTGCCAACCGAGCCGTTTCACGGGCTGCCTCGCTTTGCTCTTGCGATTGAGAAGCACGAAGTCGAGCCATACTAACGCGGCGATCCCCCTGTGCAATTTCTTGTTCTTTAGTCCTTTCATTCGCAATGTTTCGAATCCTAGTTGCATTACGGCTTTGTTGGGAAAGATTCGATCGTCTTGGTCGCGGCATGTTAATGATAATGTCAACACAATAAGCTAATAGAAACTCGAAACAAACATATCAACCGGTCAACTTCAAAATTTCTAATTGTCAAATTTTCAACCATACTTAACCATAGACAACATTACATTTAGCTGTCAGTTGCGTTTTGTTATACCATTTTTAACAAATGAACGGCTAGACTGATATTTTGACTGATAAATTTTTCGTTTTTCTATCTGTTGCGTTTTGTTATACCACGGAAACAGGATAAAAAGTATCCTTTTCTTTTGGTAGTGTTTAACGCCAAATTTAACTACTTATGGCACCGCTGGCGGTGACACTGATGATACATGAATGATGATGGAGCACCGGTGGAATGAGATGCTGGGGGAAACTGGAGTACCCGGAGATAACCCGCCCCAGCGCCGTTTTGTCCACCACAAATCTCACATGCGGTCGCTTGGGGTCAAGGTCGTCTAGGTGAGAGGCGAGTGGTCTAACCACTCGGCCGAGGCGCGGCCTAAAAAAAAAAGTATCCTATGTCCATCTCCTGGTTCTAAGCTACCTCCTCACCGATTTTCAGCCAAATCGGTTCAGCCGTTCTTGAGTTAAAAATAGTGTAATTAACACGACTTTCTTCTATATATATAAAATACCATTCGATTTGGTTTCTTATATATCTCAACAACGAAATGTGTAACATAACTATTTCTGGAAATTTTCTATTAACATGAATTAATAAACCCATTTATAAATAAGGTTTTGTAAAAATATTTTTGTACGTTATGTTAAAGTGAACGATGGCGGAAAGAGAAAATCGTCAAATATAATACATAAGTTATTTTATTTCTTCCCTTAATATTCCACCTTTAGCATCTGGAGTAATACAAAATCCTTTGACTTTGCTGCTGTCGAGAAGTTAGTTCTAATTATATTTCTTTTAATAAGTATAATTAAGTGGGATTTCTTGGAAATGAAACATAATTAGATTTCTCATTGTCCGGAAATCCCTATCCATTGAATTTATTCAATCTCTAATGAGGAGATTTCTAGAAAAAAATAGCATTCACAAAATGAACTCGTTTAATAGCATTGTGTTATAATGACATAGTAATGAAACTTATTATTAGGATGCTTTTAGAATAAATCTAAGATGTTGCCTTTTAAGGATTCTCTCCTTATAAACGACCTTGAATTGTACCGATTTAAACGATATTTGAAATCGTGGTGAAGTACTTTGGGTGTAGAAAATGTAGTTCATTCCTTAATGGCAATACAGTTTTGTCTTAAACTATCTTAAATACCTGTTTCTCGTGAAATACCCACGTTAAGTTCTGGTTATAATATCATTTTTCCGCTACCTATCATAGATAAATGGTAGCCAAGATAACATTTACCAGAAATGTTTTGTTTAAAGCTTTAACATATGTATATGTGAAAAATAACCATCTTATTATGTTAATAGTAAGAGATAGACAGCAATTAAAACATTTAATACTGGAAGATTTTAAAGAAAATTCAGCCCACCTGGTAGCGTGTCTGTCTCATATTCAACAAGTTGTGAGTTGAAATCTCGCTTAGGTGAGTTACCCGGATAAGGTTTTTTTCGGGAGTTTGCTTATCCTGAGAAGATAAATGTCGAGTGAGTTCATGGACCCCAAGATCTTGAGCATCATTTCCATTTCATCAATTTCATTCATCGTCTGCTATGACCAACCAGGTTAAAAGAGGTTCAGTTGTTAATGCGAGAAGTATTAGTGCTATTTTCCTTGAAGAGGAGACTCCTGCATGGGCAGATATTCCTCTCAGCAGTCTTGCCGAGAAGTTGTCTAAGTATTAGGGGCTAATGCTTGACTCTATGCATCCCGCTGAACTTGAGGTATCTTGCCAGTTCAGCGTTCTATAAAACTCATTAACATAAAAAAATTAGATGTATTAAATTCACATGACTTTCTCTACCTATTCTGTAATAAAATATCCTTCAAAAACGGATTCTTCTCTTAACCTCATGCTAATTACATTAGCAGGAATGGTTTTAGTACTTAGTTCCTTATAAGTAGAAGGGAAATAAGGGGATATTCTAAAACTCACCACTGCTAACAGGACAAGGAAGACTCAGGACGTATTATTATAGATTCCACATAATCGACGTTCCTACTTGTACACGTAGAAGAGGAGACCAAACAACAGACAGGGTTTTCAAAGGTGAATATCTAAAAAATATTAAAAAAAAAAATCAACTCCACGAAAAGAATATATATAAGTTTTTTTGTATCTCTTACGGTTTAGCAGAGGCTATTCCCAGAAATTTCAAGATATAAATTTTATTTGGCATGTAAATACCTTAAATAATATAGATTTTAATCAAAATCCTTAGAGCCATTTTTGATAAAAGCAAAATTTTTGAAAAAAGTTCCATGTAAAGAGTAATTAGGGATGGGGATTTTCTTGAAAATCTTCGTGTCGCATTCTTGGAAGATACCAAACTTAAATGCCAAGTTTGGTATTCAACAGTCTTTTCGTTTTTGAGCTATGCTGTCCACACACACACACACACGCACACCCGCACACTTTTTGTAAAAATGTTTTTTTTTGTGGACTCAGGGGATCCATAACATGTATTTCCGGTGAAATATGGGTATCGAATTTTTGGGTGGAATGCAATACCTTCTCTATATCTATCATATATGTACTATTAGTAATGTAATGGAACATGTGAGTGAATAAAGGTATTTATAAACGGGGGGGGATATTCTAGGCTAAAGCGAATCAACTCTTTTTAAAGCTATTATTCGGTTCTCCTTGCATGACCAGGAGTAAAACAAAAGAAACTGGAATGAAAAACTTACGTTTGAGAAAAATGTAAGTGTCTTAAAATGTTATTGAGACTAATAACAAGACATATCTCGGAAATAGTTTATTCCACAAAACTATATATGATATAAATTGTGTATTTTCACGAGATCTAAATGTTTATGTAGTAAGTTTTTGTCTTATCTGTTACGGTTTACTAGCTATAAAAAAGTAATCCAGAACTTTGACATTTCTTTTTCTTTATTGACAACAGAAAGAAACTGAACAACGACTCCCTTTTTGAGAAAACAATAAGTGTGAGAAAATTGACACAAATAACATTTAACATTTTGGAAAAGGTTAACCCTAAAACATTATTTGATATAAATTATGAGTTTTGACGAGATCTATGTCTTATGTAGATCTATATTTTTACATGTGAGCACGCAATGTTTTACTGTATTTTATTATTATTATTATTTTTTTTTTATTAAATAACAGATTTTACCTTTCTCTATCAGGTACACAGTACGTAGAGAAGGATTCATTTCATCCAGTAATTCGATACAGAGGCTTCACAGAAAATAACCCCTTTTCAAGAAACCCCTCCCCAAAACAACTAATCTTGCATCGAAAGCTTTTTAAAAACTTTTATTCTTGAAAACGACTCAAACAATTTTAATATTTTCGTTAGAAATCAAATGTATATCTTGAATTTTCTGGTAATGGCCTCTAACCCTCCTCATGTTGGATAATTTTTGTATAATCAGTAAACCGTAAGAGATAGACAAAAATGTCTGCACAAAAAATGTAGATCTCGTTAAAACACAACATTTATGTCGTATTGACATTTATGAGATATTGCTTGTTATTTGTGTCAGTTTTAAACAACCTAAAGTTTCTAAAATGGGACCTTGCAAAGCGAACCAAACCTCAATTGTGTCACAATACATTCAGCTTTTAAGCATTTGACTATCGCTTTAACCTAATGTGTTCCCTTGATTCCCTTCTGCTTACAAGGGAGAAAGTAATAAGTCCATTTTTGCTGTTTATCTCAATTAGCATGGTGTAGATAAAAGAATAATCTTTTGTACGAATAGTTTGTGTATGGAACAGCTAGAGAAAGTTATGTAAATAGAGCACATCAGATTTTATTTTTAAAAGGACCTGAGGAAAAATTCCATAATATTGCTCAAGTTCTGTTTATCAAAGTTTAGTAAGAGTTGTGATATTGGAGGAATCAAGTTCATGTGGAGAGATATAAACACAAGCGAATCGACATGCGGTGCTACAGAAATCACCAGCTGTTCACGACATTCCTAATTGTAGCTTGGTTAATTGCCAAACTCCCCGAGTAAGACCAAATTTTCAAGGTAAAACATGCTGACTGATTCGAGGAGCCAAGTGGTTCTACTTTAAGTGCGTGCGTACTCGAAGGAAGATTACGGCGTATTTATATGTGTGAGTAATTTTACAGATGTAATAAAGCCGCAAGGTATTTATAAATATTGTTATTTTTACTTTCTCTACTGTATAATACAATAAGTAGAGAAATTATATTATTCCACTCAATACTCGATACCGAGATTTCACCGGAGACACACGTTTTGAGACTCCCTGAATAAAAAAAGAGTCTGATGTGTTCCAATCATATAACTTTCTCTAGCTGTTCCATTTACAAACTATTCTTACAAAACATTATTCTTTTATCTACTTAATTCTAATCGCGATAAAAATTAACAGGAATAATAACAATAATAAAAAAAAAGCATTTTCACAAAAAGGTCTGTGTGTGTGTCCGTCTGTCAGTGGGTCCGTGTGTCTGTGAACACGATAACTCAAAAACGAAAAGTCGGTAAAATACCAAACTTTACTTCGGTATCTTCCAAGGATACGACACGAAGATTTTCAAGAAAATCCTCCCAACCCAACTATCCTTTACACGGAACTTTTTTCGACAATGTTGATTTTTTCAAAAATGGTTCTAACGAATTTGATTAAAATATCGTATATTAAAAATATTTTCCTGATAAATAAAATGTATATCTTGAATTTTCTGGGAATAGATTCTGAAGACTACTTTATTCTGGATGAATTTTACGGAATTTTGCATAACTGCTGATCCGTATGGGATACACAAAGCTTACCACACAAAAAACTTAGAGCACATTATAACACACAATTTGTTATATAAATTGTTTTTCCAAGAGTTGATCTTTTTGAGATATTCCTTGTTATTGGTTTCAGCTTTAAAAACTTAAACATCTCTCATTCAGGATTTGGCAACTCCTGTTCATACAAACAAAGGAACTTAAGTCAACATAGCAACCAGTTTTTGAATATCACTTTAACCTATGGAACTCCCTTATTTTGCTTCTACCTACAAGGAAGCAAGTAATAAGACTATTTCTACTAATTTTTTCTCGATTAGCATGAAGACACTGGTCATACATGGTATTAAGATGGAGCAGCCGTGGAATGCAGTTGCGGGGGAAACCGGAGAACGCAGAGAAAATCCGCCACTGCTCCGCTTTGTCCAAAAGTATAAGTGAAAATATGTCAGTGGATCTCTAACCTCATTTGATTTTGACACACCGAAGCTTTAGTTACAAATTATTTGTAGCATTGAATAAAATTCACATTATATGTACGAGAAACATTTGAAAAATCTTTAACACAGTGTATTTAATAGCTTTAGCGTCCAAAACTAAGTTAATCTAAAGCAATCTGAAGATTTCGCTTAAACTTCACAACTGGGAAGCATCTCCAAGAAGATGGCCTCTCTGAGACATTATTTCGCCAAGCTGCACCTTATGAAACTGCGTTACTTGGAAGCCGATACTGAGAAGTTTTACATTGGTCCTTGCGGCGGAAGACGAAGGTCCTTTGTTGCTCTTCTTACACCGGAACTTGCTTCTGGATCGAATTAACGGCAGCCTTTGAACTCGGGACACGTTTTCCTTTCACATATTCACCTTCCTCATTAATTATTATCACCGGCGATGTTCCCCCGATCTGTCTCTCATTGTACATCATTATCATCAACTTCCGTTGTCACAAACTTGGACTTTATATGTCGAACCAGAATAAGTACATACAAGAGACGTTCTAAAAGATCTCGAGCTGTCGATTAAGTGCCTAAACTGCCATGAGAATTTTCAACTCTTATCTTAGATGACGCGCTGTAAAATTTTATACGCGGGAGCATAGTGTATTTGTTTATGGCGGTATGCTAGTGTATGGAATATAATTGAAATACGAGTTGTAATAAAAAGTTATATTTTAATTTCTCTACCACATATAATGAACATAGTAGATAAAGAAGGTGTTGTGTCCCACCTAAAAATTTGATACCGCGATTTCACCGTAAATGTATGTTTTGAGGCCCCCGAATCCGAAGAAATTTTCACTTTCTTTACCATGTGCAATGTACATAATAGATAGAGAAGATATTGTATTCCAGCCAAAATTCCGAGATTTCACAGCAATATGTTTTGAGGTCTCCCGAGTCCAAAATTACTTTCTCTACCATGTAGGGGTACAAAGTACATAGTAGTTGGAGAAGTTACTGACATTTCAATGAAAATATGTTTAGAGGTCCCCGAATCTGACTTTTTCTATTCTGTACTACATACAATATACAAGTAGGTGTAGAAGGTATTGCATTCCATCCTAAAATTGGATACCGGGAATTCCACTGAATTCCACTCCCACCAAAACAAAACATTTTGAAAAAATGTCTGTGTGTATGGCTGTACTATTTCTGGTGTGTGTAGGCTTTTTTTTCTTTGAGCAATATAAATTAACAAAGAAAGGTCGATTAAGTACTAAACTCGACATTTTAATTCAAAATCTTCTCGGGCTTCTAGCCAGGTAATAACTTGGCTTGACACCAACGTTTCGAAGAAGTGCATCTTCCTCGTCTTCAGGGTGAACTGATCCTGAAGACGAGGAAGATGCACTTCTTCGAAACGTTGGTGTCAAGCCAAGTTATTACCTGGCTAGAAGCCCGAGAAGATTTTGAATTAACACGTCGCCAGGAAAGCTATAGTTCTTATTCGACATTTTAAGTTCATTATTTTCTAAGGAAGCGGCACAAAGATTTTCAAGATATTTCTCCACCCGCAACTACACTTATATGGAACAGTTTTCGAAAATGTACATTTTTATGGAGTTAATCGCATGGAGATATTCCTTGTTACTGGTTTCAATTTTACACTAATTAAACTTTTCTCAAGATGGAAGTCATCGGTCGTTTTTACTCCTGGACGAGCAAAGAAAATTGAATTTCAAAGTTTTGCATAAAATCGAACTTTTAAAAGATTGGAACATCGCTTTAGCGTAGTGTATTCCCTATTTGTGTTCTACTTCAAGGGAGCAAGTTATAAGGTAATGTCTAGTAATATTTGTCTCGATTAGCATGCGTAGATAAGAATATTTTTTGAAGAATGTTTTGTTTGCAGAAATCATTAGAAATGAACGCAGACATTCTTTTTACTTTATCCACACGTATTATGTGCAAAAGCATAGAGAAGGTTTTGTATTCCAGCCAAAAATCCGATACCGAGATTTCACCGGAAATAGGCGTTTTAGGGTCCCTTGTATCCAAATAAAGCATTTTTAGAAAAAGGTCTATGTGTTTGTAAACACTAGCTCGAAAAGTCGGTAAAGTACCAAACTTGGTATATATGTTTAATATCTTCTAAGGATGCGATACGAAGATTTTGAGGAAAATCCCTCCATCCAAACTACTCTTTACATGGAAAAAATTTGGAACATTTTGATTTTCTCAAAACTGCCTCTAATCATTTTCATTGAAATATCGTATATTAAAGATATGTACATCATAAATAAAAAGTATATTTGGAATTTTCTAGGAATAGCCTCTGAGATCTCGGTATTGTGGACGATTTTTGCAGAATTTTGTATAATGGTTAAACCGTAAGAGGTATCTCGTTAAAACACATAATTTGTGTGGTATACGTTTTTCAAATATTCATTGTTATTGGTTTCAATTTTAAATTAAATAACTCAAACGGGACCATGTAGAGCGAACTGAACTTCAACTGTTTCATATAGCGATTTGCCTTATTTCCCTCCTACTTACAAGGAATCCAGTGATAACATCAATTTTGCTAATGTTTATCTAGATTATCATGATGTAATTAAATATTCTTATTTTTGTAAGAATATTTTTGTGGAACAGCTAGAGAAAATTATGAGAATGGAACACATCAGAGTTTTTAAAGTATCATCGATATCATCTTAAATGGCGCGCTGTAAAGTTTTAGACGTTTAAGTACAGTTACTAGTTTATGACGATATACCAGTGTTTGGATTAAAACTGAAATACTTGTAATAAAAAGTTCAGTTTTAGTTTCTCTTCCACATATAATGTACATAGTAGCTAAAGAAGATATTGCATTCCACCCAAACTTTGATATTGGGATTCACCGGAAATATGTATTTTAAGGTCTCTGAATCCGAAAAAAAGTGTTCACTTTCTCTACCAAGCTGTGCATTTAGTAAATAGAGAAGTTATTGTAGTCCATCCAAAAATTCAATACCGAGGTTTCACAGAAAATATATTTTGAGTATCCCTGAGTCCAAAAAAAAATACGTTCTCTACCACGTAGGGGTACAAAATACATAGTAGGTAGAGAAGGTACTGTATTCCACCCAAAACTTCGATACCAAGGTTTTAGCTGACATGTGTTTTTATTTCCCCCTGAATCCTATTTTTCTATTACACTACCACGAACAATGTACATACTAGGTAGAGAAGATACCGTATTCCACTTAAAATTCTATACAGAGATTTCATCGGAAATATATGTTTTCAGAATCCCTAAATCAAAAAGAAAAATTAGAAAAAGATGTGTGTGTGCGCGCTCGCGGGCACCTAACTTGTGTGTTTTTTCTGTGAAAAACATATCTTAAAATCATAAAGTCGGTTCAGTACCAAACTTGGTATCCAAGTTCATTATCTTCCAAGGAAGAAAAATCTCCCCTCTTTGTATAGAATGTTTTTGAGAAACGCCGATTTTGTCAAAAACGGCTTTAACGATTTTGATTAAAATATCAATTGTTTAAAACATTTTCATGACAAATGAAATGTTTAATATTACATTTTCTGGGAAGAGACTCTGAAGATCTCTTCATTCTGGATGGCGTTTATTTAACTGATAAATTGTAAGATATATACAAAAAGTTACTACAAAAATATAGAATTTATGCCATATACAGCTTTTGTAAGTTAAGTGCATTCGAGACATTCCTTGTTATTGGTTTCAAATTTAACTGCTTAAACTTTCTCAAATGGGCAGTCATTTGTCGTTTCATATATCTCTTTTGTTTTACGCCTGACCATGGAAAGAGAACCGAATTTCTATTGTTTTACACAGAGACAAGTTTTCAAAAGAAGTGACTGCCGCTTTAGCCTAGTGTATTTCGTTATTTCTGTTCTACTTATAAGAAAGCAAGTAATAAGACAATTTATGGTAATATCTAGATTAGCATGTGTAGATAAAGAATAATGTTCTTAAGAAGTGTTTTTTCTTTGCAGAAATCGTAGAGAAAGTCATGTGAATGAAATATATCAGACTTATTTTTAATTTAATGTTCTTTAACCTGGAGACCATATCATATGAATGAAATCGATGAAACGATGCTCGGGAGGATGGAGCTTAAAGTTGCTCGACATCCGTCTTCTCAGAATAAGGGAAAACCCCGGATATAAAGCTTATGCACGTCACTTACCCTAGCCGTGATTCGAACTTGAGGCTGTTGAAAATTAGCCAGACTAGAACGATTTGTTCCCCCTCCTCTTGTTCTCACGTGAAGTTCTTTGCGCTCACTTGTTGATATTCTGCTGTGACGCAGATGCAAGCTGAAGTTAATCGCCATTGCTTTAACTTGCAAAGTTTGTATAACATATTGGACGGCACCGATGCGCTAAATGTGATATCTCTGTGCAAACATCGTCTATCTCTGTCGCGTTTTCCGAACGCGTTTCCGGCAGCTTCTTACGGAAATAACGGACAAGTATCCATCCGCACGCACAAACAACAGCAAATGCCTGTGATGTCGAAATCACAGAGACAAGTATAACATTGGCTAATATTTAGGTACATCTTACGAAGGCTCAAACAGGCTGAACATTTTCCGGATACAAGAAGATGTCAACCTGCCAACCTTCCTAAGCATTCCATTCACGTGATTTTCTCTACATTTCTGTAACAAATTATTGTTACAAAGACTTATGCTTCTATTTACTTAATGATTATAGAAAAAAAATTAGCAGAAATAGTCTTATTACTTGCTTCCTTGTAAGTAGAAGCGAAATAAGGGAATTCCATGGGTTAAAACATACACAAAAACTGTTTGCTATGTGACTAAAGTTCCTTTGTTTGTATGGACACGGGTTGACAAAGATATAAGTTTTTCCAAGGAACATCTAAAAAACGATCAACTCCACGAAAAAAAGGAATACAACATAAATTGTGTGATAAGAACTAAAGCTTTCCTGGCGACGTGTTAATTCAAAATCTTCTCGGGCTTCTAGCCAGGTAAAAACTTGGCTTGACACCAACGTTTCGAAGAAGTGCATCTTCCTCGTCCTCAGGGTGAACTGATCAGTTCAGTTTATACCTGGCTAGAAGCCCGAGAAGATTTTGAATAAATTGTGTGCTTTAAGGTGCTTTATATTTTATGTGTTTTAAGTTTTTGTCCATCTCTTACGGTTTAGCAGTTATACAAAATTCCGTAAAATTGATCCAGAATAAAATAGGCTTCAGAGGCTGTTCCCAGAAAATTCCAGATATACATTTTATTTCTTTAATATACATTTTAAACAAAATCGTTAGAGCCATTTTTAACAAAATCCAAAGTTTCGAAAAAAGTTCCATGTAAAGAGTAGTTGGATTTGGGGGGATTTTCTTGAAAATCTTCGTACCGCATCCTTGGAAGATACCAATCTTAAATACCAAGCTTGGTATTTAACGGTCTTTTCGTTTTTGAGCTATGCTGTCCACACACACACACACACACACACACACACACACACACACATGGACCCGTTTCTGAAAATACTTTTTTTGGACCCAGGGGGTTCTGAAACTTGGTATTTAAGTTTGGTATCTTCCAAGGATGCGACACGAAGATTTTCAAGAAAATACCCCCACCCCTAACTACCCTTTACATGGAAAAATTTTCGAAAATTATGTTTTTCTTAAAAATGAATCTAACTATTTTGATTAAAATATCACATATTAAAGCCATTTCTATCACAAATAACATGTATATCTTGAATTTTCTGGGAATAGCTTCTAAAGACCTGTTCATTCTGGATGAATTTTGCTTAATTTAGAACAACTAGTAAACCGTAAGAGATAGAAAAAAACTTACTATACAAAAAATGCAGATCTCGTTAAAATACACAAGTTATGTCATACACATTATTTTCATAGAACTTACCGTTTTAGAGGTATTCCTTGTTATTAGTTTCAGTTGTGAAATACTTGTACTTTTCACAGACGGGAATATTCGTTTTTCTTTTGTTCTACACCTTGCCAAACAAAGAGGCGATTTGCAATGGCAATCGCATAGCGACAGCTTTTAAAACATTTGACTATCACTTTAGCCTAGTGCATTCTCTTAGTTCCAGTCTACTTATAAGGAACTAAGTAACAAAATTCTGCTAATGTTAATCTCGATTAGCTGGTGTTAAAAGAAGAATTATCTTTTGTAAGACGTTTGTTTGTAGAGTAGCTAGAGAAAGTCATGTGAGTGTAACCATCAGATTTTTTTAGAAAAATGTATGTTTGTGTGTTTGTGTCTGTGTATGTAGACAGCATTGCTCAAAAACAAAAAGATCGATAAGTGCTAAACTTAGTATGAACACGGAAGATTTGTTTAAAATATTCGAGTGTCTCTTTAGCCTAATATATTCCTTTATTTCACTTCTACATACAAAGAAACAAGCAATAAGACCAATTATGCTAATATGTATATCAATTAATAAGGTGTAAATAGAAGAATAATCTTTTATAAGTATAATTCATACGTGGAACAACTAAAGATATTCATGCATTAACACATGAGATTTTTTTCACATAAATTGAGGCTATCATTAGATCAATTTTTGTACAATTTAAACTAAATACGTTCAAAATTACAGAAATTGTTATTTCAGAGCTAGTTTTTGCCATAGATACTTTGAATTTGTTTGATATTCATACAAAATTAAGAGAAATTTATTTTGAGATCTATAGTTCAGGATTATTTCCAGACTGTTTACCAAATACTACTAAAATAAAAGCAGATAATGCTAGGAAGGCACCTGATATGACTTTGTTGTACTCTATAAGGGAATTTAGAGGGATTAAAGAAGATGGAGTAGCGATATGGCAACGTCGTGGACGTCTTGACAGGAGTGGTGGTGTTGCTCTTTCCTCAGCGATTTCCGCATCAGTTGTCCTGGAGAACGTTCTTCATCAGATTATTCATGAGCCCTCTATGTAAACCTGATGGCCCTTTCGATCGCTGGAACGCTGTAGGTAATGAGATCAGCCAGGATTAAACACCCACCCAGTCTGAGATCCGAAATAAAAAACACGGAAACTGAATTTAGATGACACGTAAATAACTTGTTACATTTCAAATCATCCTATTGACTTTGAAGCTTTTTGTTCGAAAACACTTAAAATTCTCCCTCTTTTATAATTAACCGTCTAATACTTTCTACATATATCCGTTTTACATAATAAGCAGAGGAAGTATTTTATTCCACTAATAAATTCGATATAAAGATTTCATCGGAATGTTTTAAGACCCTCAGAACCTCGTCCTCCCTCCTAAACATATCTAGAAAAATGATGGTTTGTACATCTGTAAAATGTATAACTCAAAGGTGAAAAGTAGGTTAAAAGCCAAACTTCATGTTTCTAAGCTCAACGTCTTTTAGGGATGCAACACAAAGATTTTCAAAACAAAACCCGTTTATATAGAATATTTTTAGAAAAATATTATATTCTCAAAAATATCTGTAATAAGTTTTAATTAATGTATCGTCATAGTAGATGGTACGTAGGTAGAGAAGTCATTGCACTTCACCCAAAATTTCGATTTCGGAAATACACGTTTTATGGTCCCCTGTATAAAAATAAGCATTTTCAGAAAGAGGACCGTGTGTCTGTTTGTTCGTGAAGACGATAAATCAAAATCGTAAAGTCAATAAAATACCAAACCTGGTATTTAAGTTTAGTTTCTTCCAAGGATGGACAGGAATATTTTGAGTAAAGTATCCCACCCTAAACTGCTTACATGCAAACAATTTCGGGAATTTTGATTTTCTCAAAAATGGTTCTAATGATTTTGATGCAAATTCAAGATATTAAAGATATTTATATGAGAAAAATCTTATGTGTTCCATTCACATGACTTTCTCTACATCTCTGCAACAAATTATTGTTTAAAAGCTTATGCTTCTATTTACTTCATAATACTCGAGAAAAAATTAGCAGAAATAGTCTTATTACTTGCTTCCTTGTAAATATAAGCGAAATAAGGGAGTACCATAGGTTAAAGTGATAGTCAAAAGCTAGTTGCTATGTGATTGAAGTTATTTTGTTTATATGGACAGGAGTTGACAAATTCCTGTATGAGAAAAGTGTAAGTGTTTCAAAGCTGAAACCAAAACAAGCAATATCTTAAAAACGATCAACTCCACAAAAAAATGTATGTAACATAAATTGTGTACTTTAATGTGCTCTACATTTTCTGTGTGGTAAAGTTTTGTTCATTTCTTACGGTTTAGCAGTTATGCAAAATTCCGTAAAATTCATTCAGAATAAAGTAATCTTCAGAGGTTATTCCCAGAAAATTCAAGATATACATGTTATTTGTGAGGTATATATCTTTAATATACGATAATTTAATCAAAATCGATAGCTTTTTTTTAGAAAATCAAAATTTTCGAAAAAAGTTCCATGTGAAGGGTATGTTGGGGGGATTTTCTTGATCTTCGTGTCGCATCCTTGGAATATACTGAACTTAAATACCAAGTTTGGTTTTTAACGGTCTTTTCATTTTTGAGTTATGCTGCCCACAGACACACACAAGGACTTTTTTATAAAAATGTTTTTTTTTTTATTTAGGTGGTCTCAAAACATGTATTTCCGGTGAAATCTCGGTATCGATTTTTTGAGTGCAATACAATACCTTCTCTATACACTATGTAAATAGTACGTATAGAGAAAGTAAAAATTTATTTTGTGAATTTTCTGGGAATAGCGTCTGAAGAGCTCTTCATTCTGGATGAATTGTGCTTAATATTGATAACTGGTAAACAGTAAGATATAGACAAAAACTTATTACACGCAATTTTGTCATACAGAAATTTGTCAACTTCTGGTAATGCATGACAACCATCTTTTAAAACATTTGTCTGTCGGTTTAGCCTAGTGTATTCCATTATTTCCCTTCTACTTACAAGTAAGCAAATAGTATCTCGATTACCATAAAACCATTTTGTGAAAAGCAACATTTTGAAACTTGTTCCAAGTAAAGGATAATTTGGGGTGGGGGAAAATGTTCTCAAAATTTTCGTATCACACCACTGGAAGATACTTAACTTAAATACCAAGTTTGGTATTTTACCAACTTTTCGTTTTTGAGTTATCCTCCTCACAGGTTCACGGACACACATGTGCGCGCGAGGAGGTTTTCCTAATAGTTCTCTTTTGTACTCTAAAACGTGTATTTCCGGTGAAATCTAGATGTTGAATTTTTGGTGACTGCAATACCTTATCTACCTAAGTACCGTGTACTATGTAGAGAAGGTAAAAAAATAATAATACGAATAATAAAGCACAACACGGAAACGAATGTTTGCTAGCAGTTACTAGTTCTTCTCCAGCCTATCTCAATTTTCGTTCAGTACTGCGTAAATTATAAACAATTTATTGGTCCGCAACTATGCCTAGGCTGTCCATGTTTAAGGCAGACAGATTCTTGCAACAAACAATATCCGAAATAGAATAAATCGCGCCAGAATACTAACCGGATGCGATGTAACAACTCTGGGGCATTTGATAATAATTTGCGGATTTTTAGCAAGTTTTATCTCTGCAAGGTAGCCTGCCTGAAGCTTCGTTGTATCCGCCATGACATGTCGACTTCTGCAGCAACATGAATCATTTCCATCTAATATTTAGTATGGAGTGGGAAGATTTAAATGATCATATCCATTTATAAATATATTGAAACGTGCGTTATGTACATTGAGTTGCTCATGGTTAATTTGATACGTTCTCACTGTTGGGTTTTAAGCTTTTGTTTTTCATTTGTTTTCGCAATCAAGTTCTTCCTCATCTGTGGTAGCTTTTATTTGAACTGTGTTCTCGATAGATAATTATGAGTGCCACTTAAAGCATTAGGGCGAAAAATAGTACTTCTGAAAAATGTTACACAAAAATATAAGCTTCTGTTAGAAAATGTGAGACAGGCGCTGTGACTTCTAGTATATCTATTATTTAACAAGCAGACGTCAGAGTCGCTGGCTGACAAGCTTCAGTAGAGATGTAATTATTCTTTCAGTAAGCAGCTGACAATGGACGACACCATTGAAGAAGACCGCATATGGAATAATGTCCAAAAATGAAACCAGATACGACCTGACCTTTTCTGTATATTGCGACTGATAGTTTAACTCAATTATTAAAGTGCCAATGTAATGGCTGAGATTGGGACATTTCAACTGACTGGAGCGATATTGTTGAAATATCTTATCGCAGTGATGTTCATTTATTTGAAATTTTGTTGCACCTGAAGTTCGTTTGTTTAATCTCCTGTTTTGGTTATTGCTAACAAGGTGACAATTTCGACAGTCAACCTTCACTTTTAATAGCTGTGAATTTCACAATTGTGTTTTCAATTAATTCAGTTACAATGCTTATTTAAAGTTTTATCCAGTTCATAATGCATTTAGTACAACACTGGAGTGAAAATAATCATTATTTGTATTACTTATGTATGAGATGAGTGCAATAACCTCAAATAAAATAAAGCTTGTTTCCATTTCATGTATCAGTTATTAAAAGCTGAAATAAAATAATTGTTCCCTATTCTAATGTTGCTATCGATGTTCGTACATTAGGTGTAGGCACGGTCGGCTGTAAAATAATTCATAAGGCAGTGAAGAAAGAAGGAAAGAAAAAAAAATCGGTAAATAAACATGGTCGAATGCGTCATCTACCATTTGACTAAGATACAGGTATACAGTGAAGACCTCTCCGAGTCAATTGAGTCATACACACACTTAAATAGTTACGCACATTCGTACCAGTATATTGTAAACTTCTGTGTTAGTTATGATTAGACATAGCATCTCGGGGACCGATAGAGGGACACATGCGCATATCAGTTGCATACCTACCGAGTAGAGACTGAACTGCATTGGCGACTGCCCGTGCTACATGTAAACAACCTGTGTAACACCTTGGAGAACATACTATGCTGTATGTTACAATGCTGTTTTATAGGAATTAAAGAGCATGCTATTCAATCAAGATTTTAAAATCTTTTGCTTCAAATGAATTGCACAAAACTTTGCAGTTCATACAAAAGAACTTTGCAGATATATCTAGGACAATAACACAACTGTTTTAGACCGTGTGAACAAGAAAGGGAAGACAGTGTTTGGAAAAAAAAAATATCGGATTTTCAATAATGCGTGAAATACGAAAAGTGCTATGAGGTGTTGCTACAGAAATACTTGCTGATGGAGTAACTTATCCAATGGTCGAAGATGTGTCCAACTTCCGTTTTGGTCCAAACTTATCTTGTGATGTGGAGCGAAGTTTTTCACAATATAAAGTCTGTTTACGTACCAATCGGAGACGTTACGAATGTGTGTTGTTGTGCATTGTAATCTATGCATCTTGAGAGAAAAAGAAACGGATGACTTGTTGCACAACAGCAACTGAATGTATGTAAATATTAAAATTGTTAGTTCCCGTAAATCAATGGTATTAAAGTTTATCACCTACCCATCCCCAACCGCCTTCCTCTGCCAGTGAAAACAGCACAGTCTACCACTGCCCTATGTTCCTTCTATTAGTACATACTACATTGTCAATATATCACAGCTATATACCACGCTGCATTAACTTCGATCCTTTCCCGCTATTGGTTCCCAAGATGTTATTCCTAGTTATAATTATTAGCTACGATCTGTTAATTTCTATTATTTTCCTATTATTTTTTAATCCTAAACTATGCTACTGTGGCCTTGGATTTAGCACTTGGTCAGTTGCCTTTTTCGTGGCTGATATATGTTGCCACACTGATCAACAGCCTACCCAATCACTGCACAGCTACCCTAATGCGCCACTCCGTTCTTCATATGTTGTATTTCAATGTATTTATATCAAGTATTGATGAAAATGCAGCCTTATGAAATCGTCTCATATTTGACTTGTTATTTCTTTTGTATGTAATAGCACAAACAGCCCTAAGACTAATACAGCTTGAGGGCTAATAAACATGCAGACTTACTCCTTTATATTTGGATTTAAGAATAAAATACAGAACGGGGCGCGCAATTGACATGAATGGATATCAAAAGAATAAAAAAAAAAAGTAATTTGCCCGTTATGATATAGTCGATCGTTGTGTATGGAAACGAAGCGAAAAGCGTTTGCCTGCGGTAAGCAAATACACACACATTAATACGGTAAGGTCTGCCAACGCGACCGTATACAATGCCTGTCCAAACATTGAGACAAATGAAATCGCCCAGGGCTTGTTTAAATATCTCGCAATTCTCGGTGCTGCCCGCGCCCTGTGCCTTAAACACGCACCGTGTGCCGGTTAAAAGCGAGAACTTTTGTTTTTCCACGTACAAGCTTCCTTTGCTCCCGAAATAAATTGGTACTCAGGGCATATCGCGGCGTCGCTTTGTGCGGACTTCCATCTTACCTGTAGGCGACAGAAATAGAGAAACAATGCTCCATTTCACAAACAAGCAAACTGGCTACAAAACTTATTTAAGGAGATTAACAAAAACTTTATAGGCAGAATATGTTAATCTATATACAATTTTAATTGTACTTTCTCTATCAAGTATTGCACTCAACCCAAAAATTCAATGTCGAGATTTCATCAGACTACACAGGTGCAGCCGTCTGATTTTCGTAAATTCAGTCTGCTTCAATGGTATAGTAATTGATAATTTAACGTTTATTGTGTTATTTTAGTAAAGAGAATGTAATTTTCAACATTAGTGAAAGCAATACAACCAACACTTCTGAATTCAAGGTTAACTTCACTTGTAAATAAAAAACAACATTGACTGAAATCAAGAACTAACCTTATCTACATAAGCTCACGGGTTCAAACCCGGCAGAAGGCGATGCATTTTTTTCGGCCATAAAAATCCTTAACTTCGGAAGGGAAGCAAAGTCAGTTGTCCAGTATCGTAGATTTATGACATATTAAAGAACCTCAAATCTTATAAAGAGGCGTCTGAACAAACTTAAGCGGCCTATTAAGCCCAATAAGGGAATTTTCACTGGTTTGTACGATTTTTGACACCTTTAAGATGGAGCAAATGTATCTGCCAATTTCAGTTGAAAATAGCACTAAAGAGTAAAACTACTTTATTTGTGAAAAAGTGAAACTATATCCATTTGCATTTTTGGATATTATATTTACATCAACATTTCTTGAAGTGGCTAAGTGGCTTTAGCTGCATTTATGCATTCTTGAAGACCGCGCGAAAATGCTTCCATGGCACGGAATGACGTTGATTTCGTATCTGCTGGCATCTTTCAACTTCTCGATGGTGTAAAATGATGCTAGAATAGGTTTCCCTTAAAGTATTCCCATAGAAAGTAGCCCGGAGCTGTTAAATCTGGAGAATGAAATGACCTAGTGAAATCTTCAAAGCACAAAATCAGTTGATTGGGGAACACTTGGAGAAAAGCCCTGCTTTGAAGTGCAGCATATGGCGTGTTATCTTCCTGCTGAAACCAAATATTGTTCAACTGTCACTCCTGGAGTTCTAGCATGATGAATCCTCGAAAAAACATGTACCAATAATCCCAGCCTTCCAATTGCAAACGACACCACAACTTTCTGGCTGAATGTAAAGATTTTGGCTTGCCCAGTATCAGTGGTTTTATTTGTCCACAAACTCACTGCTTCATCTGACAGGAGCAGTCGGTTAAGTAGGCATCTGTGCCGGTGTTGGTATGGCGGTGCTGCGTTTTAAATAGGGAACCCGTAAGAATGAAGACTTCCACAACTGGAATTCTTGCCTGTATATACCAACAATCCATGGCGAACAGATTGCGGACATTGTAGCTGTGTCTGATTCAAGCGTATGTGAACCTCAAGTTGAACAGGAATACCAAGCAAAATTGGTAGTTACATTACGTTCCACATTGTATTTTCCACCAATTTGTGTATGTCTGGAATTAAAGTAATGTTTGCCAAACATAAAGTGAAAATTAACCAATTTGAGTAAGACGGGTGATAGAATAGAGCAATTGAAGGGAAACGTTAGGAATTAGCAACCAATGAGTGCCCCTCCCAACACATAGTCTAGACTACGGTCGGTGAGAAAGTACCTTGTGTTTGACACCTGTGGGGTATGTCGTCACCTGGCAGGGGCTCGTCAGGTTGCTGAAAAATAAAAAATCATAGTGCAAGAAGGCATTGCCACCACAGACATCATATCATCGGTGTTGCAACACCTACGGGTTCAGAGGAAATTTACGCGAGTGATTTCATGCATGACTGCTCTGATTATCTTATTTCATTCCGAGAAAAGTTCGGTTGTATTACACGCAGTGGTTCCGCAAGGATTTACATTTATAATCGTCACTACCTTTTATGTATTGCGAACATTGCTCTTGTACTCATCCACGAGTGAACACTGTGGTTTGAAAACTTGTTACAGCCGTGATAAACGAGTTGAGGTTACTTAGCCAAAATAATATAGCTATTACGCCTAGTGAAGTATAGGACCCAATTTTGAAAGGAATAGATGAGGTAACTAGTGAGAAATGGAGAAAAGTAGTTCAACATACAAGAAGTGGGACAGAAAATGCTTGGAAAGAAGAAGGCATTTTAGAGCAAACAGTGGAACGTGTGTCGCTGCAGACGAACAGAGCACCGAGACAGTCACGTGTCAGCAGGAATGTCAACCACAAGGTAATGTCTCACCAATTATAGGACCTCTCAGGGTACATGCACCGGTGCGATGCATAGCAACGAGATCCTAAGTTAAATAGCAAAGCTCAACTCCTAGATTTTTAGCAGGAGTGCAGTCTCTCTCTTTCCTACTCTTGTCTCACGCTCCGCCTGTCTCCTCCTGCCTCGCCTTTGTTTCTTCTCACAATGCACAGCAACTCTGCACTTCGGTTTCACGCCTGCGATTCTACGCGTTTTAGAAACCTTGACCCAACGATGGTTTCTTCTCTGCATAGGAACTAACTGCGGATAGAATTTGGTTGACTTGCCTTTATATATGGCCAGGAGTTTACAACAGGCCATGTTTTATTATTATTATTATTATTATTATTATTTGTTTATGGGATTTTGCCCCCCCCCCTTAGGGAGGAGCTAGGAACTTTATTTATTTCAGGACCAGGAGCTCTACATCACAAAAGACCAATAGAAAGAGCATCCAAGGTCATTCAGGATCGATATAGGAATGATAAAGGTGCTCAGATCTTGTATATCTAGGGTTTAGAGGAGGCGATTCTATTGTCGGGAATCATCGGCTACCTCTCTGCGTACAAAAACTGCGTAAAGCTGGAACCACACAGTCATCTGACGTGTCTAAAGTACTAAGTCAAGCATAGGTACCCATTACTGTCCAAATAAGAACTCTCCACAATGCAGGACGCGTCCAAGGAAACATATCTGTTGCTGAAGGATGCCAGGTGTCACCAGTCCACCCCAGACATCGATCCAAGAGCCATGTCCATATCAACCCTTTACTTGAGCATTCCAAGAGTCGATGTTCGTGCGAATCCGGGGCTTGGCACATTGGACAAGTGGGAAGAATTGCCTTATGATGTCTATGTAATTTATCTGCAGTTGGTAGAATTTCATTGACAACCTCTTATGTCACCGAGAGCCTTTTGTGACCAAGGTTTTAAGCGACCATTTAATCCAGACTCATGCCACTTTACGAAAAATTAGGCATAACGGACTATAGTATGCGAACTAATGTGATTTCAATTAAGAAGTCAATGGCTTCAGTTCGATACTTGCAGAATGTTGTGCCGACAATTCGGGCAATCACAAACAAAATAGCACGACATTCATTACGAGAGTTTATCATGCGAATAATTAATCCACATGTCCGATAATAGAAATAATGTGCAAGAGTAGGTATCGCTTAAGGCCAGGAATAACTTTTATTGCAGGGCAAAGACGTAAATCCCAAGAGATTTGTATAATAAGTACAGCTATAGCACTTTATTACAAATTATTACTCACTGTAATAATATTATTATTACGTCTCAGGGTCGAGGCCGCGAGGGAGATAACTCATTGTCCTATGCCATTTTATCCTGGGGAAGCAGCAGCAATGTGACTGAGATACTGATTTTACAAAAAAAGATGATCCGTATAATAAAATGCTAGCAAACTTGAACACTGTAAACCTTTGTTTACTAAACTAGGTATTTTGACAGCGGTAAATTTGTATATTTATACTGTGGTTAATTATGTGAGAACACACCTGTATGAGCTGGATTATAGACAGGACATACATACACATAATACCAGAAATAGTAATCAAATTAATGTCCCATATCATAGACTTACAGCAACAGCAAAGAGCTTTAAAGTGATAGGGTTAAAGCTATGCAACAATCTACCACAGACAATAGCAATGCTACCTACGAAAAATTTAAACAAAAGACATATGACTGGTTAATTGCAACACCATATCATTCTGTTCAAGAGTTTTTAGAGGTTAATAAGAGTAATAGTTTCAATAAATAAAAAATATTAATTACTAATACTTATTCCACACTGTTATCTAATATGTTAATTTAACTTGGTAACAGAATACACAGTTTATAATTTGACAATCATTATTATAGCCCAATGTTTGTATTTTAATTTGTTGTACATAGTACTGTATTTTTCTCTTGGCACAGATAAATTAAGATTGCATTCTACAGCACGCGTTCCCATAGGACGCTACCCTTGTGCCGAACAATGATGATCACGTGAAGACTGACCAATAAAGAATGCACACGGTTGAGCGTCTATTCAGCTCTTATATAGGCTCGAAACCTATTTTACATGTTTCTCTTTATTAAACATTCTTTAAGGAAGTATATAATACAGACTTCCATTTGTTTATAAATAAATTACTTTTGGTAATATAATATTTATTTCATAAGCTATTTGCGCTTAGTGAATATTTAAATATGGGTATACAACGCTTGGGAATGCGGTATACTAGAAAGAACAACTTCCTTTTTCATGCACGCAGCAATTCAAATATCATTGTTGAATCTTTTCAAATAATTATTTTTGATACAAATGAGATCATACTTAGAATACACATTAAATTCAATATCCTGATATTCACAGGACACTTACAGGCTAATTTCTTTCAGTAATTACTTGCTTAGTTACCACATAATCAATAAATCAATATGGCAACAATTTCCTTCCATTAACATAAAAATAATCTGATGTGTTCCATTCACATGACTTTCTCTACTTCTGTGTAACAAATTATTGTTAATAAGTTTATTCTTCTATTTACTTCATGCTAATCGAGAAAAAATTAGTAGAAATAGGCTTATTACTTGCTTTATTGTAAGTAGAAGCGATATATGGGAGTATCATTGATTAAGGTGAAGGTTACTAGTTACAGGTTACTAGGTGACTGAAGTTCCTTTGTCTGTATAGACACGAGTTAACAAATTCCTGTATGAGAAAAGTACAAGTTTTTTAAACCTGAAACCAAAAGCAAGGAATATCTCAAAAACGATCAACTCCTCGAAAAAAATTTGATAGAACATAAATTGTGTGTTTTAATGTGTTCTACATTTTTTGTGTGATAAGTTTTTATCAATTTCTTACGGTTTGGCAGTTATGCAAAATTTCGTGAAATACATCCAGAATAAAGTAGTGTTTAGAGGCTATTCCTAGAAAATTCAAGATATACATATTATTTGTCAGCTAAATATCTTTAATATACGATATTTTAATCAAAATCGTTAGAGCCGTTTTTGAGAAAATCAAAATTTTCGAAAAAAGTTCCATGTAAAGGGTAGTTGGGGGTGGGGGATTTTCTTTAAAATCTTCGTGTCGTATCCTTGGAAGATACCAAATTTAAATACCAAATTTGGTATTTAACCGTCTTTTTGTTTTTGAGCTATGCTGTCCACAGACAAACACACACACGGACCTTTTTCCAAAAACGCTTTTTTTTGGATTCAGGGGTACCCAAAACAAGTATTTCTGGTGAAATCTCGGTATCGAATTTTTGGGTGCATTACAACACCTCTATGCGCTATGTACACAGTACGTGTAGAGAAAGTAAAAACACTTAATATGAAAACGCTTGGCTAACGTCTCAACTTCCTGTTTGCTAACTTTCACCTGATGATTGAGGACTAAGCCACATGCGGCCTTTGTTATTGTGTTGGCTAATAATTTGATAATTAGCACAAATTAGTGCAGATGTGTATACTTCCGTCGTTTGTGGGTTCATGCGTTTTGGTTCCTGGTTATCGATTTTCTGTTTTTGTTGACTTGGTGTGGTAATTGGTCAATTATCCTCTGGATTAAAACGTTTGCTATACGTTTATTTTAGAAACCACACCATAATTATGCACTGTTATACATTTATTTAATCAAATTAATACTAGATCCGCGATATTTAGGTAATATTAGCCTTCGGTTTAGATTTCCTCAACCCTTAAAATAGGGGTTTGATCGATTGTTATGCACTGTTTTCGGTATGTTCAGTGAAGTTTTGTAACACACAATTATAAAAATCCGATGTGTTTCATTCACATGACTTTCTCTACAAATTATTGTTAAAACGCTTATTCTTCCCTCTACTTCATGCTAATCGAGATAAACAATATCAGAGATGCTTTCTTTTAGGTAGAAGGGAAATAGAGCAAAACACTGGGCTAAAACGATAATGAAATATTTTAAAATCTGGTTGCCATGTGGATAAATTCCGTTTCTTTGCATAGCCAGGAGTTGACAAATTCACGTATGTATGTGAAAAGTATTTTAAAGCTGAAACCAATAGCAAGGGATATCTCAAGAATTTTCAACTCCTCGAAAAAGATGCATATAACATAAATTGTTTGGTTTAACAAGATCTACATGTTTTGTGTAGTAAGTTTTTATCTATCGCTTACGGTTTACTAGCTATGCAAAATCCAGCAAAATTCATCCACAATAGAGAGGTCTTTAGAAGCTATTCCCAGAAACTTCAAGATATACATGTTATTTGCCGTATATCACGGTATTTGAATCAAAATCGTTAGGACCTTTTATAAGAAATACAAAATTTTAGAAAATTATTCCATGTAAATGGTAGTTTAGTTTGGGGGGATTTTTCTGAAAATCTTCGTGTCGTATACCTAGAAGATATAATCCTAAATATAAAATTTTGTATTTTACCGACCGTTCGTTTTTGAGTTATCGTATTCACAGACACACAGACCTTTTTCTAATGGTGCTTTTTATATAGGGGAGCCTAAAACGCGTATTTCCGGTGAAATCTCGGTATCAAAATTCTTGGGTGGAAGGCAATACCTTCTCTACACACTATGTACATGGTACGTATAGAGAAAATAAATTTTATGTGTTCCATTCACATGATTCTCTCTACATCTCTGCAGCATATTATTGTTAAAAAGTTTGTTTCTATTTACTCCATGCTAATCGAGAAAAAAATTAGCAGAAATAGTCTTATTACTTGGTTTGTTGTAACTAGAAGCAAAATAAGGGAGTGCCATAGGTTAAAGTTATAGTCAAAAGCTGGTTGCTATGTGACTGAAGGAGTATGGACAGGAGTTGACAAATTCAAAGCTGAAACCAAAAACATGGAATATCTCAAAAACGATCAACTCCACGAATAAAATGTATAAACATAAATTGTGCGTTTTAACGAGCTCTATATTTTTTGTGTGGTAAGTTTTTTTCTATCTCTTACGGTTTAGCAGTTATGCAAAATTCCGTAAAATTCATCCAGATTTAAATAGTCTTCAGCGGCTTATCCCAGAAAATTCAAGATATACATTTTTTGTCAAGAAAATATTTAATATACGATATTGTAATCAAAATCGTTAGAGCTATTTTCCCGAAAAACAATTTTTTTTAAAAAAGTTGTATGTAAACTGTAGTTGGGGGTGGGGGGAGTGTCTTAAAAATCTTCGTGTCGTATCCTTGGAAGTTAACAAACTTAAATACTAACTTTGGTAACTTCATTTTTGAGCTGTGCTGTCCATTGACATACAGACACACACGGACATTTTCCCAAAAATACTTTTTTTTGGGATTCAGGGGGACCCAAAACATTTATTTCCGGTGAAACCTCGGTATTAAATTTTTGGATGCATTACAACACCTTCTCTATACACTATGTACTTAGTTCGTGAGGAGAAAGTAAAAATGCATATATTTAATTTTCTGGGAATACTCTCTGAAGACCCCTTCATTCTGGTTTATTTTTCATAACTAATAAGCTACAAGGGATAGACAAAACTTACTACACAAAATGTAGATCTCTTTAAAACACATGATTTATATCTCATACACATTTTCGAGATATTCCTTAAATATTAGTTTCTGTTTTAAAATACTTAAAATTTTCTCATATGGGAATATATAAACTGACCATGCAAAGGAATGGATTTCAGCAATATGGTGCTAGATTAGACTATCACTTTAGTCTAGTGTATTCCCTTATTTCCCATCTACTTACAGTAAGCAAATAATAAGAGCATTTATGCTAATGTTTATGTCGATTAATATGAACTAGATAGAAGAATAAGCTTATTAATAACATCTTGTTACAGAGATGTAGAGAAAGTCATGTTGACGGAACACATCAGATTTTGTAAATATTCAGTGTTTACTGAAGCAAATAACTAACCAAAGTAATTGTTATCAGGCCGTGGAGTTGTAGTGGCCTTCTTTATTCAATTATTTACATTGTTTATTTAAGCACACGTGGCCAATAAATATTCGCTGTCGTATGTATTTCTGAAAATGGTAGTTCCTTTCTAATATTTATTTTATTTCAATTTCGTACTGTCATGCAAAAGCATTGTATGAAATCCATCTACAAAGTATTTTATCGATTTTTGTGTGGTAGCCTCGTTTCATAAAATCCACCTTCCGTTGAAAGTCGACGACTTTACACGTTTGTACCATAAATACCTTTTAAAGGCTTTCTTTCGTATCTTTATTACTAACACCAATATTCTTTCTCTACACGTATCATGTACATAGTGTATAGAGAAGGTATTGTAATGCACCCAAGAATATGATACCGAGATTTCACCGGAAATGCATATTTTGGGAACCCCTGAATCCAATTAAAACATTTATAGAAAAAGGTCTGTGTGTGTGTGTGTGTGTGTGTGTGTGTGTGTGGGCAGCATTGCTCAAATTGAAAAGCCCGTTAAATACCAAATTTGGTATTTAGGTTAAGTGTGTTCCAAGAATGTGTGACGAAGATTTTCAAGAAAATCCCCACACCCCAAACTACTCTTTACATGGACATTTTTTCTAAAATATTATTTTCTCAAAAATGGCTCTAACGATTTTGATTAAAATTTCTTATATCTAAGATATTTACGTGACAAATAAAATGTATATCTTGAATTTTTTTGGAATAGCCTCTGAAGACATCTTTATTCAGAATGAATTTTGCGGAATTTTACATAGCTGGTACTGGTAAGAGATAGACAAAAACTTACTTAACAGAAAAATGTAGAGCTTGTTAAAACACATAATATGTGTTATATACATTTTTTCGTGGAGTTGACCGTTTTTTGGGATATTCCTTGTTATTGGTTTCAGTTTTAAAGTACCTATACTGTACTCATAAGGGAATTTGTCAACTCCTGGCCATACAAACAAAGAAACTTCGATCATGTAGCAACCAGGTTTTAAAAGATTTGACTATCACTTTAGTCTAGTGTACTCCCTAATTTTCCTTCTGCTTACAAGGACGCAAGTAATAAAACATTTCTGCCAATTTTTATTCTCGAATAACCTGAATTAAATAGAAGAATAAGCTTTTTAACAATAATTTATTGCAGGGATGTAGAGAAAGCCACGTGAAGGAATACATAAGATTTTTTTTTCTTGTTTTCGGCTGCACGCTTATGATTTAGGTTTCTATTCGCCTGAAAATATTTTTTTTCTGTTTTCTTATTTCAGTGACATGTAATTATAACCTTATATCATGAAAGTACACCTTAAGAATCATCATAAAGCACAGAGAATATATTTTATTATTTCTGATGTTTGTATTTAATAACGCAGCAGATAATTAAACGCATATACAAATATACGTCTGGAGTTTTCGATATCATAGTATCAATTTCTGTTTTTTAATTTTGGTAAGACTTATTTAAAGGAATTTATTTTTAAGTTACCCTTTCAAAACTTAGCCAAGAGAAAATAAATCAGAAAAAATGACCACAAATTTCACGATTTCCCGTTGTTGTGGACTTCATTTATTCCCTCCTCTCCATTTGACCGAGCGGGACGTTAATTATATCTTGAATTTCTAGGAATATTTTCTATCTACCTCATCATTCTGAATGCATTTTGCTGAATTTTACATTACTGGTAAATTGTAAGAAAAAGACAAAAATTTAGTACTGAAATATATTGAGCTCTTTAAAACACACAATTTATATCATATACGTTTTTGCTGTAGAGTCGACTGTTTTCGAGAAATGCCTTGTTATTTGTTTCAGTTTTAAACTATGTATCTTCACAAATAGGGTCCTCATTCACTTCATCTCTCTTTTGTTTTACTAGCAATGTAAACGTTCCGAACTTCAGTTGACATATTGACCAGCTTTTAAAAGAATTGACTATTGTTTTAGCCTAGTGTATTCCTTATTTTCCTTCTGGTTGGAAGAAAGCAAGTAATTTCTATTATTTATTATTATCTAATGAAGTGTATAGAGAAGGCATTACATTCCACCAAAAATTCGATACCGAGACTTCACCGGAAATACAAGTTTTAGAGTCCGTTGTATCCAAAAAAAGCATTTCTGGAAAAAGGTCCGTTTGTGTATTATGTCCGTGTGACTGTGAACACGACCACTCAAAAACGAAAAGTCAGTGAAATACCAAACTTGGTATTTAAGTTTAGCATCTTCCAGGCATGCGACACGAAATTTTTGAGAAAAATCCCCCCACCTCAAACTACTTTTTACATGGAAAAATTTCGATTTTCTCAAAAATGGATGTAACAATTTTGATTAAAATGTCGTATATTAAAGATATTTATATGGCAAATAAAATGTATATCTTGAATATTCTGGTAATAGCCTATAAAAACCTCTTTATTGTGAATGAATTTTGCTGAATTTTACGTTACTGTCAAACGGTAAGAAATAGACAAAACTTGCTACACAAAAAATGTAAATTCGTTAAACACACAATTTATGTCATATACATTTTTTTCGTGGAGTTGACCGTTTTTCACATATTCCTTGTTATTGGTTTCAGTTTTAAAGTACTTATACTTTTCTCATACGGGAAATTGTCTAAGTCCTGGCCAGGCAAAGAAACGGATTTCAACCCAATAGCAACCACACGTTAAAACAATTGAGTGTCGTTTTAGCCTAGTGTATTCCCTTATTTCCTTTCTACTTATAAGGAAGCAAGTAATAATACCCTTTCTGCTGATTTTTTTCTTGATTAGCGTTTAGTAAATAGAAGAATACGCTTTTTAACAATAATTTATTGCAGAGATTGTAGAGAAAGTCATGTGAATGGAACATCAGATTTTTTACAATAGCATGATGTAGCCAAAATAATAATCATTTGTAAGAACAGTTTGTTTGCAGAACGGGTAGAGAAAGTCATATGAAAAGAACACATTCGATTTTTAAAATGGAAGTATGGATGTATAAGGGAATGCCGATAATGTTACAGCATCTGTCTACTAGAATCTCTTGTCTCCCATCTAATTGAAACAGTTGTAAAGCCTTTAACCTTTCCTAGGAGTGAACAGAGATATTTCAATTATAGCATGGTAACCTTATCCCTGTCCTTGTCTCGGGCCGGGAAAAGGATAAATTATAGCGTAAGAAGAAACGGAATTTCGATGCTTAATGACAGGCCGGATCGGATTCCTATTTTATCGGGATCCTCCGCTGACAGACATTCCTTTTAAATCATATGCAGCAAGCCGTCCCAGGAGTGTAGCGATATCGGGAATGTCACAGTTAACGGGTAACAAACACCGGTGCAGTATGTAAACCTTCACGCAACTTTCTCTATGAATTTCATATTTGTTATACAGATTCATATAAATTCTTCACAAAAGGTTTGCACACCAGTGGTTGTCTATGCTCTATTATAATAAGGAGACAGTCAGCTGTTTATAAAATAGCTAGATATACGATCTTTCAAAACCCATTTCTAGCTTAAAAATCTGACGTGTTACAATCACACGACTTTCTCTACCTCTCTGCAACAAATTACTCTTAAATGGCTTATACTTCTATTTACTTTGTGTTAATCAGACTAAAATAGCAGAAATAGTCTTAATACTTGGTACCTTGTTGCTATGTTTGCTTTGTTCCTTGCTGGTTGCTATATCACTGAAGTTCCTTTGTTTATATGGAAGCTGTTGACAAATTCCTATATCAGAAAAGTATAAGTTTTCATAGCAGAAACCAAAAACAAGGAATGACTCAAAAACGACGACTCCACGAAAAAATGTATACAACATAAACTGTGTATTTTAACGTTTCTACATTTTTCGTGTAGTAAGTTTTTGTCCATCTCTTACGGTTTAGCAGTTATTTAAAATTCCGTAAAATTCCTCCAGAATAAAGTAGTCTTCAGAGACTATTCCCAGAAAATTCAAGATATACATTTTATTTGTCAGGTAAATATCTTTAATATACGAGATTTTAATCAAAATCGTTAGAGCCATTTTTAAGAAAATCAAAAATTTCGAAAAAAGTTCCATGTAAAGGGTAGTTTGGGGTGAGGGGATTATTTTCAAAAACTTCGTGTTGCATCCCTGGAAGATACTAAACTTAAATACCAAGTTTGGTATTTTACGACTTTTCGTTTTTGAGTTCACGGACAACTGACACACACACACATACACGGACCTTTTTGTGAAAATACTTTTTTTTTTGGATACAGGAGACCCTAAAAAATATATTTCCGCTGAAATCTCGGTATTTAATTTTTGGGTGGAGTGCAATACCTTCTCTATACACTATGTACATAATGCGTATACAGAAAGTAAAAATACAGGACCGATTTTTTTTTTCAATCTCCGATAGGCTATAAATAGAAAACAATTATTTTATTATAAAAAAATTTGTACACTTCGGTTACTTTTCAACATAATCACCGAAAAGATTGAGACATTTATCGTACCTTTGCACAATCTTTACAATACCCGCTTCAAAATATTTTGCTGTCAATGATTTCAAATGATCATTGGCGTTGTTTTGAAGTTATTCATACTTTACGACGTTTGCGGAGAGCCATTCTAAACAAACGAAGAGGAATGCTGACTTCAGGAATCGTGTTGATCCATGACAACGCTCGTCCACACACTGCTGGCACGACCCGTCGGCTCCTTGAACAATTTAAATGGGGTATTTTCGATCATCCGCCGTACAGTCCTGACCTGGCATCCAGCCACTTTCACCTTTTCCCTGAACTGAAGAAGTGGCTAGGAGGGCAGCACTTTCAAACCAACGTCAATGCTCATTTGAAGTCATTGGCGGCAACATTTCTTGAAGCGGGTTTTGCAAAGCTTGTGCACAGGTACGATAAATGTCTCAATCTTTTCGGTGATCATGTTGAAAAGTAACCGTAAGTGTATAAAACTTAGTAGTAAAATATTTGTTTTCTATGAACTTCTCTTTTATTTATAGCCTATCGGAGGTTGAAGTAGTAGTTTCCAGGTTTCTTCATATGGGCAATCAAGGAAACACACTAGGTGTAACAGTCACATAACTTTCTCTATCCGTAAACTATTGCTACAGTAGTTTCATTCACACTTCGTTGTTGAGCGATACAGAAAGCTAGAGATAATCAAATCTTTAGAATCTGATATGTTATATCCACACGACTTTCTCTGCCTATTCCACAGCACACTGTTATTACAAAAGTTTATTTTCTATCTTATTTATGCGTGTCAGGATAAAACATTAGTAGAAATGGTGTTATTACATATTTTTGTAGGTATATGGGGGATAAGGGAATATACTAAACTAAAGCAATAGTCAAATGTTTTAAGAGCTGGTCACTATGTGGTTGAAAGAAATTTGTTCTCCTTACATAACCATATAGAAGAAAGAAAAACAAAATTTTAGAAAAGCAAAACTAATGAGAAAGGTAAACAAAATACAAGGAATATCTCGGAAATGGTGATCTCTACAAAAATTATATTTGACATGGATTGTTTGTTTTAATGAAACCTACAGTTTGTGTAGTAAAACTGTCTCTTAAAGTTTTTCAGTTATACAAAAGTCGTTCTGAATGAAGAGGGCTTCTGAGAAAATTGTAGATATATATTTTATTTGTGGTGTAAATATTTTTAATGTATGGTATTTTAATAAAAATCGTTAAACCATTTCTGAGTAAATTAAACTTTTCGAAAGGGTAAAGGTGTAAAGGGTAATTTAGGGGGTAAGAAGATTTTCCTGAAAATCTAGAAGTTGCTGAATTCAGATATCAAGTTTGTTATTTAATCGACTTTTCGTTTTTGAGTTCTGCCATTCAGGCACACACAGACGGATCTTTTTCTAAAACAGTATTTTTATTCATGAGATCTCAAAACCTATATTTCCGGTTAAATATCGACGTTGAACTTTTTAATTGAATACAATATTTCCCCTTCTTACTATACGTAGAAGAGAATGTAAAAAGGGGGTCGTTATTTGTTGGCTTTAAAATTATATGGGTACTCTTTCCATGATATAACAATAAAGGTGAATAGAGACTAAACGTATGTATGTATATATGTATGTATGTATGTATGCATGCATGTATGTATGTATGTTCGTATGTATGTATGTATGTGTGTATGTGTGTGTGTGCGCGCGCCCGTGTGCATGCGTGAGTGTTTGTGTGTGTGTGTGTGTGTGTGTGTGTGTGTATTCTCTGCAATTCTACTGCCCGGTGGCAGAGTTAATTTACAAAATGCACTTACAATAATAATCTTACAGTTAAATTAAGAATAGTAATACAACTAACATATTATATATACATGTTTTTTTTAAATTCCTAGCTACTTATTTTTGCAGTATAGCAATCAATACTTATGTCAATTACCAGAAATTTATAATCAGTTATTTTGAAGCCTTAACATTAATACTATACATTACTAATATATACATCAATAATAATTTACATTAATATAGTTTTGAGATCCTTAATTACTTCATAATATTTACTCAAATTAATTAACATTTATTCTCTTTAAATTATCCCTTAACCTCTTTAAGGTCAGAGGACAGCCCCGAAAGGCTGCTACAGGCAATTCGTACCATACTTCAATGGTCCTTTTAACACAAGAAAAATTTCCAACGTCGGTTCTGTACTTTCTACCCTTAATTTTATACACATAATAGTTTCGTCCGTGGAATGCCGGGTTTCCTAACCTCTTTCTAACGTCCGCCCATGCATTTAAACCAGTATAAGCTTTAAATAGTGCGACTAATTTATGTGTGTTACGCCTAACTTTTATCGGCTCACATTTATTCTCTTTTTTCTTTCGTAAGCCCAAAATCTTTACCTCTCTTTATGATTTTAACAGCCCGTCGTTGTATGTTTTCCAGCGAATCAGTTTGATCAACCCTATGTGAGTCCCAGCATGCTACTTCATATTCCTAACTGGCTGGACTAAGGATTTGTAGGCAATTTCCCTGCACTTTGCTCTCCCCTTCTTCAGTGTTCTCATTACGAAGTGCAATGTCTTGCACGCTTTCCTACATGATTCTCCCATTCGGCATTACTTGACAAGCACACTCCCAAATATTTGCAGCTGTCCACCAGTGGAATTTGTTCCCTGCCCATATGATGCGTATGAAGAACTTTGCCCTTAGTTTGACTAAAACAATTGACTGCAAACATTATGACGTATATGACAAGTCAAATCATTACAAAGAATATCTTTGAAGTGGCTAACGATATAAAATATCCATATTCATTTATTTGTGTTTAAAGAGATGTGCAACTTTTTAGCAGCAAGTTTATATCTATCTCTAATACGTTTCCAGTTACGTAAAATTGTTCACAATTCGTTGCGACTGAAGAGTGCCTCAGAGACTTAGCGGATACACAAACTACTCTTACAAAAGTTTATGTTTGCATCTTCTTAACTTTTATTGACATAAGCCTTTGCAAAAATGGCTGCATTACATATTTCGTCATAAATACAAAGAGAATATCCATAGTCAAATGTCAGGCGACCGCACATGAGATTTGTGACGGACAAAGCAGCGCATGTGTGGGTTTTCTTCGGGTTCCCCAGTTACTCCCGCCATCGCATTCAACCGGTGCTCCATCTTCATTCTATGTATCATCAGTGTCATCGCCTGCGGTGCTATAGTAGTAAAATCGGGCGTTAAACACTTAAAAAAAACAAAAAGATGGTCAAACGTTTAAGAACTGAACTGTCTACACGATTCCTATATTTGTTACTGTTTCCATGCAAGGGCAAGAAATAACTGAATATCGAAATGGTTTTAAAAGAATGACAAAGTATTGAATATACTTCATACTCGGTAGAGTACCTGCTTTCGTTGCGAGGGATCCTGGATTCGATTCTCGGCTGGAGGGTGGGACTTTTTCTCTACCTAAGATTCTCCTCAAAATTTGGAACTATGAGTGAGAGTGTGAATGTGTAATAGCAAAGTTAAAGATAAAAATTAATAATAAACGAGTGAATATCATTGCCATAAGCAATGACTTGACTTACAAAGGCGCCATAAAACAACAAAAAGAAATACTAAAACTTAATAAGAGATATTTCGGAAATGGACTATGGCAAAAAAAAAAAAAAAAAAACAAAAAACAACAACTTATTTTGGATAAATTATTTGCTTTAAAGAGGTCTTCATTTTTTGTGAAGCACGTTTTCGTCTATACCGTAACATTTGCCAGTTATACAGGATATTATAAAAATCGTTCTAAATTTAGAGGACTTGGCATGCTTTTCCCACATAAATATATATATATATATATATTATTTTCCATGTAAATGTTTTAATATATGGGATTTAAATCAAAATCATTATAGCTATTTTGATAAAATCGAAAATTTTGAAAAATGTTGGGGTAAGGGGATTTTCTTGAAAATCTTGATAAAGTTTTGTAAGGTACTGAACTTAAATACCAAGGTTGGTGTTTATTCTACTTTTCGTTTTTAAATTATGCTGTGCTCTCTTTCTCTATTTCTGTCTATTACACACTCATGGAGCTTTTCCTAAAAGTTTTATTTTTTAATTTATTCCTCAACCTCAAAAATGTGTTATAGGTGAAATGTGTATGCAATTTTGGGTCCAGTACAGTATCTTTTATACCTACTACGTACGTGGTTAGATTAAAGGTCCTTATTTGACATGATTCGTCATGTAAAAGTATATGGATACGTCAAAATCTACCTATTGGGTCTAGTGCCGTATTACTACTGCCTTAAACACGAGTGAACGATCCGTAAGTTACATTTCTTGCTAAAACAATTTGTAACTTTTATATTTTGTAGACAATCTATTCATATTGTGTATGGATCCGAATGAACCTCGCACGCAGGTAGTGCTCGGCCAGCTGTCCATTACGGCGGCTCGGTCGGTCAATCAGGATCGCCACCGCATGCGATCCATTGACCCTAAGTGGCACGAGTTTTTATGACACGCGGCCGTAAAAAGCTACTCCCTTCACTTAATTTATTTATCCACTTGAGTTGCTCCATTAGGCAAGCGTAAAGTAGACTACGTGATTACCATTCTGATATTCCTTTGTGGTTTCTTAATTACTGTTCTGTCTCATTTGTTTATTTACATTCTCCTCTTCCGCCCATTCATCGCCTAGTCCTTCTTTGCTTCTTCGTTTTCATCACTTCATCCTCTTTTTCATAACACCGGGGTCAAAACTTAAATAAATTCTGATGTGTTACACTCACATGATTTTCTCTAGCTGCTCTACAAACAAACTTCTTACAAAATAGTATTCTTCTTTCTACACAATGCTAATCGAGATAAACATTAGCAGAATGTTCTTATTACTTAGTCCTTTATAAGCAGAAGGGAACTAAAGGAATGCACTAGCCTAAAGCGAAAGTGAAATATTTTAACATCTGTCGTTATGTGATTGTCATTGTAAATCGCTTCTTTGCTTGATCAGGAGTAGAACAAAAGAATAACGACACTTCCTGTCTGAGAAAAGTGTAAGTAGTTTACAATTAAAACCAATAATAAGGAAGTCGCCCTGTGTAGTGTAATGGTTACCATACTAGCTTCATATACGCAAGGTCGCGGGTTCAAGCCTGGCGGAGGACGATGTATTTCTTAGGGCGTAAACATCCTTAGCACGGTTTCCTCGGAAGAGAAGTAAAGTCGTTTGTCCCGTGTCGTAGATTTACGGCATGTAAAAGAACCTCAAGCACGATAAAGAGGCCTCTGAGCAAAATTAAGCTGTGTTTCACGCCCAGTATAGAATAGGACGCTGAGAACCACAGCAGTTAAAGAGCGTCCATAAATAAAACAACTCCATTTCATTTTTATTACAGGTAGAAGGGAAATAAAAGCAATACAGTAAACTTAACCGACAGTCAAATGCTTTAAAATGCTATGGTATAGAAATCCGATTCTTTGCATGATCAAGTTCCCGTGTGAGAAAAGGATTAAGTACTTTACGATTGAAACCAATAAAAAGGAATATCTCGGAAACGATGACAGCCACAACGAAAAAGTTTATGGCTTAAATTGTGTATTTTAGCGAGCTCTACATTTTTGTGGGCAAGTTTTTGTCTATCTCTTAAGGTTTAGCAGTTAAGCAAAATTTGGAAACATTCATCCACAATAAACCGGTCTTCAGAAGGTATCCCCAAAATTTCAAAATATACATTTTATTTGGGATCTCTAAGTAGTTTTAATATACGGAATTTTAATCAAAATCGTTAGAGCCATTTTTAAGAAAATCAAAATTTTCGAAAAAGCTTCCATGTAAAGGGCAGTTTGGGGTGGGGAGATTTTTCTCAAAATCTTCCTGTCGCATCCCTGGAAGATACTGAACTTAAATACCATGTTTGGTATTTTACCGACTTTTCGTTTTTGAGTTATCGTGTTCACATGGACACACACACACACACGGTGTGTGAAAATGTTTTTGTTTTTTTTTGATACAGGGGACTCTAAAACATATATTTCTCGGTATCGAATATTTGGACACAGTGCAATTCCTTCTCTATACACTATGTACATAGTATGTGTAGAGAAAATAAAAATTACAATTACATTTGTAATAGTAGCATAAATTGCTGAGAACTTGTTTAAAAAGCAACAATTAAACTGTTCCCATAATAATCAAACTTCTGTTACGTTATGTAATCGGCTTACCCTCCCCATATGTATGTAGGACTAACACCCCCTAGGACTTAGAAGCGGGTGCATAGGGGGCAGAAACCTATCTTTTGTATGGAACAAATAAGACAACTAACTTTCTGAAAATATACCTTATTGGTGTTTTTAAAAAAATATATATAAAATATTCGTTTCAGAATATTAAATTTGTCGAATATGAACAATTTTTAAAACATTTGGAATTGTGCTTATATCACACCACCCACCCTTCTAAAAATGCTGTTTTTATTCAGGGCATTCAAAACATGTATTTCCCGTGAAATCTCTACTATGGTCGGCTGATAAGTCCCGGGTCTCTCAATGAAAACAGCATTTAAAAAAATGTTTTAACTTTATTTCTCAACATAATCTCCAGAAAGGCTAATACATTTATTATATTGGTGTACTAATTTAATTAAACCACCTCTGTAGTGCGATTTATCAAAGTCCTCAAAATAGCTGTTTACCGCATCAATGTCCTCGTTGCTGTGAAATCTTCGTCCTCCAAGAAATGTTTTGAGGTTTGGGAACAGATGGTAGTCAGTGGGTGCTAGATCTGGCGAATAGGGTGGATGTTCAAGCAATTTCTACTTTAATTCGCACATTTTTCCCATTCCAATGACTGAATGATGGGCAGGAGAATTGTCGTGATAAAACAAGATTTCTTTTTTTGACAAATGAGCTCTTTTTCTTTTCACCTCATCACTCAAACGTTGCAGTAAGCTTGCGTAGTAGTCACCATTGATACTTTTACCCTTTTCCAAGTAATCAATACAAATAATTCCCTGTGCATCCCAGAAAACACTCGCCATAACCTTATTAGCTGACAAAATTTACTTTGCCTTTTTCTGGAGTTGGTTCATCTGGCGCAATCCACTGTTTTGAGTGTGATTTACTTTCTGGAGTGTAGTGATGTATCCAAGTTTCAACCATCGTAATAAGCCGTCTGAAATAGTCACTGGGATTTTTACGGTAGAGCTCCACGTTCTTAACAGAAACACTTTTTCTTTCCAACTTTTGATCAGGTGTCAACAAACGCGGCATTCTTCTTGCACAGACCTTGTGAAAGCCTAAAAAATTACTTAAAATATTACCTATCCGTTTTTTGATATATTTACAGCCTCTGCTATCTTAAACAACTTTAATCAACGGTCTTCCAGTACTAAACGATGCATTTTTTCAATAATCTCTGGAGTTGTCACTTCTACAGGGCGTCCAGAGCGCGGCTCATTACTAGTGCTCGTACGTCCCATTTTAAACTCTGCAACCCATCTTTTAATCATTAAATATGAAAGGGCAGAGTCTTTCAATGTACTGTCCATTTTCACCTTAATTTATTTAGGCGTTAAGCCTTTCAAATGGAAATATTTAATCACTGCTCGTTTTTCCAAATCCGCCATTTTCATGAAAACTCTAAAGTTGTCTTGTTTAAAACGCTGTCATTCGAAAACTAAAAAAAGCTATTGACCTGTAACTATGGATACAAGCTAGTCTTGACTTAAACTATACGACGCTACCGGCTAACTGGCCTAGTGGCGCCATATCTGTTTGAGGCCCGGGATTTATCAGCTGATCCTCGTATATCAAATATTTAGGTTGAATGCAGTACTTCTATCTACTAATTAAATGGTATAATAAGTATAAAATATAGAAATACTATCTTACGCCTTATTCACCAATGGAGGAAATTTTCAGCACATATTCTTTGGTTGCACAGTGGCTATGTGACTTGATAGTGATGAGTTGTGAACCCGAGGGTTGGGAGAGACTTCAACCGCCATTTCCCTTCCGCGGGTTCTCCGTGGCACAAGAGAAAGCAACACAACGTCTTATATGTTACATTCTCATCCAGCCAATTACTTTTAGTAAAGTTCATACTATTTGTATGCCTCCAGAAACAAATAGACGATGGATACCATTTAAAAAAAGGAAAAATCTTATATGTTTCATTCACATGTTTTCTCTACGCAGCTATAAAAAATATTGTTAAAATCATGTTCTTCTATCTGCTTTATAATTGAGAAAAAGGTTAGCAGAAATTATCTTAATTACTCGCTTCCTTGTAAGTAGAAAGAAAATAAGAGAATACACTAGACTAAAGACATAGTCAAATCCTTTGAAAACTGTTTTCCATGTTCTTAAAATCCGTTTCTTTGCTGGGCCAGAAGTTTGTAACTTTCCACGTGAGAAAAGTGTAAATATTTTAAATCTGAAACAAAATAACAAGTAATATCTCACAAACGGTCAATACCACAAAAAAAAAACAAAAAAAAAAAAACGTTTATCACATAAATTGTGTGTTTTAATGTGATCTAGATTTTTGGGTACTAAGTGATTGTTTATCTCTTACGGTTTACCAGTTACGCAAAATTCATTCAAAATAAAGGGATCTTTGGTGGCTATTCCTAGAAAATTCAAGATATATATTTTATTTGCAATATAAATATCTGAAATATACGGTATTTTAATCAAAATCGTTAGAGCCATTTTTGTGAAAATCAAGATATTCGAACTTTTTTCGATGTAAATAGTAGTGTGGGGTGGGATGACGTTTCTCAAATCTTTGTGTCTCATCCCAGGAAGATGCTAAACTTAAATACCAAGTTTGGAAATTTTACCGGCTTTTCCTTTTTAGTTATCGCGTTCACAGACACACGGACATACGCACACGGACCTTTTTGTAATTTTTTGGGCACAGAGTACCCTAAAACAAATATTTCCGGTGAAATCTCGTATCGAAGTTTTGGTGCAATACAATACATTCTCTATACATTATCTATACAGTACGTGTAGAAAAAGTAAAAAGTATTAAAAATTACTTTTCCTTAATTCTTCGTCCACCTGTCTTCACGCTTTACAGTTTATTCTAAGTTATACAAAAAAAAAAATATGAATGAAGATTCAGAAAGTATTCGCAATCAAATTACGATTTATGTACAGTATATTATCCATGCAAATATTTTAAACGTATGGCACTTCATTCTTGCGCCCATCTCATCTAAATCTTTAATAAACAAAACCAAAAAAAAGTATTTGATAACGATAATGTAAATTGGCAGGATCATAGCAGCGCCTCCAACATGCCGGAATTTTGTTCCACAGGAGTTTCTTTACATACCATTAACTCTACTGACATGGACTGCCGTTTTAAGCACACTTAAAAACTATCGTTCTGGGCCGGTTTTGGAACCGGGAGCACTTAACCAACTACGCAAACCCAAACCGACCTATTTCCGGATCTGGTTGTCCTTTGGGTCTCTCCTCCATCCCTCCATCTCAGGAGACATGCAAGTTGCAAAGGGCACAATAAGCTATGTGCCGTGCTCTGCCCCAGTGTCTGGGGGTCCCATCCGCAAATTCCAGTCCTCGCCTTTTATGTTTGGGAACTTAGGCTAACGTAAAGTGCTGGGATGACACACACAGATGAAGACCAAATATTGGCGGATACATTAGTGTTTTTTTTTTGTTTTTTTTTAGAGAGCTGTGCTATTGCTGACGGAAACAGCTTTTTTGTGTGCCACGAGGACAATATTTAGATCACCTTGTACTCTAGTCAATATTCAATCAACCTTTACAATACAAAGGAAACCATATAGATATGGAAACAGGAATATCAAACTAGAGGAAGTTATCTGCTGTATGTTCTGCCCCCCCCCAAATAGTTTGTTTTTCTTATCCAAGGAATTTTAATTTAAACATTTTAAGAGAAGACTAGTTTGCAAAATTTTCCAAAAAAAATTATATTTATTTATTATTTATACAGTCATATAAATTTAAATTTTATGCTTAATGTTATAAATATTTTATCACTCTGCAAAATACTTACATTTCAACATACTTTTGAAAATGTGTCGTTCCAATCACACGACTTTCTCTCCCTGTTCTATAAACAAATTATTCTTACTAAAGATTATTCTTTTATAAACACCATGCTAAAAGAGATAAATATATCAGAAATTGTCCTTCCTTGCAAGTAGAAGAGAAATAAGAGAATACACAAGACTAAAGCGATAGTAAAATCTTAACTCCGGTCGCTATGTGAAACAATTGAAATTTGGTGCTTAAATGAAATCAATAACAGAATATTTCGGTTAGCTCTATAAAAACAAAAATGTATATGTCGTGTGTTTTAATGAGAACTATATTTTTGTGTTGCAGGTTTCTTTTCCATGTCTTACGGTTTACCAGTTATACAAACCTTTAATAAAAGCTATCCAGAATGATGAGGTCTTCAGAGACTATTCCGAGAAAATTTAGGATATACATTTTGTTTGTCAAAAAATTATCTTAAACATATGGTATTTTAATCAAGAAATTTTTAGAAAATCAAATTTGTCAAAAGCTTCTTCATGTAAAGGATAGTTGGTGATGGGGAATTTCTTCTGAAAATGTCTTGTAAGTTGCTGAACTAAAATACCAAGTTTTTATTTAAGTATTACTGAGTTTGTATTACTTTCTCTAAACGCACTATGTACATAGCGTATAGAGAATGTATTGCACTCCACCAAAAAATTTGATACCGAGATTTCACCGGAAATATATGTTTTAGGGTCCCCCTATATCCAAAAACAGTATTTTCAGAAAAATGACATGTGTGTGTGTGTCAGTGTGTCCGTGTGTCAGTGTGACTGTAAACACGATAACTCAAAAACGAAAAGTCGTGTCGGGGTTGCGACACGAAGATTTTGAGAAAAATCTCCCCACTCCAAACTGCCGTTTACATGGAAGTTTTTTCGAAAATTTTCATTTTCTAAAAAATGGCTCTAACGATTTTGATTAAAATATCGTATATTACAGACATTTACCTGACAAATAAAATGTATATTTTGAATTTTCTGGGAATAGCCTCTGAAGACTACTTTGTTCTGAGTGAATTTTACGGAATTTTGCATAAGTGCTAAACCGTAAGAGAGAGACAAAAACTTACCGCACAGAAAATGTAGAGAACATTAAAACACACAATTTATGTTGTATACATTTTTTCGTGGAGTTGATTGTTTTTTAGATATTCCTTGTGTTTGGTTTAAGCTATAAAAACATATACTTTTCTCATACAGGACTTTGTGAACTCGTGTCCATACAAACAAAGGAACTTCATTCACATAGAAACCAGCTTTTGACTATCACTTTAACGTATGGTGCTCCCTTAGTTCTTCTACTTACAAGGAATTAAAGAAATAAAACTATTTCTGCTAATTTTTTCTCGATTAGCAGGAAGTAAATATTAGCATAAGCTTTTTAAAAATAATTTATTACAGAGATATAGAGAAAGTCATGTGTATGGAACACATCAGATTTTTTTTAATTATGTTGTCAACAGACACGCAGAAACGCGCGCGCGGACCTTTTTCCAAACATGCCTTTTTTGGATTCAGAGGAGCCTAAAACATGTAGTTCCGGTGAAATCTCGGTATCGAGTTTTTCGGGGGAATACAGTACCTTCTCTAGCTACTCTGTTCATTGCAATACATGCTAGAGAAAGTAAAATTGTAACTCCTACATGCTTTGGAGTGTGCAGTACAGCGAGATTTTGCTCTACAAATTAGTTTTATGGAACATAAATTCATTAAAGAGGCATTATTATGCCAGGGTTTGTAAGACATTACATTGAATTATAATTGAGAGGAACTTATAGGTATATCAAAATTAACTTTGCAAACATGTCAAATAGTGTTAGTGAATGGTTTATATGAGTTTGATTAGCCATTTTGATTTACTTAAGATTTTATGAATATCTTAATTTATTCATATTCTATTTTCCATTAATTCAATTTTACTTTATATAAAGTATATATAGGTAGAGAAGGTGTTGCATCCCATCCAAAAAATTCGACACCCAAGTTTCATTGGAAACGCACCTTTATGGGTACCTTGAATTAAAAAATGTATTTTAGAAAAATATCCACGTATGTCCTTGAGTTTTTGAATAAGCATATTTTAAAAACCAAAATTCGGTTAAACGACTAATAATGTGTGTCTGTGGACAGCATAGGCCGAAAACGAAATGACCGTTAATTACCAAATTTGACATTGAAGTTAAGTATTTCCCAAGGATGCGACACGAAGATTTTCCAGAAAACCCCCTTACCTCACACTGTCCTTTACATGGAAAGAATTTAATACATTTTTATTTTTTTCAAATATCGTTCAAACAATTTTTATTAAAATAAAGTTTATTTAAAATATTTACATGACAAATAAAAAGTATATTTTGAATACCAGGGGAATAGCCCCTAGATACTTCTTTATTCTGCGTGAAATTGATACAATTTTCCATAACTGGTAAACTGTAAGAGATAAATAAAAACTTGCCACACAAAACTTGTAGGTCTCTTTAAAATACATAATTTATATCATATACATTTTTCTTATATAGACTGAGCTGATTCCGAGATATTATTTGTTTCAATTCTAAATTACGTAACTTTTCTCAAACGGGAGGACTGCTTTCTTACGTTTCTCTTAAATTACTGCTGGCTTGCCATGTAAAGCGAACCAAACTTCACTTATTTCACATAGAATCCAGCTTTTAAAATGTTTTAGTGTTGCTTTAGCCTAGTATTTCCCTTCTACTTACAAGAAAGCAAGTAATAAGACCAATTCTGCTAATGTTTATCTAGATTAACATGATGTAGATGAAATAATAATCTTTTGCAAGAATAGTTTATATGTGGAACAGCTAGAGAAAGTCACATGAATGGAATACACCTTTTTTTGTTTTTAATATTTAGGGATATGTTTCTCAAATACATTTAAGTACAAGCACACCCAGCACCTTAGAATTTTTCATGCAACTTAAGCTGATTTTTAATTTCAACTGACATAATTTAAAGAAGTTCTTTTTAAGTAAAATTATTTAGTAAATAATTATTAACATTTGGTTTACAAGTTATAATTTTACTTTAATATACTGCATATATAAGCAGGGGAAGTATTGTATTCCACCGAAAAATCCATATCGGGATTTCACCGGAAGCATATGTTTTGAGATCCCCTGAACTTATTAAAACTTCTTAGAAAAGGTCCTTTTGTGTGACTGTGCATGTCTTTGAACTGTATAATTCAATAAACGGGAAGTCGTTGAATAACATACTCTATATTTGAATTCAGCATCTTCTAAGGATGCATCACGAACGTTTTCAAGAAAATCCCCACACTCAAAACTATTTTACATAGAGCATTTTTTTTGAAAACGTTATAAAAATGGCTTTAAAAATGTTTATTTAAATTCTGAACTGGGTGGTTTCGACGGTATCGCCCATGGACCTCATTCGGAAGGTGTCTTATTCAAATCCCGTGCCGATTAATCCGCCTTCATTTTACTTTTTCTACACGTACTATGTACATAGTGTATAGAAAAGGTATTGTAATGAACCCAAAAATTCGATACCGAGATTTCACCAAAAATACACGTTTTGGGTCCCCCTGAATCCAAAAAAAGCATTTCTGAAAAAAGGTGTTTGTGTCTGTGGACCGCATAGCTCAAAAACGAAAAGATCGTTAAATACCAAACTTGGTATTTAAGTTTGGTATCTTGCAAGAATGCGACACGAAGATTTTCAAGAAAATCTCCCACCCCCAACTACCCTTTACATGGAACTTTTTTCGAAAATGTTGATTTTCTCAAAACTGACTCTAACGATTTTGATTAAAATATCGTATATTAAAGATATTTACCTAACAAATAATATGTATATCTGGAATCTTCTGGGAATAGCCTCTGAAGACTACTTTATTCTGAATGCATTTTACGGAATTTTGCATAACTGGTAAACCGTAGAGATAGACAAAAATTTACCATACAAAAATTGTAGATCACATTAAAACACACAATTTATGTTATATACATTTTTTTCTTAAAGTTGGTCGTTTTTTGAGATATTCCTTATTTTTGGTTTCAACTTTGAAAAACTTATACTTTTCTCATACAGGAATTTGTCAACTCCTGTCCGTACAAACACAGGAACTTCAGTCACAAAGCAACCAGCTTTTGACCATCACTTTAACCTATGGTACTCCCTTATTTCGCTTCTACTTACAAGGAAGTAAGTAATAAGACTATATCTGCTAATTTTTTCTCGGTTAGCAATAAGTAAATAAAAGCATTATCTTTTTAAGAATAATTTGTTGCAGAGATGTAGAGAAAGTCATGTGAATGGAACACGTCAGATTTTTTTTTTTTTTTTTTTTTTTTTTTCGTGGTTACTCGCAGTCGCCGGGGTAAATACTGAATTGGATATTATTTAATAGCGCGCCTAAACGTTCCATATTAAACATAAAGAAATAGTTAAAATTCGTTTAGAATGTTCTGCTTATACACAGCTAATGAGAACAGGTACACTGGAGGCACCTTAATGACATCTGCCCGACACATGTAAAAATAGAGACACAGTTGGCTGGTATAGGATCTCTGTGTACATGTATCGCAGCTGCCATCTCTCCGTCATGTATAGAAGCAGATTTACAGTTGCCTAGCACTAAGGCATCTGTGGACTCGTGGCGAAGCACGATGGTATGTTACAGGACGCCAACTATCTACCGCACACTGAGTCACCATATATGTCCTAATTAACCTTCCCGATATGACCACGTAGTAAAAGCGACGTGAAATAAGTAAAGAGGGGGGAAATGTCATATATTCATAAAAATTAATTGTACTTTTAGTTTTCTGGGAATAGGCTGTGAAGTACTATTCTTAGTTATGACTTCAAAATATATTTCAGGCGAAATCTTTGTAAGATGAACTTAAATACAAAAATTCTATATTTATCCAGCGTTTGCTTGTTTTTAGTTGTGCTATTTATACATGCACATGCATGCTCGCGCAAACAATTTAAAATTTTTGATTTTTGTTAAAATTCATTGGATCTCAATAATATATTTCGGGAGAAATTTAGGCATAGAATTATTAAATGTAGTGCAGAACTTCAATTATCTATTTTTTTTATTTTGTGTTCTAAAACGGCATGTTTCATTGCTTACAATTGCAACACTACATTCTATGTTTATACTACATGTTGTATGTTTAATATATTTTTACAATCATTTCGTTTACTCCAAGTTAGAGGTCTTTTAAGTATACATATTCATGTTTATTATTCCTAGTTGCATTTAAACCACAGATAAATTAGTTAATACACTGTAATATGTACACTGGCACTATTCTAATTATTTACAATAATTACAGTATTCTATTCATATTTGTGTTGTATGTGCTAAACATTTATTATTTACTTTCATATTATTGGATTTATCTCCTAAATCTCCTACGATGACTTTATCATTAACTAATACTGTATTCTAAGAAATACGAATAAGTTGATTATTTACATATTTACAATGGTTTAGGATCTTTCAGAAGACTGTACTTAGTATTAACAATATACCCTAATATACCTATTTGTTATCATGTTGTCTAATCTATATTTACAATGTGTTATAATCTATTATTTGTATGAATTTGTTAAATGGTTTGTAGTCCATTGCAATGAATTGCAGCATACTTTAATAATTGACAGAAAACGTAAAAATAAACTTTTATAGGACTCACCGTAGAATAGTTTTGCGTACCTGATTACATGAGTTGAGGAAGTCTTTTGACGTTTTTAGTGAACTTTTTAATTATTTGTCTTATTTAGCTTTCGTAAACTGCACATATTTACACTTTCTCAGTTATTAAAGAAAGAGTCAGAAAAAATAAAAATGAGATGCAAAAAAATAAACAAACAGGAGTATGAAATAAGATAGTAACAGGCATGTAAAAGAGTGAGAAAGAGAAGGCAGGTGGAGTAGAAACATCTCCCAAATCAAGCAGTTCATGCCAGATAAAGCGAAGGACGCCTTGAATTTTCATTCCCTCTCAAGGCGTGTTGGGTCAAGTACGGCAAAGGCCAGCACGTTTATCCCAAACACACCAAAGTGGCGCTTTCGCGCCCTCTTCAACAAAATGAAATGCTACTCTGTGAATTCTAAATAGGTTCCCAACACTACAATAATCTTCGTGATTATACAACGCCTTGGAAAACTTAACCTTTCTCCACAAGTGTGAGGAAAGTGGACTGATGGAAACAAACAGACCAGCCGCGAATTTAAAATGAAAGTACGTGTTGTTTTAATGAATCGTGGTTACTTAGAGCTACAAAACTAGCGAATTCTCCAGCAAACTTGCTTAGAGGCACATAAGAGGAAGTGTAATAATGCGTCTAGACATTTCTCCGGAAATACGTGTTTGTGCAAAACTGAAACTAAAAATCTGATGTGTTCCATTCATATGACTTTCTCTAAATATCTGCAACAAATTATTGTTAAAAAGCTTATGATTTTATTTGCTTTATGCTAGACAGAAAAAAATAGCAGAAATAGTCTTATTACTTGCTTCCTTGTAAGTAGAAGCGAAATAAGGAAGTAGCATAGATTAAAGCGATAGTCAAAAGCTGGTTGCTATGTGACTTAAGTTCCTTTGTTTGTATGGACAGGAGTTGAAAAGTGAGTTTTTTAAAGCTGAAACCAAAAACAAGGAATATCTAAAAAATGATCAACTCCACGAAAAAAACGAATATAATATAAATAGTGTGTTTTAACGTACTCTACATTTTTTGTGTTGTAAGTTTTTGTCCATCTCTTACGGTTTAGCAGTTATGCAAAATTCCGTAAAATTCATCCAGAATAGTCTTCAGAGGCTATTCCCAGAAAATTCAAGATATACATTTTATTTGTCAGGTGATTATCTTTAATATACGATATTTTAATCAAAATCGTTAGAGCCATTTTTGAGAAAATCAAAATTTTCGAAGAAAGTTCCATGTGAAGGGTAGTTGGGGGTGAGGGGATTTTCTTGAAAATCTTCGTGTCGCATTCCTGGAAGATACCAAACTTAAATACCAAGTTTGGTACTTACGGCCTTTTCGCTTTTGAGCTATGCTGCCCAAAGATGCACACACACGGACATTTTTCTAAAATAATTTTTTTTTGGGTTCAGGGGGACCCGAAACATGTATTTTTGGTGAAACCTCGGTATCGCATTTTCAGGTGTATATCAATACCTCTCTATACAATGTGCATAGTACGTGTAGAGAAAGTAAAAATATCCTAATACTGTGCTTCCAAATTGTGTCTGTCAATATTTCGCTGTCATCTGTGAATTATCGTCCACCCATTGCTCAGTCGATATCGGTGAAAAACTGTAATGATAAAACTGTGTTTTCAACTCGTATGTACTCCAAAGACCCCTTCAATCTGAATGACTTCTGCATTACTGGTAATCCGTAAGAGCTAGACAAAATTACTACACATCAAATGTAGACATCGTTAAAACACAGCATTTTTACAATATCTTTTTTAAAGTTAACGATATTCGATATATTTCTTGTTATTGGTTTCAATTTCAGGCTACTTATACTTTTCTCAAACGGGATATTGTCATCCGTTTATTCATTTATTTTTCTTCTGGTCATGGAGAGAACTAAATTTCTGTCAATCGCATAGCTTTTAAATTTTTTGAACTATCGCTTTAACCTTCCGTATTGGCTAATTTCACTTCTCCTTTTAATGAACTAAGTAACAAGAATTCTTAAAATAATTACTGAAGATATGGCAGAGAAAATAATATGAATGTAGCACATCAGATATTTTCTTTTTAACAATTTTGTTTAAAATCTTTTATATTTAAGATATTTACAATGCAAATAAAATGTATATCTTGAATTTTTCTGGGAATAGCCTCTAAAGACCTCTTATTCAAGATTAATATTTGTTGAATTTTTTATAACTATTAAACCATAAAAGATAGACAAAAACTTACTACACAACAAAATGCAGAGCTCCTTAAAACACAAAATTTATGTCACATACATTTTTTCCAGGAGTTGACCGTTTTCGAGATATTCCGTGTTGATACTTTTCTCATACGAGAACTTGTCAACACCTGACCACGCAAAGAATCGAATTTCTATACCATAGCAACCACATTTAAAAATATGTGACTGTCGGTTTAGCCTAGTGTATTCGTTTATTTCCCTTCTATTTATAAGGAAATAATAATAAGACCGTTTTTGCTATAGTTCTTTTCGCTTAGCATGAAGTAGATAGAAGAATAAACTTATTAACAATCATTTGGTATAGAAAGTCAGGTGGATAGAGCACGTCAGACGTTTTGTTAAGGTCTGATATATTGCAGATAGTCTGGTTCAAGTACATAGAACTGGCCTATAACCTTCGTTGCGTATCAAAACTATGAAAAGTCACAACATGAATGAGACTTCAGTGAAACGAGGAAAGAATCAGAGGAGACCCGCTCTCTAGAGATTAGTAAAAAGAACAGAGGCAACTATATGAAGGGCTGACAAACCTTCTAGACAACACATTTATTGCTACTCAGACTCTCATGGAAAACATTTCCCTTTGAAATAACATTCCTTAGATATAAGACTGAATTTACTGTAATGCAGAAAAATATATTACATCAGAACAGAAATTGCAGAACTTCTTGAAACAAAAGCGAAGTATAAAATAAAACATACCAGAAAATAGAATCACAACTTGGCAGAACCCTCCTAATATCAAAGAGATGACTGGGTGAATTTTAAAAACAAAAAGAAAAAGCACAAAACCTAACGCAGAGGATGATGGGATTCACTTATTGAGATGATAAAAATGTAACGTTCTATTACTCACATGGCCTTCTAGACTCGCTCTTCTACAATCTTTACTTGTAAAGCTTATTCTTCTATCTACTTCATGTTGATCTAAATATTTGTAGAAATTATTTTATTGCAGATTTTCTTGTAGATAGGTACTTAACCAGATTTCGGGAATACAGTTGGCTTAAGCAATAATCAAGACAGCCACGACGTGTCAATATGCGATGACTTTGAAGTTCAGTTCTCTCTGCTAGAAAAAATCCGATGTTCCAATCACATCTCTGTTACAAATTATTGTTAAAAATCTTATTCTTCTCGCTACTTTAGGTAATTGAGATAAAATTTGCAGTAATGATCTTATTACCATCTTATTTGTATTTAGAAGCAAAATAAGGGACTACCATAGGCTAAAGCGATAGTCAAATGTTTTAAAAACTGGTTTCTATGTGGTTGAAATTCCTTACTTTGTATGGCTGGGAGTCAAATTCCTGCATCAGAAAAGTATAAGCGTTATAAAACTGAAACCAATATCAAGGAATATCTAAAAATGGCCAACTCCATGAAAAAAGGTATAGTACATAAATTGTGTTTTAACGAGCTCTACATTTTTGTGTAGTAAGTTTTTGTCTGTCTCTTACGGTTTACTAGTAATGCAAGATTCCGCAAAATTAAATCAAGAATAAAGAGATCTTCAGAGATCTTACCAAAAAGTTCAATATATACATTTTATTTGCCATTTGAATATCTTTGATATACAACAATTTAATCACAATCGTTCGGTCCATTTTTGAGAAATGCAAAGTTTTCGATTCTTTTTCCATGTAAAGGGGAGTTGAGAGTAAAGGGATTTTCTTGAAAATTTTCGCGTCGCAACCTTGGAAGACACTGAACTTAAATACCAATTTAACGGACTTATCGTTTTGAGCTATGCTGGCCACAGACACACACACACACACACACACACATACACACACATTTTTTTTTCTAAAAATACTTTTTTTGTATTCAAGGGATCTCAAAACATGTATTTGCGGTGAAACCTCGGCATCAAATTTTGGATGCAATACAATACCTTCTCTATGAACTATGTACGCAGTATATGTAGAGAAAGTAAAAATATCGGATGTGTTACATTTATAAGACTTTCTCTACCATCTATCGTTTATTAGTGGGTACACAAACTATGCTTACGAATTTTATATTTCTATCTACTTCACCTTAATTGAGATAAAACTTTGCAGAAGCAGATATTACATCGTTTTAGGTAGAAAGAGAATAGCAATAATCAAATGTTAACAACTGGACGCAATTAATGCTGACCTTAAAATGTCATACACTTTCCATGCTATAGCGAAAAATGACTAAACATTGAAACGACTTTGAAAGACTGAATAAGAATTGAATAATTTTAACCATTAACAGCGAATATTTCGGAAATGACTTTTGGTACAGAAAAAAATCTGATATGTTCTATTCATGTGACTTTCTCCAGCTGTTCCATATATAAACTATTCTTACAAAACATTATCTTTTATCAACATCCTGCTAATCTAGACAAACATTAGCAAAATAAAATTGGTCATTTTACCTGTGCGTAGAAGGGAAATGACGGGATATAATAGGCTAAAGCGATAGTTCTTTTTATGGTATTTAACTTCCGATTTTACTACATATGACACAGCAAGCGATGACACTGATGAAAAATGAATGAAGATGGAGCACCGGTGGAGTGCGATGACGGGGGAAACCAGAAAATCCGGAGAAAACCTGCCCCTGCGCCGCTTCGTTAAAAGCTCATCGCTATGTGAAACAATAGAAGTTCGATTTGCTTAGCATAGCCATCAGTAAAACTAGAGAGATGAAACGAATAGTGGATTGCTGTTTGAGAAGAGTTAGCGTGGTTTAAAATTGAACCAATAATAAGAATCATCTTGAAATCGGTCCACTCTACAAGGAAAAATCTGATATGTTCCATTCACATGCCTTTCTCTACATCTCTGCAACAAACTATTCTATTTACTTCATCTAATCGAGAAAAAATAGCAGAAATAGTCTTATTACTTGCTTCCTTGTAAGTAGAAGCGAAATAAGAAGTACCATAGGTTAAAGTGATAGTAAAAAGCTGGTTGCTATGTGACTGAAGATCCTTTTTTTTTTTTTTTGTATGAGCAGGTGTTAACAAATTCCTGTATGAGAAAAGTATGTTTTTAAAGCTGAAACCAAAAACAAGGAGTATCTCAAAAACGATCAACTCCAAGAAAAAAAAAAAAGGTATATAACATAAATTGTGTGTTTTATACATTTTTTATGTTTTACGTTTTCGTCCATCTGTTACGGTTTAGCAGTTATGCAACATTCTGTACAATTCATCCCGAATAAAGTAGTCTTCAGAGGCTATTCGCAGAAAATTCATGATATACATTTTATTTGTCCGGTATAAACGATATTTTAATCAAAATTGTTAGAGCCATTTTTAAGAAAATCAATATTTTCAAAATGTTTTCCATGTGAAGGGTAGTTAGTGTTGGGGGGATTTTCTCAAAATATTCGCATCGCATCCTTGGAAGATACCAAACTTAAATACCAAGTTTGGTATTTCAATTTTGAGCTATGCTGCCCCCAGACACACGCATACACCAGGACAGACAGACACATACACGGACATTTTTCTAAAAATGTTTCTTTTTTGGATTCAGGAGGTATCAAAGCATATATTTCCGGTGAAATCTCGGTATCGAATTTTTTGTTGCAATACAATACCTTCTTTATACTATATGTACATAGTATGTATAGAGAAAGTAAAAAAGCATATGTCATAAATTATGCGCTTAACGAGATCTACATTTTTTGTGACAGATGTTTATATCTACGCAAAAATCAAGAAAACTAATTCATCCAGAATGAAGAGATCTTCAAAAGCTATTCCCAGAAAATTCAAGATATACATTTATTGTTAATATCTTTAATCTACTATTTTAATCAAAATCGTTATAGCCATTTTGGAGAAAAACAACATTTTCAAAAAATTGTGCATGTAAACGATAGTTTGAGCTGTGGAGATTTTCTTGAAAGTGTTCATATTACATCCTTGGAAAATACTAAACATAAATACCAAGATTCGTTATTTAATGTTATGTTCGTTTTGTGAGCTATGCTGTCGACAGACACACCCGCGCGCTCGGATGTATTTCTAAATATTTGATGTGTTCATTTACTTAACTTTTTCTAACTGTTCTGCAAACAAACTATTCTTACAAAAGATTATCCTTTTATCTACATCACGCTAATAGAGTTATGCATTAGCAGAATTAGTGTTATTACTTGCTTCTTAAAGTAAGAGCTGAAGTTTTGCTGCCGACGTATTAACTCTTAGTGTTCTCGAACTTCTGGCCAAGTTAGTTCATGGATTGACTCCAAAGTATTATCCTTGCAAATAGACGTGAGCAGTCAAGTTGCGCAGGACAAGAAGTGGAGGAAAGAGGCGGAGACTGGAAGTCATAACCATGAGTAGATAAACGCACGTAGATATCGGTTGCCGCCGACTGCAGCAATCAGATCATGCCACTGCACACCATGTTTACGCCGCTTTCGTCTACTTGCACGGATAATACATAATCTTCGTATTCAGGTAAACTGAATCGTATATATCCGTTGTGCATAGTGGTTAGAGAAGATATTGCATTCCACCCAAAAATTCGATACCGAGATTTCACCGGAAGGGTGAAAGGGTCCACTGTATCTAAAACAGTATTTTCAGAAAAAGCTCCGTGTGTCTGTGAACACGATAGCTCAAACACTTGGTATTTACGTTTAGTATCTTCCAGGGATGCGACATGAAGTTTTTGAGAAAAATCCCCTTACTCCAAACTACGCTTTATATGAAAAAAGAAATCGATATTTTGATTTTTCAAAAATGCTCTAAAATTGTTATTAAAAAACGTATATTAAAGATGTATAATATATGACAAATGTATATCTTGAATTTTCTGGGAATAGCCTCTCAAGAGCTCTTTATTCTGTATGAATTTTGAGTAACTGGTAAACCGTAAGTGATAGACAAAAACGTACTACACAAAAAATGTAGATCACGTTAAAACACACAATTTATGACACATACGTTTTTTTCGTGGAATTGATCATTTGTGAGACATTCTTTGTTATTGGTTTCAGTTTTAAAAATCTTAACTTTTTTTACATGGAAGTGTGTAAACTCCTGGACATGCTAAGAAACGAATTTCAACTACATTGTAACCAGCTTTTAAAATATGACTATCGCTTTAGCCTAGTTTCCCTTTTACTTACAAGGAAGCTATTAATAAAAACAATTTCTGCAAATGTTGATCTTGGTTATCGCGAAGTAGTTATAATAATAAGCTTTTTAACTTTTTAATTTTTTACGAAGATGTAGAGAAAGTCATGCGAATGGAACATCAGATTTTGTTAAAATGCGTTTTTCTTTCTCTAGCCCGCATGTACAATATATAAAGTGGATAGAGAGGGTATTGTATTCACCCAAAAATTTCCTTTACCAAATATATATATTTTGAATACGAAAAATACATTTTTAGAAAAAGGTCTATGTGTGTGTGTGTGTGTGTGTCTGTGGGCAACCTAGCTCAAAAGAAAAGTTTGTAAAATACTAAGCTTGGCATTTATGTAAGGTAACTTCCAGGGATGGCATAATAATATTTTCAAGAAAAACCCCCACTAGCTACCCTTTACATGTAAAAGTTTTTGAAAATATTGTTTTTCTCAAAAATGGCTCTAACAATTTGGAATTTTGCATAGCGTTTATAGTTAGCGACCGACATACAAAACATGTAGATCTCATTAAAACACAATATATGTCTTATACGGTTTACCTGTAGAGGGCCGTTTTTGACATATTCATTGTTATTGGTTTCAACTTTAAACTACCCAACTTTTCTCAATTGTGTCGCATAGTGACCATCTTTTAAAATATCTGAATAGGTGTCCCTTTACGCTAATGTATTCCTTTATTTCTCTTCTACAACAAGTAATAAGACTAATTCTACTAATGTTTATATCGATTAGCATGATGTAGATAAAAGAATAATCTTTGCAAGAATAACTTGTATTTATGGAACTTCTAGAGAAAGTTATGTGAATGGTACGTCAGATTGTATATAGTGTATAGAGAAGGTATCGTAATGCACCCAAAAATTCGATTCCGAGATTTCACCGAAATAAAAGTTTTGGGACCCCCTGAATCCAAACAAAAACATTTTTAGAAAAAGTCCGTGTATGTGTGCGTCTGTGGACAGCATAGCTCAAAATCGAAAAATCAAAAACTTGGTGTTTATGTTTGGAATCTTCCAAGGATGTGACACGAAGATTTTCAAATAAAATCCCCCCATCCCAAATTATCTTCTACATGCAACATTTTTCGAAAATTTTGATTTTCTTAAATATGTATAAGATATTTTACTACAATTTTTTTCTCGTTTCTTGTTGGTTTATTCCTGGTAAGCAAAAAGATTAAAAATTCAATTGTTTTATATAGCACTGGCTTTAAAAGGAATTGACTATCGCTTTAGCCTGAGCATTTTCTTATTCCCCTTCTACTTACAAGGAAGCTAGTAATCAGACTAATTCTGCTTATATTTATCTTGATTAGCATGATGTAGATAACAGATTAATGTTTTGAATAAAGGTTTGTTTACCGAACAGCTAGAGGGCATCATGTGAATAACCCACATTAGATATTTACCCTTCTACTTACAAGGAACCAAGTAATAAAGACAAGTTCTGCTAATGTTTATCTCCATTAGCATAATGTAGATGGAAGAATAAGCTTTTTAGCAATAATTTGTTACAGAGTAGAAGAGAGAGTCATTTGAATAGAACACGTCAGTTTTATTTTGGATTCAGAGTTTCTCAAACTGTGTATTTACTGTGAAATCTCGGTATCGGAATGTAATACTTCCTTTTTCCATTATACGCAATAGAGAAAGTAAAATATACGACAGGGTGTAGAGACTTTTGTGACAAAATAGCTTTAGTTACCCTCGTTATAGATACGAAATTATTTGACAACAAAAAAGGTGGGGGATTTTGCATAGCAACCAGTTTTTAAAAGTTTAAACTATTATTTTAGCCTATGGAACTCCCTTATTTCCTTTCTATATACAAGCAAGCAACAAGATAGTTACTGATATTTTATCTTGATTAGCGTGAATTAGATAGATAAATGAACTTTTTAACAATAATTTGTTACACAGATATACAGAAATGCATATGAATGAAACACATAAGATTTTTGGAAAAAGCTCCATGTGTATGTGCCTGTGGAAATATATGGAAATTCTTTAGAATTTTTTTTCTCAATTACTCGAACGAATTTGAATAAAATACCTTATAATAAACATATTCACATTATAAATAAAAATGTATATTTTGAATTTTCTGGAAATAGCCTCTGAAAACCCCTTTATTCCGGATGAGTTTTGAAGAATTTTGCATAACATTTAAACCATAAGAGATACACAAAAATTTAATGCACAAAAAATGTAGATCTCGTTAAAACACATAGTTTATATCATATACGTTTTTTTAAATGTTTACGAGATATTCCTTTAATTGTTTAAATTTTAAATTATCTCACTTTTCTCAAACGCGACCATGCAAAGCGAAGCTAACTTAAATTGTTTCACATAGCGACCAGCCTTTAAAATATTTGAGAACGTCCATAAATAACACGTCATTTACATTTCTGCTAATACTTATACGATGTAGATAAAGAATAATCTTTTGTAAAAATAACTTTTATATATGGAACAGCTAGAGTAAGCTATGTGATTGGTCCGATTTTTATTTTCTCTATATGTACTATGTATATAGCGCATAGAGAAGGTATTGCATTGCACCCAAAATTCGATACCGAGATTTCACCGGAAATATATGTTTTGAGATCCCCTGAATAAAAAAACACTTTTAGAAAAATGCCCGTGTGTGTCTGTGTGTACACGTGTGTGTGTGTGTGTGTGTGTGTGTCTGCCTGTGGACAGCATAGCCCAAAAACGAAAGGACCATTAAATACCAAACTTGGTATTTAATTCTGGTATAGTCCAAGGATGCGATACGAAGATTTTCAAAAAGATCCCTCCAACCCAAACCACCCTTTACATGGCAAAGCGTTCGAAAATTTAGATTATCTTAAAAATGGCTCTAACGATTTGGAATAATATATCGTAGGTATATTAAAGATATTTACCTGTCGAATAAAATGTTTATCTTGAATTTTCTGTGAATAGCCTGTGAAGACTACGTTATTCTGGATGAATTTTACGGAAGTTTGCATAACTGCTAAACCGTAAGAGATGGACGAAAATTTAAAACACAAAAATGTAGAGCACGTCAAAACACCAAATTTATGCTATATAATTGTTTTTCGCGAAGTTGATCGTTTTTGAGATATTCCTTGTTTTTGGTTTCAGCTTTGAAAAAAAAATATTTTTCTCATACAGGAATTTGTCAACTCCTGTCCATACAAACAAATAAACTTCAGTCACATAGCAACCAGCAACAGCAGACTATCACTTTAATCTATGGTACTCCCTTATTTCGCTTCTATTAACAAGGAAGTAATAAGACTATATCTGCTAATTTTTTCTCGATTAGATGAAGTAAATAGAATAATTTGTTGCGAAGATATAGAGAAAATAATGTGAATGGAACCCATCATATTTTTTTAATATAGAGTTTGTCAAATCGTGTATTTACTGTGAAATCTGGCTATCTGAATGTAATAATTCCTCTATCTACTATACGTAACAGAGAAATTAAAGTATACGACAGGGTGTACAGAACGGATTTTGTGACAAAATAACTTTAGTTAGCCTCGTATTATATAGGAAATTATTTGAGAGCAAAAAAAGGTGGGGATGTACTACGATAAGCAGCAGGACGGCGTTGACTTGCAGATGAGGGCGACAAGAGTTTGAGACCGTTCTCCTTATGATGTTTACTGACACCGCCCGCACGTAACGCCAAGGAGATTAAAACATTCCCTCTGACCTTATTAGACACGCAGGCAATGAGGTAACATTCTATGTAAAGTGCACATTACAGTGCGTTTGGCTCCGATTACTTTGCTTCTTTTCTTAATTCCTCTTCCATCTGACCGTATTTAGTCTAAGTTGTAGAAAACATGTTTATATGTTGCATTCACAAGACTTTTCCACCCGATTTATACAAACTATTCTTATAAAACGCATTACTTCATCTAGCACGTATGTTTAATACGTTTAAAAAAAGAAGGTCTGCATTACACACCAAAATTCGATACCGAGATTTCACCAGAAATACACGTTTTGAGGCCCACTGAATCCAAAAACCTCTTTAGAAAACTTTTCGCGCGTGTGTGTGTGTATCTGTAGACAACATAGTCACCCTCCGTGGTGGAATGGTTACCATGCTAACTTCATATACCTAAGGACACGGATTCAAACCCGGCAGAGGGCTATGGATTTTTTCGGGCGTAAAAATCCTAAGTATGGCTTCCTTCGGAAGGGAAGTAAAGCCGTTGGTCCCGTGTCATAGATTTACGGCACGTAAAAGAACCTCAAGCCTAATAGAGAGTACTCTGAGCAAAACTAAGCGGTCTTTCACGCCCAATAGAGAATGGGACACAGCACCATAGCAGTTAAAGAGTGTCCATAAATAACACTTTTTTTTTTAAGACAGCATAGCTCAAAAAATTAATGTCGGTTAAATATCAAACTTGGTATTTAAATTTAGTATCGACCAATGATGTGACACAAAGGGTTTCAGGAGTATTCCCTCACTCAAAATTGCCCTTTATATGGAACGTTTTTCTCGAAATATTCAATACAGAAATTGCTTTAAATATATATATTTTAAAAAATGAAATATTAAATATATTTACATGGCAAATAAACTGTATATCCCGAATTACTTGGGAACAGCTACTGAAGTCATGTTCATTCTGAATGATCTTTGTATAACTGGTTAACGGTAAGAGATAGACAAAAACTTACTTCTCAAAAATGTAGATGCCGTTTAAACACACAGTTTATGTCATATCTACGTATCTACTTTCTTAGATCTAACCATTTCCGAGGCATTCCTTGTTATTGGTTTCAATTTTAAAGTACTTAAACTTTTCTCAAACGGAAAGTCCTTTTGCATGCCATATCTCTTTTGTCTTACTCCTGGCTATGAAAGAGAACTAAATATCAATGACAATCGCATAACGAAAGTTTTTAAAATATTTGGCTATCGCTTTATCATGTATACTCCTTTATTTTGCTTCTACTTATTAGAAGTTTTATCTTTATTACCGCAAAGTAGAGAGTAGAATAAGCTTTTATAAGAATAATTTGTTGTAGACTAGCTAGAGAAACTGATGTGGATGGAATACATATTTTTCGTGATATCACGGTAAACTAAAGTGGTACTTAAAATAGTCCTTCATGTTTTGGAAAATCCAAACTAATAACAACAAATAAAAATTGTTAATGCCTAAGGCACTTTGACTTAAATTGTGTGTTATAATGAGCTCTGCATTTTACACGAAGAAAATCTGTATCTCCCTCTTATGGTTTATGAATTACACAAAATAAATTCATAATAAAAATGCCATCGTAAGCTATTCACAGAAAAACATATTCGAGATTTGACGTAGAGATATCACCGTAAATTTCACCTATTCTGAGTTCCAACGAATAAAAACAAAAGCAGTATAAGAAAAAGGTCAAGGTTGTATGTGGTGTGTTTGTGTCTGTGTATCTTTGACGAGCATAGCTCGAAAAAGATAAGTTGGTTATATACCAAACTTAGTATTTTATGTTCAGCATCTTCCAAGGATACAACACAAACATTTTCAGGAAAATCCTCCTACCACAAACTACATTTTACATGAAAACTGGTCGAATAGTCAGAGCTCCTCAAATATTTCTCTAATGGTTTTGATTAAAATGACAAATGTTTATAACGTGAATTTTCTTGGAATAGTCACTGAAGTTTTCTTCATTCTGAATAACTTAGTCATAAGTAGTAATCGTAAAAGACAAAAAAAAAATCATTAACATATATATAAAGCACGTTAAAACAAAATTATAGTTAACCTTTTCCAAGATATTCCTTGTCATCGAATTTAACTTTCCAATACTTATACTTCTGTTGAATGAAAAGTCGTATTCGCTTTTTTACAACTTGGTCATGCAAAAGGAACGGACTTTCAATACCATCACATCTTTAAAGATTTGACTATCGCTTTAGGCTAGTGTGATTCCATATTTCCGGTGCACCTACAAGGGATTAGGAAATAAAAACATTTCTGCTAACGGTTACCTCGATTAGCTTGAAGTAGATAGAAAAATAAACTTTTATAAGAATAGTGAGTTGCAGAATAGGTAGAAACTGCCTTGTGAATGTAACATGTAACACTTTTTTATGGTTATGCAAAGAGAACGGAATTGCGATACCATTGTATTAAAAATGTAAGTATCGCTTACAGTTTGTTGTATTCCCATAGTCCCCATGTGCCCATATAAATCAAGGAAATGTGCAATAAGACAATTTATAAAAACTGCGATTAGATTATTATGAAGAGGTAAAAGAAGATACTCTGTTGATGAATACGTAGAGAAATTCATGTGGATGTAAAAATGTATTCAATTGCAAGGAAATTCATTGTATATCTCTATGTTGCACGTAGAAAGCTCACAAACCGTAATATCCAGGAATGACTCAAGGTTATAAAGAAGATTTAATTTGGTGGAGAAAGCCTAATTGCAAGAGCTCGCAGAATAATGGACGTAAGGCACGCTGAATGGCTGAGTACATATTATTCTTGCAACATTTGCTGTTGTAGCTTAAATAGCTTCCCCGTTCTCAGGACGGTAAAATATATAGCAGCCAGGAAAGGAGTACCGCAAAAAGCGGAATATTTGCTCAGAATGAAGGTGTAGAAAGTTACAACTCGGTTACCATGGAGTCAGGTACTCTGAGGCGAGGAGTGTAACAGACACTGACTAGCAAAGTCATCTCACCTCAAAGAATAAATGGATAATCTTCTTAAACATGGCCTGAAAGTGGTTTACTAAAAAGTTAAAGGTACGCACACCGAGCGAGGTGGCGCCGCGGTAGCGTAAAAAATGTAAATGGCATGTTATTTATGGACGCTCTTTAACTATTGTGGTTCTCGGTGTCCCATTCTGAATTGGGTGTGAAAGACCGCTTAATTTTGCTCAGAGGCCTTTCTATCAGGCTTGAGGTTTTTTTACGTGCCGCAAATCTACGACACGGGACCAACGGAGTTAATTCCCTTCCGAAGGAAGCCACGCTAAGGATTTTTACACCCGGTATTGGGTATATGAAGTTAGCATGGTAGGTAACCATTACACCAAGGAGGATGACTACCGCCGCGGTAGCGTCTGTGACTTGCATTCGGGAGGTCGTGATTTCGAAACCCGCACTCAGCCTTCAAACTTAAGCTCTGCCTCTGTGGTTGAGTGGTCAGCGAGCTGACTTCTCAGGCGGCGGGCCCGGGTTGGATTCTCGGCTGGGGAAGGGGAAGTTTTCTTTAGCCAGAATTATTTCTTATCCCCCACAAAATCTGGAAATATGTATGTGAAAACGAGTGTGCGTTTTTGATAAAAATGTCGGTACCCATAGCCATGCTCGCTAAAATGTCTCGCTTTGGTGCTTCATGGTGCAGGGGATCGTGGGTCCGAGTCCCGCCTTTGCATGTGTGTTTGTATATGCGTGTTTGTACTAGAAGCAAAAACAAAAATCGGTAAGCAAATAGAACACCAAAAGGAAATGTTAGGAAAAAGATGAAAAAGGAATACAGCGCCGGAGTGCAGGATTTTTTTCGGGTGTTTCACGGGACCAACGAATACTGTAAGATTCATTAGGTACATCTCCGGAATTTCCTGTCCATCATTTCCTGTTCCCATCTTTTCCTTGTCATCTGTTTAGTGTTGAAGGACCAGGCGACGATGTTCAGCCGGCTGCGGCTGGGCTCTGGTGGCTTGCGCACTGTAGAGGTTTATTTCTGGCGTCGATGCGGTACCGTTCTATTAGGTGCTTTCGGGCTAGAGTCCCTTCCAGGAAGCCTCAGAAGTTCGGGTTTCACGCATGCTAGTGTCCATCGTCATCCGCACCTAGTCGCCCTTCGAAATTCTCCCCTCTCCCTTACTCTCTGGGGTCACTAAATCGCAAAAAGCCCCAAGGGTCTAAGAACGATGCTTTCCAGTGACTGGGGAGCCCGTCCATTAGCAAACCTAATCTTAAAGGTCGGACGAACATAAGTGGTTTCGGAAACCGGAACAGTGCACCACACGCAGACCACATGACCCTTTATGCTTCTACATATCTGGATGACAACGGGCGCAAGCATGGATGGGGTCCTTAGCGTTTCCAGTTCGTACGCATCCGATGCTGCCCGGGTCTGTCCACAAGCCATAAACCCGTCATACCTCAGGCGCAACCCCACACCGGCATATGATCTTACAGCGCTGAAACAAATGACAATGAGGGAAATGATGTGTGCAGGAAATAATGACCGGAAGGTTGTGGTAGAAGAGGAACCAGCCCAGCATTCCCTACCGACGCGGAAAACCATCAAGATGTAGAGGTTGCAATGGGCGGTTGTCGGGGATCGAACCGGAAATCTCTAGGATGTGAGTCGCACGCCCCACTGCGGTGCTACCTCCCTCGGCAGTAGTTTTCTACCAGATGGTCCAAACAAGCAGTTCTTTTAGTTTTATGTTTCTCGCATAATAATACAGAAGAATTTGCCACGTCACTGATTTTCAAAGGGGCAGTGCAGGTAAAAGCGAGAAGTCTGAGGTAGTGCTTGCTCTCTGCATGTGTTTATCCGAGGTTTCGTACTGATACGCGTCGAGTGGTCGCTGATCAAATATTCTCGTAACAAGTAACATGTTTGCCTACACCGAATACAGGGATGTGACTATAATCTACTAAAAAATGCAACAAAATGCGGCTGAGGTTCGATTGCTGTATTCTGAACTTTTCCGAAATGGGAACAATATCATTTCGCCAGTTTATTTGGCTTCTAGACATACTGGTGCTCTTAGGCATTCATTCATTCAATTTAGCCATATTATATAGGCGTATTTCGACAACTTAACAAGTAAGAACAGGCTTCCATGAAAAATAGCTGGCTTAGGGGGAAAAGACTGCTCCGGAAATGCTGCTGAAATCTGTATTCCATCCCAAGCAATCTTCAAATATCTCGCTAAAATTTGTCTTTGATGAGTAAGCTTCGCAAGAAATTTATTTTATTCATCACTGCGGTTGTACCATTTCGATTGTTTAAAGTGGATGTTGTTGGGTTAGCCAGTATCTGAAAACAAAAGAAGGACCTCTTAGCATTCAATTTTACAGACAAATACGCAGAAAATTTCAAAGAGGTATTTAACTGTACTTTTTATTTGTTCAGAATTTACGTGAAGTTTGTCAGATCAGTATCATTTAGCATACTTAAAATAGTCTGATAAACTGACAGATTACTGATTTTGTATTCTTTGATGAGCATACTTGCATTTGCATCATCCAAAAAACTATACCGTGACAGTGCCGTCTTATGCAGTGGTTCTCATGTTCGCCTTGGTATATGAGTCACCATAGCTGGAAAGCGTAAATGACCCCAAAACAGCGATGCAATATAACACGAACTTTCGGGAACGCAACTCTTGATTGTTCTTCAAACTTCGGCTGCCAGTATTGTCGACGAGTTTCCAGAAAGTTTGTGACGTAATTTTCTAGCTATAAAAGGGGAAGGATTGCGGTGCAGTGTTGTGTTGTGAATTGTACTAAAAAGAATACTGAGTCATGAGTGACTGGAATGTTAGCGCGTAGTGGTGCGCGAGCCATGAATGGTGTGCTGCTTTAAACTGTTTACGCGATAAAACGTCGAGTGAACTATTTGCAGTAGTGAATTCAAGACTATTTGTAACTAATTTTGAGTCACCTGTTACAACGCTCATGTTTTACTGAGGGAAGCTCATTGATATACTACAATAAACTTATATGAACACACCATTGAACTTTGAGGAACACCAAGCTTCACTCCAAACCATTCTGAGTTCTCACTCTAATTATCTGAATAATTTATTGTAATTTGTTTCTTCAGTTTAAATGTTTTCAATTGATACTATTTGCCTTATATTATTGATAAGAGTGTGTTATGATTTACAGTCAAACTCTTTTTAAAGGCCATAGAATTTCCCTATGTTAAACTTACTATAATTTCAATACAAGATATGCAAGACTCTACAAATAATAAGATCTGTTTGAATACGAGAGTTGTCAGCTCCGAAACAGTTGTTCTGCCCAAGTTTGTGTCATTACTTGGCGAGGAGTGTATATTCATTAACGTCCACGAAACCGACACACATGTTGCACACTGGCTACCTCAAGTACCAACATGATAAAAACTGCACTAGTAATGTAAACAGGTAGCGATATTACGAAGCGAAGTAGTGGAAAGTTCGCCCTCGGGTTAGAGTTTTCATCAGAACGTTTATGTGGTAGCTACTCTCCCTGATAAAAACCGGTTGTTGTTCTCCCATCTCGTCAAACAGGGGCTTTGCGTAGCCATGGTGACGTCACTTTTGTTGACGAGGCTTCTTTCGTAGTATCGGAAACCTATTGAGAAAATGAAGGTTATTCATGGAAAATTTTGATAAATACAGATGACGATCTGTCTGGAAAGAAATGAAATAATATATTTTGTCTTTTCATTTTAAATTTGTACCTACACTTAAGGAGACAAGATACTCTGAAATAGTAAACAATATTTTTTTTTTACTTTCTCCATACGCACTATGAGAAAGAGAAAGTATTGCACTCCACCAAAAAATTCGATACCGAGATTTCACCGGAAATATATGTTTTAGGGTCCCCAATATCCAAAAAAAGCATTTTCACAAAAAGGTCCGTGTGTGTGTGTGTGTGTGTGTGTGTGTGTGTGTGTCCGTGTGTCCGTGAACACGATAACTCAAAAACGAAAAGTCGGTAAAATACCAAACTTGGTATTTAAGCTTAGTATCTTCCAGGGATGCGACACGAAGATTTTGAGAAAAATCTCCCCACCCCCAACTACCCTTTACAGGAACTTTTTTCGACAATTTTGATTTTCTCAAAAATGGCTCTAACGATTTTGATTAAAATTTCAGATATTAAACATATTTATCTGACAAATAAAATGTATATCTTGAATTTTCTGGGAATAGTCTCTGAAGAGTAGTTTATTCTGGATGAATTTTACTAAATTTTGAATAACTGCTAAACTGTAAGAGATGGACAAAAACTTACTACACAAAAAATGTAGAGCACATTAAAAACACACAATTTATGTTATATACATTTTTTCGTGGAGTTCGTCGTTTTTGTGACATTCCTTATTTTTGGTTTCTGCTATGAAAAACGTATACTTTTCTCATACAGGAACTTGTTAGCTCCTATCCATATAGACAAAGGAACTTCATTGACATAGCAACCAGCTTTTGACTATCACTTTAACTTACGGTTGTCTCTTATTTCGCTTCTACTTACAAGGAAGCGAGTAATTAGAATATTTCTGTTATGTTTGTCTGATTAGCATGAAGTTAATAGAAGTATAAGCTTTTTAAGAATTATTTGTTGCAGGGATATGTAATAAGTCATGTGAATGGTACACATCAGATTTTTGTTGTTTTAGACACTAAGAAGAACCTCTAATATTTCTATTTTTTTAAAATGTATACTTTTGGGGTTTAAGAGGATTTTAATTAATTTAAATATAGTTTAAATACTAGTCTTTATTTCTTTAAAGCCCTTATTCAATGCTCCTTTTTAGAACATTTGTATCTTTAAATTCAGTTTTCTCAAAACAGCATTTTTGGATACTTATGTACCTTTTTCTCAGAAACTATGAGAGCTGGAAAGCTGAAATTTTCAGCACATATATGCGTCATGTAGTTGAACTTTGTGAATCACAATCGTGATGTTATAGTATACATTGATCATATTAAGAAAGCAACAACATTGCAAATTTTTCACATTTTTACTTTTTTTAATTTGCAAATGTATTTCACTTTTAATTTCTACTGAAATTGTATCATAGCTAAATAATTGAGGTTCAGAAGATAGCTGATTATACTAAGAAAAGGCATGCAAAAGTGTGATTATGTATTGCTAGTAGTATCAGAGAAAGAGGTACATGTATTCACTGTTTTAAGACCAAGTTTAATTACTTTTCTGCTGAATGAAATACTTTTTATAGACTCAACCACATAAGTTACTTATTCAAGCAACCACTTGAAATAATGATCATGATTTATAGACTAATTTATACAAATTTCTGGAAATAACAAATGGATACTTTAAGAGCAGTGGTAATTCAACTCACTTAAGGTGTAATTTCCGTTGTTCAGACTGCCTTGTGCTCTTAACATTTATTGTCATTCGTTAAAATGTTGCTCTTCCATTGACGTTACATTATTATAAAAGCATTTAAAGAATGAAGTGCTCTTTGATATAAAAATTCATATAAGATATTACTTTCTGCTTAAGACATTGCGTTCAGAATATTCGTTGTCACAATCTAAGTTCTCTAGGTATCTATAAAGAATATTAGGTAAATCATTGTACCTTATCTGCCACAGTAAGAGGTTAATGTATTACATTCACAGGACTTTCTCTAACCATCCTTTGCATCTTCCCTGATGCCTCTTCTTATTACTAAGTTTTCTTAATCGAATCAAGCTTCTATGTAAATGGTTTCATTGCATATTTCGTAGCATATATAAGAGCAAGCGATAGTCCCTTTCTATTTTCTCTACCTAGCACATGTTACGTAGATAGGGAAGGTATCGCACTCCATGTGTGTATGTTCAAATGTCTGTGAACACGATAACTAAAATAATCTTATGTGTTCCATTCACATGACTTTCTCTACATCTATGCAACAAATTATTGTTAAAAAGCTTGTGCCTTTATTTACTTTATGCTAATCCAGAAAAATGTAGCAGAAATAGTCTTACTGCCTGCTTCTTTGTAAGTAGAAGCGAAATAAGGGAGATCCAGAGGTTAAAATGATAGTCAAAAGCTGGTTGCCATGTGACTGAAGCTCCTTTGTTTGTAAGGATAGGAGTTGAAAAATTCCTGTATGAGAAAAGTATAAGTTTTTCAAGGCTAAAACAAAAAATAATGAATATCTCGAAAAGATCAACTCCACAATTGTGTGTTTTAATGTGCTCTACCTTTTTTGTGTGGTAAGTTTTGGTCTATCTCTTACGGTTTAGCAGTTATGCAAAATTTCGCAAAATTCATTCGCAATAAAGTTGTCTTCAGAGGCTATTCCCAGAAAATTCAAGATTTACATTTTATTTGTAACGTAAATATCTTTAAATTACGATATTTTAATCAAAATCGTTAGAACCTTTTTGAGAAAATCAAAATTTTCGAAAAAAGTTCCATGTAAAGGGTAGTTTGCGGTGGGGTGATTTTTCTCAAAATCTTCGTTACGCGTCCCTGAAAGATACTTAATTTAAATACCAAGTTTGGTATTTTACCGACCTTTTGTTTTTAAGTTATCGTGTTCACAGACACACGGACACACGGGCAGACACACACGGACTTTTTTCTGAAAATGCTTTTCTTGGATGCAGGGGACACTAAAACATATATTTCCGGTGAAATCTCGGTATCGAATTTTTGGGTGCAGTGCAATACCTTTTCTATACACTGTGTACATAGTACGTGTAGAGAAAGTAAAAACGAAGTCGGTAAAGAACGAAAATTGCAATTTAAGTTTAGTATCTACCAGGGATGTGACAAAGATTTTGAGAAATATCCCCCACCCCAAACTAACCTTTACATGGAAAAAATTTCGAAAATTTGGATTTTATCAAAAATGGCTCTAACAGTTTTGCTTAAAATACCGTATATTAAAGATGTTTAAATAGTAAATAACATGCATAGCTTGAATTTTCTGGAAATAGCTTCTGAAGACCTCTTTATCCTGGATACATTTTGCATAACTGCTAAACCGTAAAAGATACACAAAATTTGACCACAAAAAAATGAAGATCTTGTTAAAAGCAAACAATTAAAGTCATACACATTTTTTCATGAAGTCGAGCATTTTTGAGATATTCCTTGTTATTGGTTTCAGTTTTAAAATACCTAAATATTTTCTCATACAGAAATTTGTCAACTCCTGGCAATGCAAAAAACGGATTTCAACCACATGGCTACCGGCTTTTAAAAGATTTGACTATTGTTTCAGCCTAGTTATTCCCTTATTTCCCTTTCACTTACAAGGAAGCAAGGAAAATACCATTTTTGCTGATGTTTATTTTGATTAGCATGATATAGATAGAAGAATAATCTCTTGTAAGAGCTTGGAAGAGCCAGAAAAAGTCATGTAAATGGAACACATTCGATTTTTAAGTGGAATGCAACACCTTCTCTATCTACTATGTACATTGTATATACGTGAGTTATGCTGTCCACAGACATATGCTCACACACACACTCAAAATATATGTTTCTATTAATTCATACTTGGTGAAATCTCCATATCTAATTTTTGAGTTGATTACATTAATTCCTGCACCTACATACTATATTCAGTAGAAGGCGCAAAAATTAAAAATACAATGGAATAAAATATCATCTATCACAAGGATGTAGGGCCGCGCCGTGGTTAGGCCATTCGTCTCTCACCTAGGCGGCCCGCGTTCGATCCCAAGCGACCGCATGTGAGATTTGTGGCGGACAAAGCGGCGCAGGGCGGGTTTTCTCCGGGTTCTCTCGTTTTCCCCGCCATCACATTCTACCGGTGCTCCATCTTCATTCTATGTATCACCAATGTCATCGCCTGCGGTGTCTTGGTAGTAAAAGCGGGCGTTAACCACTATAAAAATCACAAGGATGTTCATTTTTACTTTCACTGTTACGTACAATAAGTAGGGAAGGTACTGTATTCCACTCAACATTTCAGTATCCAGATTGCACCGAAATTATGTTTTTAATGTCCCCAGAATAAATACATAAAAACAAATTTTAAAAACAGATTGAGCCCACACGTTTGTGTGTGTGTGTGTGTGTGTGTGTGTGCATAACTCAAAAATGAAATATCGGTTAAATACCTAACGTGATAGTTAAGTTCACCATAACCCAATAATGTGGCTCGAAAAATATTAAGAAAATTCCCCCATCTCAAATTACTCTTTGCGTGGAACACTTTTCACAGATTTCTATTTTCTAAAAAACAAATGGTTGTAATGCTTTTGATAAAAAAGAACATAAGCTTAAGATATTATAATGACGAATAAAATTCATACCCTTATTTTTCTAGGAATAACCTCTGAAGCCATTTTCATTCCCGATGACTTTTCCAGCACTGGTAAACCGTAAGAGATAGACAACTTATTTCTTCACAAAAAGTAGATCTTATTAAAACACAAAATTAATGTAAAATACTTTTTGTGGAGTTAACGATTTCCAAAATGTTCCTTGTTTTTGTTTAAATTGTACACTGCTTGTGCTTTTCTCAGATAGGAAGCCGTTAATTTCATTTCATTCTGGTCATGTAGAATGAACGGAATTTCAACTATATCACATAGCAGCCAGCAATTTAAAAATTTGACTATAGCTTTAGTCCAGTGTATTTCCTTATTCCTGTTGTACCTAAAATATGTAGTGAATACATTTTTGTTGATGTTTATCTTGATTGGCTAGAAGAGTATGAGGAATAAGCCCGCCTGGGTAGTGTGGTGGTAGCGTGTCTGCCTCACATTAAAAAAATCGTGAGTTCGAATCTCGCTTAGGGCGAGTTACCCGGATAAGAATTTTTTCGGGGTTTCCCTTGTCCTGAAAAGACGAATGTCGAATAACTTTAAGATCCATGGACCCCGGGATCATTTCAGCATCATTCCACTAATTTCATTCATCGTCCGATATGACCAACTAGGTTGAAGGGCGTTAACCACAAAAAAAAAAAAAAAAATGGGGAATAAATATTTTATTTTTATTTTATTTATATATACATATATATATATATATATATATATATATAGATTGCAGAATATATTGAGAAAGATCTTGCCTTGGAACACCTAAGATTTTTTACACAGAGAGACGCTCATGGAGAGCCTTTTCTGAAGTTGTTTTTTTTGGGGGGGTCGAGTCATTCGAGGATGATTGCATTTCCAGTAAAATCGCTGTATCAAATGTTTGGTGAAATGCAATACCTTCTCTACCTACTATGTACATTTTTCGTAGTAAAGAAAGTAAAAATTGGAAATGCCAAGGAATAAAATAACAATTACTACAAGGGTGAACGTTTCTTACTGCTCTACTTAGTATAGAGTACTAGGTAAAAAGGTATTGCATTTCACTCAACAAATTTTACCGAGATTTCATCGGAAATGCACTTTAATGTTCCCACACTCCAACAAAAAATTTAATAGAAGTGTATGTGTATGTGTCCGTATGTCTGCGGACAAGATAACTCAAAAACGAAAAGTCGGTTAAATAGCAAACTTGGTAAACTTTAACATCTTCCATGGGTGCGACTAGAAGATTTTCAAGAAAACCACCCACCCCAAACAGCCCTTTACATGGAAACAAATTCGAAAAATTTAATTTCTCAATAATGCCTCCAACGATTTTGATTAAGAATGGTGTATTAAAGAGATATATGACAAGTAAGATGTATATCTTGATTTTTGTGAGAAAAACCTCTGAAGACCTCTTCAATCTGAATAACTTTTGCAAAACTGGCAATGACAAAAATTTTATACACACCAAATTAGATCTCGTTAAAGAATATATTTTATGTCATATATATTTTAACTTTCTCTATACTACTATGTACATAGTTAATAGAGAAGGTACTGCATTCCACCCAAAAATTTGATATCGAGATTTCACCGGAAATACATGTTTTGTGTCCCCCTGTATCTGAAAAAAGCATTTTTTGAAAGAGGTCCGTGTGTGTCTGTGTGTGTCTATGGACAGCATAGCTCAAAAACGAAAACACCGTTGAATACCAAACTTGGTACTTAATTTTAGTATCTTCCAAGGATGCTACACGAAGATTTTCAACTACCCTTTACTTGGAACTTTTTTCGAAAATTTTGATTGTCTTAAAATGGTTCTAACGATTTTGATTAAAATATCGTATATTAAAGATATTTACCTGACAAATAAAATGTATATTTTGAATATTCTAGGAATAGCCTGTGAAGACTATTTTATTCTGGATGAATTTAACGGAATATTGCATAACTGCTAAACCGTAAGATGGACAAAAACTTTCCACATAAAAATGTAGAACACGTTAAAACACACAATTTATGTTATTTATATTTTTTTCGTGGAGTTTATTGTTTTTAGACATTCCTTGATTTTTGATTCCAGCTTTAGAAAACATACTTTTCTCATACAGGAATTTGTCAACTCGTGTCCATACAAACAAAGGAAATTCAGTCACCTAGCAACTAGCTTTTGACGTCACTTTAACCTATGGTACTCTCTTATTTTGTTTCTACTTACAAAGAAGCAAGTAATAAGATTATTTCTGCTAAGTTTTTCTCAATTAGCATGAAGTAAATAGAAGCATAAGCGTTTTAATAATATTTTTTGCAGAGATGTAGAGAAAGTCATGTGAATGGAACACATCAGATTTTTATCGTAGAGTTAACCACTTTCAAAATATTCCTTGTTACTGGTTTCAATTTTAAAATACTTAAATTTTCTCATACGAAAATGTGTTAACTCCTGTACATGCAAAAGAGCGAACTTCAATCACATGGCTGTCAGCTTTTAAACTATCGCTTTAGCCTGGTGTATTTCCCTATTTTCCTTCTGCATATAAGGAAGCAAGTAATAAGGCCATTTATGCAGTGAGATAAAGAAAGACATGTGAATGGAACACATCAGAATATTACATATTCGTTGAGAAATTGTTACATTTTCATTTTAATTTCTCATTTACTCTTTAATATAATATTCTGTACCCAGTAATTAAGTAAATATAAAATATTAAGTCTATGAAATTTATTGAATACTAAATACAACACAATTAAGCTTTTCCTCATTACGTAGACATATGCAGTAAGGAAAATGGTTGCTGAAATTGTATGGCTTTCAATTTAGTAACTTAAAGTTTACAACAAAGATGTTGCTATAGTAACTGGTGAAGTAAACAAAGTTCGACACTCTTAGCCTACGTTTACCACATGCCAAAATAAAATTCAAGAGGAAAATTTGTCTGCGCTTGGATGTGAGGCAGTTCATAGAATTTCTTGTGCTGCAAGTGGGTGTTGCTGGGTAAACAAATGAGAGTCGCCCCGAGACTGTTACCGTTTCTTATTGTCAATAGAAGTATGGCTTCGGTTCCCATATCCTGTTTATTGATGTGTTTTTACCTGGGTTCTGCTATGGAAACGGTAACTCCATCTGTATCTCGCTGTCATGTAGAAATGTACTCTTCCTGGTCTTGCTTCCACAAAAATAAGACGTACGAGTTTCTATCATATATTCCTTATAAAAGTTATAAGATTTAACTAGGGATGAAAACCTCTATCCGGTCAAAGTAAGACCTCTTAAATTAACGACACCTAAAAACAATTTAAAATATTAGACTGAAATATTTGGCTCCCTATTTCGTACACAGAGAAGGTATTGCATTCCATCGAAAAATTAAGAACGTTTTAGAGTCTATTGTATCTCCCCCTCAAAAAATCTGATGTGTTCCATTACATGACTTTCTCTAGCTGCTCCACAAAAAAATATTCTTACAAAAGATTACTTTTTTATCTACATAATGTTAATCGATAGAAATATTAGCAGAATTGGTCTTATTATCTTCTTGAGTCCTTGTAAGTAGAATGGAAATACTGTAACACACTAGGCTAAACGATAATCATATCTTTTAAAAGCTGGTCTTTATGTGAAACAATTGAAATTCGATTCTTTTTGCAAGGTCAGAAGTAATATAAAAAGAGATGAAAATGAAGACGACTTCCCACCTGAGAAAGGCTTAAATAGTTTAAAATTGAAGCCAATATCAAAGAGTTTCTCGGAAATGGTTAATTCTACAAAAAAAAAAGTATAAAACATAAATTGAGTGTTTCCTATTTCTTAGTTATACAAAAATTATTCAGAGCGAAGAGGTCTTCAGAGCCTATTCTCAGAAAATTCAAGCTGTGCATTATATTGTAATAAAACCATTTCAATCAACATTTTTAGAGTCATTTTTGTGAAAATCAACATTTTGAAAAAAATCTCATCTAAAGGATAATTTGAGGATGAGAGATTTTCCTGAAAATCTTCTTGGAAGATACTGAACTTAAATACCAAGTTTGGTATTTGACTGACATTTTGTTTTTGCTGTCCACACACACAGACAGATACACACCCTTTTTTAAAAATACATTTTTTGGATTTAGGAGTCATCAAAACATGCATTTCCGGTAAAATATCGGTATCCAATTTTTTGGTAGAATACAATGTCTTATTTATGTATTTTTATATTGTACATACGTGATAGAGAAAATAAAAATGTCTGAACAGCACCACTCAAAATCGAAAAGTCGGATTAAATGCCAAACTTGGTATTTAAGTTCAGTACCTCCCAAAGATACGACATAAACATTTTCAAGAAAATATCCCATCCACGATTGTTCCATATATGTAACATTCTTCGGTTTTTTTTTTTGTTTCATTTATATAGCTCCGTTTAATATCTAAGTTTCATATCGGGGGTTTTGCATTAGAAACAACTCGTTGTCTGTAGGATCTTTACGTTGGGTTTAAATCGCTTTATTTTCCTCAAACACACACCATTCAGTCTCACATATGTACTTCCAGAATCTGTGGGGGATAGGGAATAATTTGATTAAAGAAAACTTACTCGCCGCAGCCGGGAATCGAACCCGGCACCTCCGGGTGAGAAGCCAGCTCGCTGGCCACTCGACCTAGGAGGCAGTCAACGAAATGTTTTATTTTCTCAAAAATGGATGTTAGCGATTATGATTAAATTGACATATACAATATATATGTATGTATATATAACAAGTAGCGTGTTTATTTCGAATCTTCAGATTTGAGTAACCTGTGATGTCCTCTTCATTGACAAAGTATTTTGCCTAACGGGTAAATGCTAAGCGATAGACGGAAACATACCGCACAAAGAATGTAGATCTCTATAAAACACACCATTTATTTCAAAAACTTTTTTGTGCTTCAACAATTTTCAAAATCTCTATAACCATTGGAATTGATCCCTAATTTGACATTATTTTGAAGCCCCTACGCCAGTCTGCAGTATGAATGGTCTCGGACTTCTATTCCCAACTGGGGGTGGGAGGTTTTCTCTAGCCAAGATTATTCCCGACTCTCTTCAGAGAATGTGAATGAGATCGTGTTTGTGCGTGATCTAATACCAGGTTTCCCACTGCCTCGTATTTTACGTGTGCAGATATCCTTGGTGCGTTAAAAGAGCTGTAGAACTTAACGGGGTATTTCAAGTTTAAACCCGCCACTTCTCCCCTGGCTGTTGGGCCATCTAGTACACAAATCTCAAAGAAAATGAAAACTAATGGCAAATTTACAAGCGTTAACACTATGGCCGATAGGCAGTATGTACCAAAGTTAAAAGGACGTCGATAGGACCATTGCATTTAAAGGCGGAGTATAAATGGAAGTATAAAAAAGTCTATAATATACTGTCGTTTCTTAGGAATAAATGGAAAGAGTGCAGAATTTTAAGGGCAGCGTATTCTGAGCAAAATTAAGCGGCTTTTCACGCCCGGATTAGAATGTGACGCTGAGAACCACAGCAGTTAAAGAGCGTCCATAAATAACACGCCATTTCATTTCCAATAGCTAAACATTTGACCATCGCTGTTTCCTCTGTATCTATAATGAAATGTGTAATGTAACTATTTATACAAAGTTAAATCCCGATTAAAATGAACTAGACAGGAAAAAAATCTGATGTGACCCATTCATATGGCTTTCTCTACATCTCTGTAACAAATTATTGTTAATAAGTTTATTCTTCTATTTAATGCTAAAACATTAGCATAAAGTCTTATTACTTAGCTCCTTTTTAAGTAGAAGGGAAATAAGGGAATACACTAGGCTAAACCGACAATCAAATGTTTTAAAATGTGTTTGCTATGGGATTGAAACCCGTTTCTTTGCGTGGCCAAGCATTGACAAGTTCCCATATGAGAAAAGTTTAAGTATTTTAAAACTGAAATCAATAAGAAGAAACATCTCGAACACGGCAAAATCCTCGAAAAACTGTATATGACCTAAATTGTGTGTTTTATCGTGATCTACATTTTTTTGTGTAGTAAGTTTGTGTCTATTTCTTACGGTTTACCAGTTAAGCAAAATCCAGCAAAATTCATTCAGAATAAAGAGGTCTTTAAAGGCTACTCCCACAAAATTCACGATATATATATTTTATTTGCCATATAAATAACTTTAATATACGGCATTTTAATCAAAATCGTTAAAGCTGTTTTTGAGAAAATCAAAATTTTCAAATTTTTTTCCATGTAAAGGGTAGTTTGTGATGGGGGATTTTCTTGAAAATCTTCTGTCGCATCCTTGGAAGATTCTAAACCTAAATACCAAGTTTGGCATTAAACGGTCTTTTCATTTTTGAGCTATGCTATGTACAGACACACACATGCGGAACTTTTTCTAAAAATATATTTTTTTTGGACTCAGAGGGCCCCAAAACATACATTTCCGTTGTAATCTCGACATCGAATTTTTGGGTGGAATACAATACATTCTCTATCCACTATGTACATTGTGAATACGGGGCTAGAGAAAGTAATAAGCTTTCGTAAGAATTGTTTGTTTTCGCTTTAATACACTATAGAAGATAGAGAAAGTCATGTGAAAATAACAGTAAGATTTTTTGTTTCAATATATATTTTTTCCTGCGAAGCCTCGATTTCGAATATTTGTGTGGTAACTATCATACTGTAAAGGTTTCGTAATACAATAATTCAGGGTAATTAATAGGTACCTCAGGGATCAATTATAAACCCGCAATGTTGAGAGTTAACTTTGAAAGCACATTTTGTCGGTGAAATGTGAGAGAGTGATGAAACGCACTTGTCATTTCCTGGTAGGGTAATGTCATTTTCCCGCCAATGTCGCGGTGACACACTTCTGACCACGCAGCGGTTGATGTGGTTACTGCTTCATGGGGGAAAGAAAACAAAAATAGCGTTGATTGGTTCACCAAATACAAGAGACCATCAGATGATCTGCATTCGTGTGAACTGGTGCTTTAGGTGTGTTCGTCATGGAGAATAACACTAGGTAATTTAAAGGTTGAGCAAGTTTTACTTCACTACCGTTATCCTTTGAGGGTTGTTACGTAGATAACTTCTGGGCCCGAGAAGAAAAATACAAGATTTTAAACTCAATTTTTACTTTCTCTGCTACATACATACCGGGTTGGCTCCGCGGTAACGTGTAAGGCTTGCATTCCGGAGATCTCGGACACGATTTTCGTTATGGTTCCGTGGTCGGGTGGAGTATCCTGGGATAGTTTCTCATCTACCAACATTTGTTTCATTCCGTTTCCTTCTATGTCTCAGGCTTTGTAGTGTATTTTGTTGCCGGACTGATGGCGCGGATGCTTATTTAAAGAAAAGAGAACTCCCCATGACACTAGAGGATTGCTTGGTTGACGCGGGCAGTTCCAGTTGTCGAAGATGGAAATCTTAGGGACTTCCTTGCGTCTCTGTGGCCTGTCTGTGGGCGGTCTTTAGCCTCTTGTGATTCCTTCATTACATCCCTTCCTTCCGGGGATGGTTACCGCAATAGATCTCCCCTAAGTCCAGTGATCTTGTTTTTCCTCTTTATTGTGTACCTGTACCCTATAGAGTACTGTGGTGCCACAAGAAGAAAGCGACTGGCGCCTGAGGTAAGACAGAGGGCTTAATATTCACGTAATCGAATATGTATACACATATGTATGTAATGTATGTAGGTATTCAACATACAGGAGATCTATTGCGGTAACCATCCACAGAAGGAACGGATAAAGTGAAGGAATCATGAAAGGCTAAAGGCCGGCGCACACAGGTCACAGAGACGCGCAGAAGTCCCTAACAACAAACATCATTTGAATCATTGTTAAAAGATAGTTTGGAAATTGCTTATGAAACAAAAATAAAACTTCATGGAATAAATTGTGGGTTTTAAAAAGATCTACATTTCTGTGCAGTAATTCTTCCATCGCTAAGCATTTTCCGGTTATATAAGATTGTATAAAATTCCTTCAAATAAAGAGCATTTCTCAGGCTATTTCCATAAAATATAATTTATAAAGCATATTTGTATTTAAAATGTAATTAATGTGTTGTATTTCAAACCAAATCGTCACCGCCATTTTTGACAAAATTCGAAATGTCGAAAAAATTTCTGTGCAAAGGGTAATTTGAAAATCTTTGTGTTGCATCTTTGCTGAGCTGAAATACCAAGTTTGGTATTTTATCGACTATTCGTTTTTAGGTACACTGTTCACACACACACACACACACACACACACACACACACTCATGCACAAACGCGCACCTTATCAAATATTTGGGGGGGGGGGGGGAAGTAACGAATCTCATAACGTGTATTTGCTGTGAAATTTGGAACCGAATTTTTGGGTTGAATTCAATACTTCCCCATCTAGGTGCTACGAAGTAAAATGTTATAGTTAAGGAAAAAATCTTACATTTTCCTAACAAATAATATTATTCTATAAAATAGATTAGTACGCTGGGACGGCTTACATGTAGTGTAAAAGTTCATAGAAAGATCTAAAATTGTTTTGAAGTTAATGGTTCATGTGTGAGGGTCATCCAGAAATAAGCGAATGATTTGCCACAACTAAAGTATAACCAAAGTTATCAACACAAAGGTTTATTTACAAAATTGTATCACCTTACTCTATTTCTCAACTTAATCGCCATTGCTATCAAGGTATTTATTGTCACGTGGTACCGGTGTTCCAATGCAGATTTTATACTCCTCCACCCCTAAAGATGTAGACAAGATGTTACTGCCACTTTGAGGTCCTCAACGGTTGAGAAATCTTTCCCACCCAAAAAGTAATTTACGGGTTTTCTGAATTATTTTATCAGCATTTGCTTTCAACTCCTCCATAACGATTGATGAACTTCCACTCTGGTCTTTGCCGTGCACACTGGTTCTTCCTTGATTACTCGTTAATTATGCACTATTTGCTCACTGACGACTCGTACATTACATTATCACCGTACACTTGCGTCATTTGCCTATAAAATTCGACTGGCCGAACATATTGTGCATTCAAAAAAAAAAAAAAAAAAAAAACTGATGTGTTCCATTCTGCAACAAATTATTGTTAAAAGGCTTATTCTTCCATTTATTTCATGCTAATCGAAAAAAATCTGATGTGATCCATTTACATGACTTTCTCTACATCCCTGCAAAAATTGTTCTATTTACTTCATCTAATCGAGAAAAAAATTGCAGAAATAGCCTTATTACTCGCTTCCTTGTAAGTAGAAGCGAAATAAGGGACAACTGTAGGTTAAAGTGATAGTCAAAAGCTGGTTGCTATGTCAATGAAGTTCCTTTGTCTATATGGATAGGAGTTGACAAGTTCCTGTATGAGAAAAGTATACGTTTTTCATACAGAAACCAAAAATAAGGAATGTCACAAAAACGACGAACTCCACGAAAAATATGTATATAACATAAATTGTGTGTTTTTATGTGCTCTACATTTTTTGTGTGGTAAGTTTTTGTCCATCTCTTACGGTTTAGCAGTTATTCAAAATGTAGTAAAATTCATTCAGAATAAACTACTCTTCAGAGGCTATTCCCAGAAAATTCAAGATATACATTTTATTTGTCAGGTAAATATGTTTAATATACGAAATTTTAATCAAAATCGTTAGAGCCATTTTTGAGAAAATTAAGATTTTCGAAAAAAATTCCATGTAAAGGGTAGTTGAGGGTGGGGGGATTTTTCTCAAAATCTTCGTGTCGCATCCCTGGAAGATACTAAACTTAAATACCAAGTTTGGTATTTTAGCGGCTTTTCGTTTTTGAGTTATCGTGTTCACAGACACACGGACACACACACACACACGGACATTTTTGTGAAAATCCTTTTTTTGGATATTGGGGACCCTAAAACATATATTTTCGGTGAAATTTCGGTATCGAATTTTTTGGTGGAGTACAATACTTTCTCTATACACTATGTACATAGTGCGTATGGAGAAAGTAAAAAAACTGATGTGTTCCATTCTGCAACAAATTATTGTTAAAAAGCTTATTCTTCCATTTATTTCATGCTAATCGAAAAAAATCTGATGTGATCCATTTACATGACTTTCTCTACATCTCTGCAAAAATTATTCTATTTACTTCATCTAATCGAGAACAAATTTGCAGAAATAGTCTTATTACTTGCTTCCTTGTTAGTAGAAGCGAAATAAGGAGGTACCATAGGTTAAAGTGATAGTCAAAAGCTGGTTGCTATGTGACTGAAGTTCCTTTGTTTGTATGGACACGAGTACAGAAAGTCCTGTATGAGAAAAGTATAAGTTTTTTTATAGCTGAAACCAAAAACATGGAATGTCTCAAAAATAACCAACTCCACGAAAAAAAAATGTATATAACATAAATTGTGTGTTTTAAAGTACTCTACATTTCTTGTGTGGTAAGTTTTTGTCCATCTCCTATGGTTTAGCAGTTATGCAAAATTCTGTAATATTTACCCTGAATTAAATAAGTCTTCAGAGGCTATTCCCAGAAAATTCAAAATATGCATTATATTTGCCAGGTAAATATCTTTAATATACGATATTTTAATCAAAATCGTTAGAGCCATTTTTAAGAAAATTAAAATTTTCGAAAAAAGTTCCATGTAAAGGGTAGTTTGGGGTGGAGGGATTTTTCTCAAAAGCTTCGTGTCGCATCTCTGGAAGATACTAAACTTAAATACTAAGTTTGGTATTTTACCGACTTTTCGTTTTTGAGTTATCGTGTTCACAGACACACGGACACACACACGGACCTTTTTCTGAAAATACTTTTTTGTGGATAAAGGGGACCCTAAAACATATATTTTCGGTGAAAACTCGGTATCGAATTTTTTTGTGGAGTGCAATACCTTCTCTATACACTATGTATATAGTACGTGTAGAGAGAGTAAAAAATAGCAGAAATGGTGTTTTTTACTTGTAATTGGAATGCAAATAAGGGAAGACATTAGGCTAAAGTAATAATAAAATATTTTAAAATCTGGTAGCCATGTGATTGAAGTGCCTTGTTTGTATGACCAGAAGTTGACAAAGTCCCGTATGAGAAAATTATAAGTATTTTAAAACTGAAACTATTAACAAGGAATATCTCAAAAACGGTCAACTCCACGAAAAAATGTCTCTAACACAAATTTTGTGTTTTAACGACCTCTACAAGTTTGACAGTGGGTTTTTGTCTTTCCCTTACGGTTTACCAGTTATGCAAAATTCATCTAAAATAAAGATGTCTTCGGAAGCTATTTCCAGAAAACTCAAGATATAAGTTTTGTTTGTCATGTAAATTCGAATAGGATATTTTAATCAAAATGTAAAGGGTACTTGGGGGTGGGGGATTTTCTTGAAAATCTTCGTGTCGCATCCTTGGAAAATACCAAACTTAAATACCAAGTTTGTTTTTGTTTTTGAGTTATGCTGTTCACAGTCACACACGGACCTTTTTCTAAACAACTTTTTTTTTGATTCAGGGGGACTGAAAACATGTATTTCCGATCAAATCTTGGTATCGAATTTCTGGGTGCAATACAATACCTTCTCTGCACTATTTATATAGTACGCGTAGAGAAAATAAAAACGAATAAGTTCATGACGATAGAAAAGTATAACATTGTCATTGAAAAACTAGTACCGCGTGACAGTATAATGTCTTGACATAATGGAGAATATGTTGAGAAATAGAGTAAGGTACTGTAACTTTGTAACTTAAGTTTTGAGTTCACGTCCTTCCTTATTATTTAGTTATGCCAAATCGTCCCTTATTTTCTGGATGACACTCGTATTTGATAAATTTAGAATCGAAGAGATAGAGATTTTAATCTCCCCTCAAACACTTTTAATCCCTATTGATCGTACGTCATAATTATGAATGAAATGATGTGTCAAAGGTGTGGCTGGTTCATACAATATCGTAGCACACAAAGCACGAGAAAAGTGAACATCTCTCGCCGACGCTTCGCCATTCACTTGGCATCTACGTGGAACACAACACTTATACATTATGTAAATTAGAAAGTTGCATACCCCACGAGTTTTATTTGCTGCGACGTCTACACTTTACATGCTGTCACAACAGTCGAGCTAGAATACGCCTTTTTCCCATCTCGTCTTAGTATACAGGTAGAGAAGATCTTGCAGTCCACCCAAAAATTCGATACCGAGATTTCATCGGAAATACACATTTTAGGGTTCCCTACATAAAAAATCTGATATGTTCCATTCACATGGCTGTCTCTATATCTCTGTAAATCATTGTTGTCAATAAGCTTATCTTTTATTTATTTCATGCTAATCGAGAAAAATTAGCAGAAATATTCTTATTTCTTGCTTTATTGTAAGTAAAAGCGAAATAAGGGAGTACCATATGTTAAAGAGAAAGCCAAAAGCTGGTTGCTATGTGACTTATGTTCCTTTGTTTGTATGGACAGGAGTTGACAAATTCCTGTATGAGAAAAGTATAAGTTTTCCAAAGCTGAAACCAAGATAACTGAATATCTCAAAAACGATCAACTCCACGAAAAAAGGTATATAACATAAATTGTGTGCTTTAACCTGCTCTACATTTTTTGTGGGTTAAGTTTTTGTCTATCTCTTACGGTTTAGTAGTTATGAAAATTACATCCAGAATAAAGTAGTCTTCAGAGGCTGTTCCCAGAAAATTCAAGATATAATTTTATTTGTCAGGTAAATAACTTTAATATACGAAATTTTAATCAAAATCGTTAGAGCCATTTTTTAGAAAATCAAAATTTTCGAAAAAAGTTCCATGTAAAGGGTAGTTTGGGGTGGGGGGATTTTTCTCAAAATCTTCGTGTCGCATCCCTGGAAGATACTAAACTTAAATACGAAGTTTGGTATTTTACCGACTTTTCGTTTTTGAGTTATCGTGTTCACAGACACACGGACACACACACACACAGACCTTTTTCTGAAAATACATTTTTTGGTTACAGGGGACCCTAAAACATATATTTCCGGTGAAATCTCGGTATCGAATTTTTTGGTGGAGTGCAATACATTCTCTCTACATAATGAGTTTAGAGAAAGTAAAAAACTGATGTGTTCCATTTACATGACTTATTGAATTATTGTTTAAAAACTTATGTTTATTTTTTTTTCACGCTAATCGAGTAAAAGTTTTCCGAAATAGACTTATTAGTTGCTTCCTTGTAAGTAGGAGCGAAGTAAGGGAGTACCATAGGTTAAAGTGATAGTCAAAAGCTGGTTGCTATGTGACTGAAGTACCTTTGTATGGACAGGAGTTGACAAATTCCTGTGTGAGAAAAAGTTTTTCAAAACTGAAACCAAACACAAGGAATATCTCAAAAGCGATCCACTCCACGAAAAAAAAATGTATACAACATAAATTGTATGTTTTAATGAGCTCTACATTAAGCAACTTATTCTCTATCTCCTACATAAAATCCATTCAGAAAAAGTAGTCTTCAGAGGCTATTCCCAGAAAGTTCAAGATACATATTTTGTCAGGTAAATATATATATTATACGATATTTTAATCAAAATCGCTAGAGCCATTTCTGACAAAATCAAACCTTTCGAAAATGTTTCCATGTAAAGGGTAGTTGGGGGTGGGGGATTTTCTTGAAAATCTTCGTGTCACACCCTTGGAAGATACTGAACTTAAATGCCAAGTTTGATATTTAACGGACTTTTCTTTTTTGAGCTATGCTGTTCACAGTCACACACAGACAGACACATTGACAGACAAACTGACAGACACACACATACGGACCTTTATTCAAAAGTGCTTTTTTTGGATTCAGGGGGACACAAAACATGTACATTGAAATCTCGGTATCGAATTTTTGGGTGCATTACAATATCTTCTCTATACACTATATACATAGTACGGGTAGAAAAAGGGAAAAAGCAATATTAGAAAAAGGTCCGTGTATGTGCGTGTCCATGTGTGCGTGTGTCCGTGGATACTCTAATTGAGAAACAAAATGTTGGTAAAATACCAAACTAGTTATTTAAGTTTAGTATATTCCAAGGATGTGACACGAATATGTTGAGACAAATCTCCCCATCCCAAACTACGTTTAACATAGAAAAAATTTCGAAATTTCTTAGTTTCTCAAAAATAGATCTAAGGGTTTTAATTAATATTGGAGATATTTACATGACAAAAAGTATTTCTTGAACTTTCTGGAATAGTCTCTGAAGACCTCTTCATTTTAGATGGCTGACATAATTGGTAAACCGTATGGGATACTCAAAAATGTACATCTCGTTACAACACAATTTATGTCATATATGTTTTTTTCGTGGAGATGACCATTTCCGAGATACTCCCAGTTATTAGTTCCAGTTTTAAAATAAACTTTTCCCATACGGGAATTTGTAAACTTCTGACCAGCTTTTAAAAGATTTGACTATCACTTTAGCCTAATGTATTCTGTTATTTCTCTTATTCTTACAAGGAAGCAATTAAAAGGCCATTTGTGCTAATTCTTATGTTAATTAGATAGAAGAATTAGCTTTTTAATAATAATTTGTTACCGAGATGTACAGAGATGTAGAGAAAGTCCAGTGGATGGAACACATCAGATTTTTTTCCTTAGAGCTTCCGTATCCTTCGAAAATAGCGTCTAAAGCAAAACAGTAATACTCATAAAATCAGTCTAAACCAAAATTAAAATGTGATCATTTATGATGAAAGTTAATAAAAAAATACCTGATGTGATTCATTCACATTACTTTCTCTACACCTCTGTAACAAATTATTGTTGATAGGTTTACTCTTTTATCTATTTAATGCTAAACATTAGCAGAAACGGTCTTATTAGTTCCGTTATAAGTAGAAGGGAAATAAGGATATACATTAGGCTAAACTGACAGTCAAATGTATTAAAATCTGGTTGCTTTTGATTGATTTTTTTTTTTTTTTTTTTTTTTTTTTTTTTTTTTTCATGACCATGAGTTGACAAGTTCCTGTATCAGAAAAGTTTAAGTATTTTAAAACGTAAATCAATAACAAGGAATATCTCGAAACCACCAACTCCACGAAAAAAGTGTATATTAATAAATTGTGTGTTTTATGGTGATCTACATTTTTTGTGCAGTAAGTTTTTGTCTTAACTCTTACGGTTTCTCAGTTATGCAAAATTCAATAAAAATCATCCAGAATAAAGAGGTCTTTAGAGGCCCTTCCAAGAAAATTCATTTTTTTTGGCAAGTAAATGTCTTAAATTTAAGAGATTTTAATCAAAATCGTTAGAGCCATTTTTGAGAAACTCAAAATTTTCAATTTTTTTCCATGTAAAGGGTAGTTTGTGATGGAGGGCTTTTCTTGAAAATCTTCGTATCGCATCCTTTGAAGATACCAAACTTAAATACCAAGTTTGGTATTTAACAGTCTATACGTTTTGAAGTATGCTGTCCACAGACACACACACACACAGTTAGACAGACAGACACAGACACACAGCGGACCTATTTCTGAAAATGCTTTTTTTGGATTCAGGGACTCCTAAAATATGTATTTCCAGTGAAATCTCAGTATCGAATTTTTGGGTGGAATACAATACTTCCTCTACACACTATGTACATAGTACGTGTAAAGAAAATAAAAAAAAAACAACAACAAACGAACAGAATACAAAAAAGCTAACATTTATATTACTTCAGATAGGTATGATGTTATATTACTTTCTCTACTACCAATAGTGAGTATTCGGAAGTATTGTATTTCACACAAAAATGTGATACCGAGTTTTCACCGGAAAATGCGTATTCAAAATATTTCAGAAATACTTCGCAATCTAAACTATAGCATTTATACTTTCTCTACCGCTTATAATGCAACACCATTTAGTTGATTGATGATGTTACTCCCCTATACAACTATAAAGAATTACGTGCCATTTTTGAATGACCTCTAGTAAATCATTCTCTGGACAATATACGCCCACCGCTAATAATACCTCAGCAATTTCAATTCAGGATTTGAACCCTAACGAACTGTAATCCACCAGGAGATGACAAAATCACGTCGCTCCGATTGACAAAGGCTATGTATATTCTCGCCCACATATTCAACACCGTTACATAACGTACAGCTACACTTTTAGGAGATGGCCTGTTCAAGAACAGTTTATTGCATAAATACTCCGACATTACCAAAATTCGTAACTGCATAATTCCAGACATTTTCCAGCTTTCCAAGCTCTAACATAACAGCAGAATAGGTAGAGAAAGTCAAATGAATGTAATGTACGCTATTTTTATTTTCTCTAGTCCATATGTACAATGTGCATAGTGGATAGAGAAAGCGTTGTACTCCACCCAAAAATTCGATGTCGAAATTTCACCCGAAATATGTTTTGAGGCCCCTGAGTCAGAAAAAAACATTTTTAGAAAAAGGTCCTTGTGTATGTCTGTGGCAGCATAGCTCAAAAAGAAAGTCCCGTTAAATATCAACTAATCAAGGATACGACACGAGGAAATTCAAGAGAATCCTCCCACCCCCAAGTGCCCTTTACATGGAAATTTGTTAGAACATTTTGACTATCTCAAAAATGGCCCTAAAGATTTTGATTAAAATATCGTACATTAAAGATATTTAAATCACAAATAATATGTATATCTCGAATTTTTTGGGAATAACAAAAATAACAAAAATATACCACACAGAAATTTAGATTCGTTAAAACACATAAATCATGTGAACTGGCTGTTTCTAAGATACTGTTATAGGCTCCAGCTTTAAAATACTTATAATGTTTTCAAACATCAATTGTTTCACATAACGACGGGCTTTTAAAGGCTTTAGGCTAATGTCTTCCCTTTCTATCTAAAAGGAGGCAAATAATAAGACCAATTCCGCTAATGGTTATCTCGATCAGCTTCATGTAGTTTCTATTTGGAACGGCTAGAGAAAGGCATGTGAATGGAACACGTCAGATTTTTCAGTGTGATTCTAAATGCTTGTTTATGTTTTCAGAATATGAACTGCAGCAGTGTAATGCTCACCATTACCATAGTGGCGTCCCTGGTGATGCTCACATCGTCGGCCACACAGTTCTATGCTAGTGGACGGTATGGGAAACGAGCAGAGATGCCTGGTAAGTACAACCTTAATATCTCATCCTATCTTTTCAAGGGGCTATGGGGAACTTTGTTTCAACACAGACCTTTCTGATGTGACAAAGTTGGCAGCATTTAACTAAGTTTTTTTTATTTTTTTACTTTCTCTAAACGTACTATGTACATAGTGTATAGAGAAGGTATTGTATTGCACCCAAAATTCGATACCGAGATTTCACCGGAAGTATATGTTTTGAGACCCCCTGAATTCAAAAAAGCAGTTTTAGAAAAATGTCCATGTGTGTGTCTGTCTATCTGTGTGTATGTGTGTGTGTGTGTGTGTGTGTGTGTGTGTGTGTGTGTGTGTGTGGGAAGCTTAGCTCAAAAATGAAGAGAACGTTAAAAACCAAACTTGGTATTTAAGTTTGGTACCTTCCAAGGATGCGACACGAAGTTTTTCAAGAAAATCCCCCTACCCCATTCTACCCTTTACATGGAAAATTTTTCGAAAATTTTTATTTTCTTAAAAATGGCTCTAACGATTTTGATTAAAATCTCTTATATTTAAGATATTTACTTGACTAATAAAATATATATTGAATTTTCTGGGAATAGGCTCTGAACACTACTTTATTCTTGATGAATTTTATGGATTTGTGCATAACTGCTAAACCGTAAGAGATGGGCAAAAACTTACCACATAGAAAATGTTCAGCAGATTAAAACAAACAATTTATGTTACATACATTTTTTCTTGAAGTTGATCGTTTTTAAGATATTCCTTGTTTTTAGTTTCAGCTCTGAAAACTTGTACTTTTCTTATACAGGAATTTGTCAACTGCTGTCCATACAAACAAAGGAACTTAGTCACATAGCAACCAGCTTTTGACTATCACTTTAACCTATGGTACTCCCTTACTTCACTTCTACTTACAAAAGCAAGTAATAAGACTATTTCTGCTAATGCTTTCTCAAATAGCATGAAGTTAATAGAAGCCTAAGCTTTTTAACAATACTTTTTTTGCAGAGGTGTAGAGAAAGTTATGTGAATGGAACACATAATATATTTTTAGTCTATTTTAAAGATTCTGGAGTCTTGTAGGGACTCCGGCGCTGTATTACTTTCTCCCCTTCCTAAACTTCCCTTTGTGTATCTATTTGAGTACCGTTTTTGCTTTTTGCTTCTATTACACCAAATTTACACATTTATAAACACACAAACAGCCATGTCCAAGGCGGAACTCGAACCCACGATCCCCTATGCCACGATGCAGCAAAGCTAGGCATTTTAGCGAGCGCGGCCTTGGGGACCGGTATCATCAAAGTAATGTCTCATGTTACATAATGTTTCAAGTAGTAACGTCTGTGGCTTGTATTCGGGAGGTCACGGGTTCCATCTCGTGGGTTTTTCGTGGTTTCTCCGGGTTGGCAGGCTAATGCTGAGGTGGTTCACCTTCTACTTGGATGTGGCTGGGTGGTAGCTGTGGACAGTTTAAAGATTTCTTCCCTCGTGTAGATTCTGAATCATTTGTCAAGATATGCCTTGAGACAGTACATGTCGTGTCACGCAATTAAAAATTCTCTAAAAGGGATATATGAATTATATCCAATATAATATAAATTATATTAAAAAGGGAAAAATGTACATTGGAAATGGCTATGGAAGAAATGTTGTAAAACACGTCTAACAGGGCAAGGACACATTTACTTCACTCGACTCAGGATAGTACCGTTAAGGGTAAGATAATGAACCGAAAAGGTTGGAAGTTCCACTGCCCGAGTGTGGACATAACAAACCAAAGAGAAGTGGTTTTCTTGTTCGAGCGACGCGATTTCACTAGCCATGGAAGATTCGTTGTGTTAAGACGTGATATCTGAGTCCCCGGTGGAGCCGAACGGGCTACATATGGCGCGACAGAAATAGCGTTTATTTAATACAGCAGAATACGGCCAAAAGTAACAAGAGATGATAAGGGTGGTCGCGTAAGGCATAGTTGGAAAGGGGAACATTTATGACGAATGCGTGTGTCAGAAACGGTCGAACAAAGTTAATAAAAGAGTTCAATAACAATCTTGAACTCGAAGGAAACTACTTGTGTTTAACAAACTTCAGATAGATTCCATGCCAACACATCCTGAGCTACTGCACCTACATCTCCACACCATTCCATTAATATCGTACCATGAACCCCTTTATTAGGGAACCGCCGCAGCTTTCGGGCGGGCCGCTCGCCTCTCACCTAGACGGCCGGGGTTCAATCCCAAGCGATCGCATGTGAGTTTTGTGGTGGACAAAGAGGCGATGTGCGGGTTTTCTCCGGGTACTCCGGTTTCCCCCACCATCGCATTCCACCGGTGCTCCATCATCATTCATGTATCACCAGTGTCACCGCCTGCGGTGCTATAAGTAGTTAAAGCGGGCGTTAAACACTACCAAAAAAAAAAGTCTTCGGTGCTTTGGGGCCCTTTCCGGGACTCGTAGGGCTCGGACGGTGAAGGATGCGTTCGATCTGGAGACATTAGGGACCCCGAACATGCTTACAGCTGTCGTCATCCAGTCACCTTTTGGTAGTATTCGACTCTCTCCCCTCATCCCTCCCACTCAGGGCGCATGTAATCCAAAAAGGGCGTTAATGGGACGTGCGATGCTCTGTCCCAGTGAGTGCGAGTCCCATCCGCATTAATTCTAATCCTAATAACTCCTATTTAAATATTTTTATTCTGTTACATTCGTATGAATTTCTCGACTCACTATCTTTGTTTTATTTCTTTTGCAAATTATTTCTTCTTTCTCTATACTACATACAGTAGATTGAGAAGATATCGTATTACACTAAAAAATTCGATGTCGAGATTTCATCGGAAATATGTTTTGAGTTCTTAAAAAGCATTTTTAGAATCAAGGTCCTGTGTGTCTATACATGTGTTGTCTGTGAAAATTCAAAGACGAAAAGACAAATTTGGTATTTAAGTGTAAGATATTCTAAGGACACAACACGATGATTTTCAAGAAAAATCTCCGCACTTCAAACTACTGTTTGCATGGAACATTTTTTGAAAGTTTTGTTTTTCTCAAAAATGTCTCTTAGGATTTTGATTAAAATACCGTATATGTTAAAGATATTTACAAAACAAATAAAATGTATACCTTGGATTGTCTAGAAATAGCATCTGAAGAACTTTTCATTCTGAATGAATTTTATGTAACTGGAAGATCGTAAGAGACCGATAAAAAATGCGATATATATGTCTCATTAAAATACACACTTTGTGTTATGCCTTTTTTTTTGTAGAGTTAACCGTTTCCGAACGTAAACGATTTCCGTTTTAAACTACTTAAACTTTTCTCAAACGGAAGGTGAGCGATCAGCTTTTAAAAGATTTGACTATCGCTTTAGCCTAGTGTATTACCTTATTTCTCTTTTACTCAGAAGGAATTACTACAACCATTTCTGCAACTGTTTATCTTATTTATCTCGATTACCACGACATAAGTAAAGAAATAATCTTTTGTAACAATAGTTTATAGAGAAAGTCAAGAAATGTTTTATAAATATTAGTGATTTTGCAGTACCCTATTCCACCCAAAAATTTGATTGTGATTTCAATATCACATGAAACACGTTTTGAGACTCCTTGAATAAAACAGACTTTTAGAAAATTGCTCCTGTGTGCGTGCATGCGCTTGCGCGAGTATGTGTTATGAACAATGTAACCCAATAGCGATAACATAACTCGTAAATACGAACATAATGGTGTAATTTCAGCATCTTCCAAGGATGTAGCTCTAGATTTTCAATGAACTACCTTTTACATGAAATATTTTTCGTATGTTTTTATTTTCTCAAAAAATGGCTGCAACTATGTTAATTAAACTATCACATGTTACAAGATAAGGCCCATTAAAGCCATTTGTAACATATTTGAGCCGAAGGACGACCAAAGAGCGACTTGATGACGACGGTTTTTACATTCATCGTCCGATATGACCAACCAGATTAAAGGGCGTTAAGTGAAATAAATCTGATGTGTTCCATTCACACGACTTTTTCTACATCGCTGTAACAAATTACAGTTGAAAAGCATCTTTCTCTATCTACTTTATGATAATCGAGATAAACATTAGTAGAAATCATCTTAATTACTTGCTTCCTTGTAAGTAGAAGGAAAATAATGGAATACACTAGGCTAAAGCGATGGTCAAATCCTTTAAGCTCCGGTTGCTATGCGGTTGAAATCCGTTTCTAGGCAGGGCCAGGAGTTTGCAACTTTCCGTGTGAAAAAAAAAAATTAAGTGTTTTAAATCTGAAACAAATAAAAGTAATATCTCAGAAATTGTCAATTCAACGAAAAAAAAAAACTTTAATAAATTGTGTGTGTTTAACGTGATCTACATTTTTTGTGTAGTAAGTTTTTGTCTAGCTCTTACGGTTTACCAGTTATGCTAAATTCAGCACAACTCATTGAGAATAAAGAGGCCTTTAGAGGCTATTCCCAGAAAATATAAAATATATATTTGCCTTTTAATTTCTTTAATATGCTGTATTTTAATCAAAATCGTTAGAAACATTTCTGAGAAAATCAAAATTTTCGACATTTTTTCCATGTAAAAGATAGTTTGGGGTGGGGGATTTTTCTCAAAATATTCGTGTCGCATCTCTGGAAGATACCAAACTAAAATACCAAGTTTGTTATTTTACCGATTTTTTGTTTTTGAGTTAGCGTGTTCACAGACACACGGAAACACACACGGACCTTTTTCTGAAAATACTTAATACTTTCCCTATAAGTACTATGTACATAGTGTATAGAGAAGGAATTGCACTCCACCCAAAAATTCAAAACCGAGATTTCGCCGGAAATATATGTTTTAGAGTTCCCTGTATCCAAAAAAAGTATTTTCAGAAAAAGGTCCGTGTGTGTGTGTGTGTGTGTGTGTGCCCATGTGTCTGTGAATACGATAGCTCAAAAACAAAAAGTTGGTAAAATACCGAAGTTGGTATTTAAGTTTTGTATCTTCCAGGGATGCGACACGAAGATTTTGAGAAAAATTCCCCACCCCTAACTACCCTTTACGTGGAACTTTTTTCGAAAAGTTTGATTTTCTCTAAAATGGCTCTAACGATTTTGATTAAAATTTCCTATATTAAAGATATTTACCATACAAATAAAATTAATATCTTGAATTTTCTGAAAAGAGCCTCTGAAGACTACTTTATTCTGGATCAATTTTACGGAATTTTGCATAACGGCTAAACCGTAAGAGATGAACAAAAACTTACAACACAAAAAATGTAGAGCACCTTAAAACACACAGTTTATGTTATATGCATTTTTTTTCGTGGAGTTGATTGTTTTTAAGAAACTCCTTTGTTTTGGGTTTCAGCTTTGAAAAAAATACTTTTCTCACACAGGAATTTCACAATTCCTGTCCATACACAAAAAAAAAGGAACTTCAGTCACATAGTTACCAACTTTTGACTATCACTTTAACCAATAGTACTCCCTTATTTAGCTTCTACTTACAAGGTAGCAAGTAATAGGACTATTTCTGCTGATTTTTTCTCGATTAGTATGAAGTAAATAGATGCATAATATTTTTAACAATAATTTGTTGCAGAGATATAGAGAAAGTCATGTGAATGGAACACATCAGATTTTTTTTTTTTTTTTTTTATACAGGGACTCTAAAACGTATCTTTCCGGTGAAATCTCAGTATCGAATTTTTGGGTGAAATGCAATAGCTTCTCTTTACACTGTGTACATATTACGTGTAGAGAAAGTAAAAAATCCAGAAATAATAACGATTGAAGTTGCTAACTTTCACATGTGAAGGAACGTTTATCTCGGCAAAAGATGTACATGGTAGCATCACGTTACCACAAAGATGATGCGAAACCGGTCTCAGATGATGCTGCAACATTGGAGCGCTACGCCTTTTTTTTTTTTTCAAGTGAGGAAACCGAACAAAAACATAACACTTGTGAAATATAAGCTGAAGCAATGATCAATAATTAGTCCCTTCCCATTATTGCATTCTGGATAGACTTTCACTAATTGCCTCATTAGAACAAAAGCTCCACTTACAGCTGCTTGCCCTCCACCTCTCTTAAAAATGTGTATAGGATAGCAAGTAACTTCTTACAAATAGGGGTGTCAATGATTTCGTGCACCAAGAGAAAAACATTAATGATATCTTATATTGGTATGCCTTTTTTTTTGCCGTCTTATCATTGAGTTTAAAAATTAATATTATGATGTGTATTATACTTGTCTACTTTGTGCACAATAAGTAGAGAAGATATTGAATTTCATCCACAAATTTAATGCAGAATTTTTATAAGAAACAAACGTCTTTTAGTCCTAACAAGTTCTAGGCTAAAGCGATAGCCAAATATTTTAAAATCTGTTATTCAAATTACTTTGTTTGAATGCCAGAAGTTGACAGATTCCCGTACAAGTAAAGTATAAGTATTTTAAATCTGACACCAATAACAAGGAATATCTCCAAAACGTTCAACTCCACGAAGGAAGTGTATATACCATAAATTGTGTGTTTTAACGAGCTTTACATTTTCTATTCAGTAAGTTTTATTGTCTATCTCTTACGGTTTACCAGTTATGCAGTGTTCCGTAAAATTCATTCGGAATAAAGTAATCTTCAGAGGCTATTGCCAGAAAATTAAAGATGTACATTTTATTTGTCAGGTAAATATGTCTAATATATGATATTTTAATCAAAATTGTTAATCATTTTTGAGAACATTAAAATTTTCGAAAATGTTTCCTTGTAAAGTGTAATTGGGGGTGAGGGAGGGATTTTCTTTAAAATCTTCGTGTCAAATTCTTGGAAGATGATGAACTTTTGGATGAATTTTACGGAATTTTGCATAACTGTTAAACCGTAAGAGATGGGCAAAAACTTGTCACACAAAAAAATGTAGAGCACTTTAAAACACACAATTTATGCTGTGTACATTTTTTCGGGAGTTGATCGTTTTTGAGTTATTCCTTGTTTTTGATTTCACCTTTAAAAAACATACTTTCCTCATACAGGAATTTATCAACTGCTATGCATACAAACAAAGGAAATTCAGTCACATAGCAACCAGCTTTTGACTATCACTTTAACCCATGGTACACTCTCATTTTGCTTCTATTTACAAGGAAGCATATAACAAGACTAGTTCTGCTAATTTTTTATCGATTAGCATGAAGTAAATAGAAGTCTAGCCTAAGCATTTTAATAAAATTTGTTGCATAGATGTAGAGAAAGTCATGTGAATAGAACACATGAGATTTTTTATACAGGGATCCTAAAATGTGTAATTCCGGTGGAATCTCGGTATCGTATTTTTGGATGGAATGCAATACCTTCTCTATACACTATGTACTTAGTACGTTTAGAGAAAGTAAAAAAAGGTAATGTCTTATATTCGTATGTCTTTCTCTGCCATCTATATCTTATTATTGGGCTTTCAAAAAAAATATTAAAAAATGCATTACACTTTCCCTTCTATGTGCACACTAGGTATGGAAAGTGTACAATTTCATGCACAAATTTGATGCCGAGTTTTCAATAGAAATAAACGTTTAGGAGTCCCATGAATTTAAACAAAATCTGATGTGTACCATTCACATGACTTTCTCCATATCCTGCAACAAATAATTCTTAAAAAGCTTATACTTCTATTTACTTTATGCTAATCAGAAAAAAATAGCAGAAATAGTCTAATTACTCGCTTCCTTGTCAGTAGGAGCGAAATAAGGGACAACTGTAGGTTAAAGTGATAGTCAAAAGCTGGTTGCTATGTCAATGAAGTTCCTTTGTCTATATGGATAGGAGTTGACAAGTTCCTGTACGAGAAAAGTATACGTTTTTCATAACAGAAACCAAAAATAAGGAATGTCACAAAAACGACGAACTCCACGAAAAAATGTATATAACATAAATTGTGTGTTTTAATGTGCTCTACATTTTTTGTATAGTAAGTTTTTGTCCATCTCTTACGGTTTAGCAGTTATTCAAAATTTAGTAAAATTCATCCAGAATAAACTACTCTTCAGAGGCTATTCCCAGAAAATTCAAGATATTCATTTTATTTGTCAGGTAAATATGTTTAATATACGAAATTTTAATCAAAATCGTTAGAGCCATTTTTGAGAAAATCAAAATTTTCGAAAAAAGTTCCATGTAAAGGGTAGTTGGGGGTGGGGGTATTTTTCTCAAAATCTTCGTGTCACATCCCTGGAAGATACTAAACTTAAATGCCAAGTTTGGTATTTCACCGACCTTTGGTTTTTGAGTTATCGTGTTCACGGACACACACACACACACGGACCTTTTTGTGAAAATGCTTTTTTTGGATATTGGGGACCCTAAAATATATATTTCCGGTGAAATCTCGGTATCGAATTTTTTGGTGGAGTGCAATACTTTCTCTATACACTATGTACATAGTGCGTATGGAGAAAGTAAAAATTAATTAGGATAACGGCCGAATGTGTATGTGCGTGCGTGTGTGTGTGTCCGTGTTCCTGTGAACAGTATGGCTCTAAAACGAAATCTCTCTTAAATTCCAAACTTCATATTTGAATTCAGCATTTTCCAATGCTGTGAAATGATTATTTTCAACAAAATTCCCCAACACAAACTATCCTTTACGTACAAAAATGTTCGGTAATTTAGGTGTTAGAAAAACCACCTCAGATTTTATCTGGTGGTGAGTAAAAATCCAAAATAATCCTAAGTTAGACTGAGGGGTCGATGAGGATCGAAAACACGATCTCCAGAATGCGGACCATAGACAAAACCGGCTGAGCCATCCCATACGGTATAAACTGGTGTTAAAATTCTTACTACTTCCATGCAATCGCGTTAAACAACTGAAAATCGACAGGATTAGGGTTCGAATTAGATAGAGGCTGTCAGGACCCTGATGCAGAGCACCGCACGTAGGTCCTCTTGGACCTTTTGTCTCTTACGTAACCTCAGGAAGGAATTGAGGAGAGAGACCCGAACAGACGGGATCCCTAACGGCTACAGATGCAGTGCCTCCGACGCTGACCTAGAGCCTTCATAAGGACCCCTAGCCTCCCGAGGGTTCCCCAAGCACAAAGGCGGGTCACTACCGAGTGTTTCCGACGACGACGCCAGGATAGCCTTTTACAATACGCAGCCGCAACCCGCCGAACACTGTCATCCTGAAAGAGATGATTAGGAAATGATAGAAACAAGATGAAAGAACCTACTCAGGATTCACCTGGCGTCCTCGCAAAGGCTCGTCATGAATTCCGTGCTAACTACCTGGATGACTCTTTTAATAACCTGAATTCCGTGCCGTTGGTACCTGACGGAAACTTGCTTGATTGCTAATTACCTCGGCCGATTCAGTACAGTGTGTGATATTTTAGTCACACGTGTCTAATGGCATCAAGGGTCATCCAGCAAACGGAATGGAAGTGATGTACGGTGAAAAAAACAAACTGCTTTGCATAATAGACGATCATAAATTTTATTTCCAAAAGAAGCTAAAGGATGAAATACAACGGTGAGCTTGCGTTAAAGAGAATTGTAAATCCTACGTCAAAAAATCTGATGTGTTCCATTCACATGACTTTCTCTACATCTCTGTAACAAATTATTGTTAAAAAGCCTATGCTTCTATTTACTTCATGCTAATCGAGCAAAAAATAGCAGAAATAGTCTTATTACTTGCTTCCTTGTAAGTAGAAACGAAATAAGGGAGTACCATAGGTTAAAGTGATATTCAAAAGCTGGTTGCTATGTGACTGAAGTTCTTTTGTTTCTATGGACACGAGCTGGCAAATTCCTGTATGAGAAAAGTCAGTTTTTTCAAAGTTGAAACCAAAAACAAGGAAAATCTAAAAAACTATCAACTCCACGAAAAAAAATATATATAACATAAAATGTATGTTTTAACGTGTTCTTCATTTTTTGTGCGGTAAATTTTTGTCCATCTCTTACGGTTTAGCAGTTATGCAAAATTCCGTAAAATTTATCCAGAATAAAGTAGTCTTCAGAGAGTATTCCTAGAAAATTCAAGATATATATTTTATTTGTCAGGTACATATCTTTAATATACGATATTTTAATCAAAATCGTTTGAGTCATTTTTAAGAAAATCTAAAATTTCGAAAAAAGTTCCATGTAAAGGGTAGTTGGGGTGGGGGGATTCTTTTTTTTTGAAAATCTTCGTGTTGCATCCTTGGAAGATACGAAACTTAAATACCAAGTTTGGTATTCAACGATGTTTTCATTGTTGCGCTTTGCTGTCCACAGACACACACACAACACATACACACACATGGACTTTTTGTAAAAATGCTATTTTTGTATTCAGGGGTTCCTAAAACAAGTAGTTCCGGCGAAATCTCGGTATCGAATTTTGGGTGGAATACAATACTTCCTCTATACACTATGTACATAGTACGTTTAGAGAAAGTAATTATCACCTGCGATGGGCATAATTGAATGAGTGATCTTGCACAATCACGAACAAATTCCTGAGAGCATTTTAAAGAGGCAGAAGATTTCAAATTCTTTGAAACGGCAAGCAGCTGAGGATTTGTCCCTTAGTGCAACCAAAATTAGACACCAGGAGCTGAGGACTGTAGATGTGAGTACACTAACATCTTCGAATTTAAAATTGATTAGAAATAGCGTCTGCAAAGAAAAACGGCCAGGTAGCTGAACGGAATTCAGGCTACCCTTCAGGTAGCCCGCACGGAATTCATGCGGTTTTAGGGATCTCGCACGGAACTCGGGATTACCGCTCCCCCAAATGCGAACCACAAACGAAACTGCATGAGCAATCCCGTTCGGTAGCAAATCGAAGAACAAATCATTAATTAATTCGAATCAATAACCGATATCCGTGACTAACGAGATAAACGGGCTACGGTACGAATTGAAATCAGATAGTGGTTCATTTTACGAATATTTATTTTGACATAAATAGTAGGCATAGTACTTTCAGATGATTGTAACCGCCAAAGAAAAATAAAACAATGATAAAGCGCTCTTGATAGAGTGGGAGAAGAAATTAATAAAAAACATCACATGACTTGCTCTACATCTCTGTAACAGATTATTGTTTATAAGCTTATTCTTCCACCTACTTCATATTAATCGAGATAAACACTAGCAGAAACTAGTCTTATTACTTAGTTCCTTATAAGTAGGAGGTAAATAAGGGAATACACTAGGCTAAACAGACAGTCACATGTTTCAAAATGTGGTTGCTATGGGATTGAAATCTGTTTCTTTACGTGGCCAGGGATTGACAAAATTCCATATGAGAAAAGTTCAAGTTCATATTTAAAAACTGAAACCAATAACAAGCAATATCTCGATAATGGCCAACTTTAGGGGAAAAAAATGTATATGATATAAATTATGTATTTTACGGAGCTCTACATTATTGTGTATTCATTTTTACCTTCTCTATAAGTGCTATGTACATAGAAGGTATTGCACTCCACAAAAAATTAGAAACCGAGATTTCACCGGAAATATATGTCCCTGCATATAGGGTCCCCTGCATCAAAAAAAAAAAGTATTTTCAGAAAAAGGTCCGTGTGCGTCCGCGTGTCTGTGAACACATAACTCAAAAACGAAAAGTCGGTAAAATACCAAACTTGGTATTTAAGTTTAAGTATCTTCCAAGGATGTGACACGAAGATTTTGGGAAAAATTCCCCCGCCCCAAACTACCCTTTACATGTAACTTTTTTCGAAAATTTTGATTTTCTAAAAAATGACTCTAACGATTTTGATTAAAATATCGTATATCAAAGTGATTTACCTGACAAGTAAAATGTATATTTTGAATTTTCTGGGAATAGCCTCTGTAGACTACTTTATTCTGGGTCAATTTTACGGCGTTTTGCATAACTGCTAACCGAAAGAGATGGACAAAAACTTACCATACAACAAACGTAGAGCACGTTAAAACACGCAATTTGTGCTATATACATTTTTTTCGTTGAGTTGATTGTTTTTGAGATATTCCTTGTTTTTGGTTTCAGCTATAAAAACTTATACTTTTCTCATACAAGACTTTATGAACTCGTGTCCATACAAAGGAACTTCAGTCGCAGAGCAAGCAGCTTTTGACTATCACTTTAACCTATGGTACCCCCTTATGCTTCTACTAACAATAAAGCAAGTAATAAGACTATTTCTGCTAATGTTTGCTCCATTAGATGAAATAAATAGAATAATTTGTTGCAGTGATATAGAGAAAGTAATGTGAACGGAACACATCAAATTTTTTTGTCTATTTCTTACGGTTTACTAGCTATGCAAAATTAAAAAAGCATAAAGTTTAAGATATATATTTTATTTTTTATGTAAGTATCTTAACATAAGAGGTTTTTATCAAAATCGTTATAGCCATTTTTGAGAAAATCAAAAGTTTCGATTTTTTTTCATATAAAGTGTAGTTGGTGGTGGGAGGATATTCTTGAAAATCTTCGTGAGGTATCCTTGGGAGGTATTGAATTTAAATATATGCTGCACACGAACCTTTTTCTAAAAATGCTTTATCCAGGGGATCTCAAAACTTGCATTTCCGGTGAATTGAATTTTTTGGTGCAATACAATACTTTCTCTCTACACTATGTACATAGTACGTGAAAAAGGCAGTAAATATGATTGCTGTGAAGGATTAAATCTGTTTTTATTTCTTTCGAACAGCCACTGGCCCATTCCGCCTACAAGGTGTAGAAAAACTCGACGTGACGCGTGAACGAGCCTCAGGACGTAAAATAATGGCTCTTGAATTAGCGAGCGCTCACTCTCGCTCTTGATAATTGAGTTTATATCTGATCACAGCCCTCGCTTTGTGTGATACGTGTGAGAATAAAAACAACAACGACCCGGTCAAGTAAAAAACAATTTTATTTTGCCACAAGGAATAACGAATTCAAACTCGTAATGATCTTATAAAGTAAAGAAAAAGTCATCGATATCATAAAGAGAGAAATTTTGTATGTAGGTGTAGGTTGGCCAATCCCAAAATCCACTAAACCAATTTTGTTAATTACTTCACCACTGAAAATGGGTCCATGAAACACTTTCTAATTTCATTTCAGAAATTCATCAAATATTAAAAAAATATTCACAAAGCCCTGCATTTGAATACGAACACGTCGAAATTATAAAAGAACATGTTTGCAAAAAAAAAAAAAAAAAAAAAAAGACTTTGATTTTTGAGTTGCCATGGAATAGAATTTACTTATAGTTACTCCACGGAAGATGCATGAAAATAAGGGAATTGTCATTTCAATTTAGATAGTCACAATTTAGCAATTACGGTAAAGTAAACTAAAAGAACATCAAATCTGTGTATTACGCTACGAAAAGTGTGATATTTTCCATTCACATGACTTTCTCAACATCGCTGCAATAAATTATTGTTAAGGAACTCATTTGTCTATCTACTTTATTATCATCGAGATAAAGATTAGCACATATTTTCTCAATTAATTGCTTCCTTGTAAGTAGGAGAACAAGGGAATACACTGTGCTAAAACGAATGTCAAATATTTTAAAAGCTGGTTGAACTCCGTTTCTATGCAGGGACTGGAGTTTACAACTTTCCATGTGAGAAAAGTTTAATTATTTTAAATCTGAAAACAATAACAAGGAATATCTTAGAAATGGTAAATTCCATGAGAAAAACGTATATGACATAAATTGTGTGTTTTTACGCGATCTACATTTTTTGTGTAGTAGGTTTCTGTCTTTATCTTACGGTTTACCAGTTACGCAAAATTTAGAAAAATTCATTCAGAATAAAGTGCTCCTCAGAGGCTATTAACAGAAAATTTAAAATATACATTTTATTTGTGTTGTTAATAATTTTAATATACGGTAATTTAATCAAAATCGTTAGTCATTTTTCAGAAAAACAAAAATTTTTCAACAAATTTTCCATTTAAAGGGTAGTTTGGGATGGGGGATTTTCTTGAAAGTCTTCGTGTCGCATCCTTGGAAGATAAACTTTAAATTCCAAGTTTGGTATTTAACGGTTTTTAGTTTTTGGGCTATGCTGTCCACACACACAGATACAAGCACACATGGACCTTTTTCTAAAACTGCTTTTTTTGGATTCAGGGTGTCTCAAAATGTATATTTCCGGTGAAATCTCGGTATCGAATTTTGGGTGTAATACAATACCTTTTCTATGCACTATGTATATGGTACGTGTAGACAAAAGAAAAATGAGATTGAGATTTATTTATGGCCGTTCTTTAACTGCTGTGGCCCTCAGCTATATTGGACTTGAAAGACCACCTAGTTTTGCTCAGAGGTCCTTTACATGCCTTAATCTACGACAGGGAATCGCCGGCTGTACTTCACTTCCGAAGGAAACCAAGTTAAGGATTCTTACACCCTAAAATATCTAATTTCCTCCGTTATGTTTGAACCCACGACTTCTGGAACTAGAGGCAAACAAATTACTCCTAGACCACGGAGAACAACTTACGCACGATACCAATGCCAAAATATAGTTGATGCCTTTCAAAAATAATTGAAAACTTTAAAGTCGTTATAAATATTACAAACTTTGGGTTAGGGAACAAATTTCACTATGTTGGTCGAACATATGCGTTTGCTTTTTATTTTTTCCCTTTACGTTTCTATGGCTACGATGTTTTTATTGTTTTATTTATATCGGGGACTTTGATTTAGAAACATTCATCTGTAGGTTCTTTACGTTGGGTTTAAATCATTTTATTTTCCTCAAACACACACACATTCACTCTCACAATCATACTTCCAGACTCTAAGGGAGATAGGGAATAATTCTGGTTGAGAAAAATCCCACGCCCCTACCGGGAATCGAACCCGGATCTTCGGGGTGAAAAACCAGCTCTTTGATCATTCGACCACGGAGGCAGTCTTGCGATTTTGTTGAATAAAATACTAATGTTATTTACCAAGCGAGGTGACGCTGCACTTAACTTGTGCAACTCGCAAGGTCCCTGGTCCGATCAATATGCCCGAAGGTTTTTTCACGGTTTTCCGTCGTCACCAGTTGAATTCTTGGTTTGATAATTTGATCCGTGAATTTTGCTGTTATCACTGCATTTCATTTCCTTCTTCTTGTCCCACCAGGCATTTGGCTGATCATCCATCCAAGATATGCTCTAGGAGTGCAGAGTTTGCATGCAACTATCTAACCTGGAAGTTAGGTTTCCCACGGGTCAAGCTCCGCATAGCCAGCTTTTAATTTTTTTGGTTAGTGTTTAACACACGCTTTTACTACTATGGCACCGCAGGCGATGATACTGATGGTACTTGGAATGAAGATGAAACACCGGTGAAATGTGTGACGGGGGATACCGGAGAACCAGGAGAAAACCCGCCCCTGCGCCGCTTTGTCCATCACTTGGATTCGGGAATTTTTGAGCGGACGAACCCAAAGTGTGCGGGTGAGAAATAAATTATCGTCTCCTGCCAATGTAACCTCTGGTGTTCCCCAGGGAAGCGTGATAGGGCCGTTGCTTTTCTTAGCATATATGAATGATTTACGTGAAGGGATAACATCTCAAAATCGCCTACTTGCGGGCGATTGTATAATCTACAGAAATATTAGCGGTAAATGTGACACTATAATTTTACAAGACAATTTAAACAAAATTCAACTCTGGGCGAGCCCGCCTGGGTAGTGTGGTGGTAGCGTGTCTTGGTCACATTTTTTTTTATTTCCATTTATAGATAAAATTACAACATTTGTAGTATAAAAACAAGGATATAAACTTGAACAATAAATTGACTTAGACAACCATGATAATTTCACTGCGTTACACTGGTGACACTGGTGCTAAATAGTCACTTTCCCTCCATCTTTCCCTGGTTTGGATGCTCCATCCTAGTGGTAGAAACAACGGCCCTGGGAGTCTGGTGATTATATTACCGTTAGAGCTAGATGATCTGGATTCTCCTTTTCTGTACAGAATAGAAGCAGAAAACATTAATCGCAAATTACCTGTAAGGAAGTCAATACATCTCGATCCTTGTCACACATCGAGACATGCAATCTGTGCCGCACACCGTTTCGTCATGGGCGACGTTAATTTGGCTAAGTGTAGTCGCTCTTTTCTCAACAGCCTTTTGAAAGTGACGACGTTCTTATTGGTCTCTGTGAACACAAAATACTGGTACCCCATGGCAAACCATATTTGTAGAAATTCATCTTTTGCGCCAATATATTGCAACTGGAGAAAGAGGCCATATAGTTCTGTACGCATCTGCGTTGGGAACAGTTTTTCAAATTCTGTTGTTGTCCAGTTCCATAGCTGTTGGACTTCCACACACTGTGTGAGTCGATGCCTCGGTGTGTCAAGCCTTCCACACATTTGGCATAAGGAACTCTGAACCAGATTGTGCCGGTACTTCTTTTCTTCTGTTGGTATAATTTCATGTATCAGGGCGTATTCTTGCACCTTCCATTCTGTCGGTATGTACGGGATCCTGAACGCCTTTCAAATTGCACTCCAATTGTTATTCGGATACTCTACTTGAATTCCAGATAATTTCACCTTTTTTGTGAGTAAATATTTATACAGTATCTTCGTCCGTATACCCGCTACCACATCTCTCAGGGAAGCAGGCAACTCTCTCAGCAATTCCCACAGGGGCCGGAAACTTACTGGAACAGCTTCAAGCCTCTGCGGTGACCGTTGCAAATCAGCCCAATACGCAATATCCTGTTCATCTCCACTCCCAGCCAGAGCTTCCAGTATTCCTTTCATAAGAAGTGCCTTATTTTTCAAATGGACAGCAATTAAACCCAAACCTCCTTTCCCAAGTGGTTGTCGAATTTGATCTCTGGACACCTTATAAAGGTATCCACGCCAAATATAATAGCCTATAGCTCGTTCAATTAACTGTGCACATTTCTCAGGCATTGGTAGAACTTGTGCCAGATACCAGATTTTCGACAAAGCATAAGTGTTAACGTACCAGACCTTCTGGATTAAATTCAGTCTCCTACTAATTTGCCACACAAGTACGTATTTAACGCGCATCACCAAAGCATTCCAGTTTACTTCAATCATCCTAGGGAGTGTCTGACAGACCTGCAGGCCTAACACTTTCATTTGATCTTTCTTCTGTATACCATAGAGCACATGTCCTTTCCACGATCCAAGAGGCATCAACGTCGATTTTTGAAAATTTACTTTCCCTGTTGAGGCTTGTTCATACAAATGTAGTGCGTCTCTCAGCATCTGCAGGTGCTCTGCTGTTCGCAACAAACTCGTGACGTTGTCCGCATACGCTCTAACAGTAAAGAATCTGTTCTCTGGACGAGGACTGCAGCTTCTGTAACAGTGGTTCCAGGCTAAAGGCAAACAGTATCATGGACATTGGGCATCCTTGCCGCACAGAACGGTTTATGGGTATTGGTGACGTGAAGAAGCCATTAATTTGCACTCTGGAGTGAGCCACTGCATACAAGAATTGGATACTAGTAATTATTTTATCTGGGATTCCAAAACGTTCCAAAATCGCAAACAAATAATCGTGATGGATATAATCAAAAGCTTTTTCAAAGTCAATAGACACAAGACTTCCACTCTCTTCAGGGTGCCTTTCATAGTATGAAATAGTGTCTCTAATTGCAGCAAGATTATGTGTTATTTTCCTGTCAGGTATGCTACATGTTTGTCCACTCTCAATCACTGTTGGTAGGATCTGACGGAATCTATGTGCCAAGACTTTCATAAATAATTTATAGTCTGTGTTTAAGAGAGTTATTGGACGGTGGTCCTGTACGGTGGCTGGAGACTGCACTTTCGGCAACAAAACTATTATTCCGTCACTGAAGCCTACCACGTTACCAGTAGTATTCAATACTGCATTCATGAGTTGGAGTAACTCCTTCTGAATGACCGGGAAGAAAACTTTGTAGAAGCCATAGGTCAACCCACCGGGTCCGGGTGCAGATTACAAACTAGCATGCCGTATGGCATACCTTATTTCCTCAGCCGTTATTGCTTGGGTCATATATTCTTGTTGGTCCGGCGAAGTCTGTTTATTTACGCTGTTCAGTAGTTCCATGGTCGCTGCAGTTGAACGTGGGGTTGCAGAGAACACGGACGTAAAATGTTCCTGGAATGCCTGCTTACATTCCGTAGTCGTAGACGCTACTGTCCCATTTGACAACGTCACACCAGCGATATATCTGGATTGAGCATCCTGCTTTTCTGAATCTATATGGAATAAAGAGCTTTGCTCCTCCCCTATAATCGATTTAAAACAAGATCTTATCTTTGACCCTTCTAGGGCGTCTTCTTTCAGAGAAAAAAGTTTTTGTTTAACTTGCGACAGTTCCACATGAACCGGTCTTCCCTCTCTTTGCAACCGATGCAAATCATGCAAAAGTGCATAATAGTAGCTCATGCGCAAACGATTTTCTTTCGCTTTAGTTAAGCCCATTTTCTTAAAAAAAGACTGGATGTGCGGTTTCATAACTAGAAGCCATTGCTGAATAATCGACAGTTTGCTGTGTTGCAACCTATGCTGCAGTGCTTGCCAACTGTCCCTGAAATCCTCTTGTGTCGTATCAGTCTCCAATAGCCTATTATTGAGTTTCCAATATCCCCTACCATAAAGAGGAAATGGACAATCTAAGTCTACCTTTAGTGCGATCGCATGGTGGTCGCTGATCGCGGCTGGCACAACTTGGACATCTTGCACTTGCTCGGGCATATTTACATAAAAGCGATCAATCCTAGAGGCAGCCTGTCCCCTATAAAGGGTGTACTGTGTCTGGGTCCCATATTTAGATTCCCAAGCATCCTGTAGTTTTAAGTCCTATACTAATCGTTCCAGGGCAAGGGACGGATGAAATTCCCCCCTCTGATCTCTGGCATTAAGAACACAGTTAAAATCCCCTCCAATAATTAGGCGGTGGTATCGATGGCGTAAATAAAAAATTGTTTGCGTAAGAAGAAATTCCTCCCTCTCCTTGCGCTTATTTGTTCCAGACGGCAGGTAAAGATTTAAGTATAAAGTGTTATCTGCAGTAAACAAAGCTGTGATTCTACCACTTCCGTGCTTTTCTATTAACTGAATTGGCAACCCTGCCCTATAAATTATAGCAGTACCTCTTTCATTCTCTCCAATGTTAGTGGCATAATTATAGTGAGGCCCTATAAAACTTAAATTATCAATATTTACTTCTTGCAAAAACACAATGTCCGGATCATAATCAGAAATAAAGTCTCTTAATAGCATCTGCTTTACTGGATTCCTCAAACAATTCACATTTAAAGATATAATGTGTTGACATAACACCATCACAATAAAAATAAAAATCATGGAGGCATGGTGGCTATCTCAACCGTACCCCCATCACTTGGAACTGGTACCATTTTCTCTTTTTTCTTACTAACCGATGCGTACGCTCCATCATCCCCCCTCTTTACGCTTTTTCTGCAGCCTTGGATCTCGACTACTAGCAGCGATCATAGACGCCGGCTGTGTTTCCATTTCCACCACTTCTGTGTTTTCCTTCTTGTTCTCCTGTACTGGCGGTAACCGTCTTTGCTGAGCCTGCTCTGAACCTTCCTCCCCAGTGGTAGGCAGATCCAGTTTCACAGCCGTAATCTTGTCAGGTCGTGAAATTACTTTTTGATTTTCCCCCTCGGTGACCGGGCTACGTACAATCTCTTCTTGTTGCTCGCGAGCTGAAACAGAGTCTAATGGGGCCACCTTAGGTTGTAGCACTTCCGTTTGTTGTCCGCCTTTCTCTTCCGCTAATACCGCCGGCACCCTCCTAATGGGGAAGGAACCTTGTGCTAACTGTGCCCACGTTGGCGGATCCTCACCGCGGGGTGTCTGAGTTATTACTCTACGTCGTGGACATTCATTACGTAAGTGACCCGTACTATTACAAAATGCACATGTACTAAGTTGCCCCTCATAGCTTACAAAGTTCTTAATATTACCAATGTCAATGTAAGAGGGAATATGTTTTTTCAACTCCATTTTAACTGTTCGCACTCCATTGCGAATTTGATAACGCAGATTCGAGCCCCAAGAATCAATCGTTAGTGACAACACTGTCCCGTACTGTGCAAGTGTCTCTTTAATAATACCTGGGTCCAGTTCCAGAGGTACATGATATAATTTGACAATTCTAAAACCCATTCCAGCTGTTGTTATAGTTACCCTACTTCTCTACCCATTACTATGAGGAAAATTGGACTCACCATTGGTTTCCGTGATGGCCTGCTGGACTCTTTCCTCTGACTTGCACTTAATGAACGCCTGCTGTGTGAAACTGTTTATCTGTATCATGTCTAACTCATCTTCTTCAAAACGAAACACCTCGTAAATCCATTCGTGCATTTCATATGGCGATGGCTTCGGCACATCTCGATCCACAAAAGAAATAACTATCGTATTTTTCCTTTCCACAATCATCGTTTATTAAACCTGTTTACTTGTCCGTAAGCGTATTCTGCTTAAATTTCAATCAGAATGCAGGAAACCACGTTTCCTTTACACACTTAGCGAGCGCAGTGTAAACAACTCGCAGACCCAAGAGCAGCCTTGCCTTAGTACCTGCTCGTCCACTCGCCGCAACGAGACTGGGGCACATTCAAAAGCTCGTGAGTTCGAATCTCGTGGGTTACCCGGATATGGTTTTCTTCGGGGTTTCCCCTTGTCCTGAGAAGACGAATGTCGAATAACTTTAAGATCCATGGGCTCCGAGATCATTTGAGCATCATTTCACCAATGTCATTCATCGTCCTATATGACCAACCAGGTTAAAGGACGTTAAGCCAAAAAAAAATCTGATGTGTACCATTCACATGACTTTCTCTCTATATCCCTGCAAAAAATTATTCTTAAAAAGTGTTTACTTCCATTTACTTTATATTAATCAGAAAAAATTAGCATAAGTAGTCTTATTACTTGCTTCCTTGTTAGTAGAAGCGAAATAAGGGACTACCATAGGTTAAAGTGATAGTCAAAAGCTGGTTGCTATGTGACTGAAGTTCCTTTGTTTGTATGGATAGGAGTTGACAAATTCTTGTATGAGAAAAGTAACAGTTTTTCAAAGCAGAAACCAAAAACAAGGAATGTTTCAAAAACGATGAACTCCATGAAAAAAATATACATCAAAAATTGTGTCTTTCAACGTGCTCCACATTATTTGTGTAGTAAGTTTTTGTCCATCTCTTACGGTTTAGCAATTATTCAAAATTCCGTAAAATTTATCCAGAGTAAAGTACTCTTCAGAGGCTATTCCAAAAAATTCTAAATATACATTTTATTTGTCGGGTAAATAACTTTAATATACGATATTTTAATCAAAATCGTTAGAGCTATTTTTGAAAAAATTAAAATCTCAGAAAAAAAGTTCCATGTAAAGGGTACTTGGGTGGGGGAATTTTTCTCAAAATCTTCGTGTTGCATCCCTGGAAGATGCTAAACTTAAATACCAAGTTTGGTATTTTACCGCCTTTTCGTTTTTGAGTTATCGTGTTCACAGACACACGGACAAACACACCTTTTTCCAAAAATGTTTTTTTAGTTAAAGGGGATCCTAAAGCATATATTTCCGGTGAAATCTCGGTATCGAATTTTTGGGTGGAGTGCAATACCTTCTCTATGCACTATTTACATAGTGCGTATAGAGAAAGTAAAATACTCTGTGTGCAATGTAATAAAATGAAGATAAACCCAAATAAATGTAAAGCAATTATAATTTCAAGAGCAAGAATAGTAGAAAAAGTAATATATAAATTAGACAATAAGAAAATACTTAGGTTAAATAGCACCTGATGTCTAGGGGTAATACTAAATGAAATACTGAAGTGGGTGGAGCATGTGAACTCGGTCACTGGAAATGCGTGGAATGCGTTGCACTTCGAAATGAGGATTTTAAAACGCATACTTCCGATGAAATCTGGGTATCGAATTTTTGGTCGAATGCAGAACTTACCCTGCTTATTATACGAGGTAAGAATTTAACTTTTTTAAAGAATTGAGAAGCTAAACAAAATGAATTCTTTGTTCAAGTTAATGTAACCCTGCAACTTTGGGTACCATGTTAGTCTGATATTTCCCCTCACACGACTTTAATCAATTTCTGTTCTAAAATTACTCAATAAAAGCTTATTCTCCGTTTACTGCCTATTAAACATGAAACACACAGGCACATACAACAGTCTGAGATGGCACTAACATGGATATCTTTGACACTACACGAGCTAAGCAGGAACAAAATTGAGCATTTCAAAGCACGGAGTACGTAAAAACAAAAGCGAATAGTTCACAGAATTTTAAATGCCAAAACAGACAATTATTGCCATGAATTTAAAACTTTTACCAGAGGCATGCCTTTACTTTCTCCATCCAAGTTTTTCTGTAATTCCTCAGACGTTAATGTATAAAAATCTGATGTGTTCCATTCACATAGCTCTCTCTACATCTTTGAAACAAATTATTATTAATAAGCTTATTCTTCTATCTACTTCATGCTAATCGAGATATTAGCAGAAACGTCTTATTACTTAGTTCATTTATAAGTAGGAGGAAAATAAGGGAATACACAGGCTAAACCGAGAGTCAAATGTTTTAAAATGTGGTTGCTATGGGATTGAAATCAATTTCTTTGCGTCGCCAGAAGTTGACGAGTTTCCGCATGAGAAATATATTTTAAAACTGAAATTAATAACAAAGAATATCTCGAAAACGGTCAACTCCTCAAGAAAAAGTATATGGCGTAAATTCTGTGTTTTAAGGAGATCTGCATTTTTTGTGTAGTAAGTTTTTGTCTATCTCTTACGGTTAGCTGATATGCAAAATTCAGCAAAATTCATCCAGAATAAACAGGTCTTCAGAAACTATTCCCAGAACATTTAAGGTATTTTTATTGTAATGTGCAGTATTTTAATCAAAATTGATAGAGCCATTTTTGAGATTAACAACATTTTCGAAAAATGTTTCCATGTGAAGGGAAGTTTGGGGCTGGCGGATTTTCTTAAAAATCTTCGTGCCGCATCTTTGGAAGATGCCAAACTTAAATACTAACTTTGGTATTTAACGGTATTTTCGTTTTTGAACTATGCTGTCCACAGACACACGCACGCGGGCCCGGATCTTCTTCTGAAAATGCTTCTTTTTTCGATTTAGGGGGTTCCAAAACATGTATTTCCGATGAAATATCGGTATCGAATTTTTGTTGCAATACAATAGATACTTCCTCTATACGCTATATATATATATATTACGTGTAAAGTAAAAAAGGATGGCCGTCATCGAAATCGACTCGAACCAGCTGAGCAATACAGTAGAAGCACAATACGAGGTCGGTTCAATTAGTACCCGAACTTAAAAATAGATGGTATTGCTAGGAAACCCGGTGTTAACATTATGTATTGCCATTAGCAAACCATTTTTGGTGCTAATTCATTGGTTAGTTTAGATTTGGTAGACATTTGTTTTCGGTAATACAGAAAAGTGTAGTATCGTTTAGTTATTCGCTTTTTACTTTTATATGGGAAAACTTACGAAAAGATGAAAGCGAAAATGGATTCTCTTTATGGGGACCTTTCGCCACCTATGACATTTAGATATAGCTTCAAGGGTTTTAAACATGGTCGAACGTCCCTTTTTAATGAGGAGCTCTAAGACCCTGACAGATATGGTTTGCCGAGGAAATCATTGAAAAATTCCACGACATGATTCTCGCTGATCGTAGAAAAAAATTTCGGTAAATGACATAGGCGTGTCGAAGAAACGGCAATTTATGTTTTGTATGATAAATTGTAAATGAAAAAAATCATCAGCTCGATGGGTACCGTGATTACTAACAATGGGTGTGCCTTTCAGCTACGAAGCTGTATTTGGAACTATTTAAACGAAATCCGAAGGATATTTTGCATCGAGTTGTCACCGTCGATGAGACCTTGATTCATCATTATATTCTGGAATCCAAAATAATGAGCTCAAAGGAAGCAAACACGGTCCCATCGGCCAGAAAAGTGATACCGATTTTTTTGGGATGCGAAGAGTGTCATACATTGATTACTTTGAAAAAGGAAAAACAATTACTGGACAATACTACAGTTATTGGTCCAATTCAACAGGAGACACTGCCCCATCTGGCAAAGAAGAAAGTACTGTTCCACCACGACAGTGCCTAGCATATTAATCCGGAGTTTTTGCAACCAAACTGCATGAATTGCGTTATGAATTACCCGACTTGGCTCCCTGTGATGTGATATTGTTATCAATTATGAAGAAATGGTTCGCAAGAACAAAATTCAGATTAAATGAGGAGGTCATCATCGAGACAGAGGCGTATTTTGTATAACTTGACAGTTCTCATTTTTGAAAGGGTTAAAAATGACAACGTTGGGAAGTGCATCCTCTTAAAGGGGAATGTGTTGAGAAATAAATTATAATTTGTATTTGAAAAAATGGCGTCTTCATCCCTAAAACGTGTGCTTATTGAACAGCCACCGTTTATCACTTTTATAATTGTTGTTACTCTTTTAATAAAAAGAAAACGCGTATAAAATCGTTTCAGTAAACTCTTAAGGAGGGAAATATGTTTTACTTTCTCTAGCACGTATGTACAATGTACTACATAGTAAGTACAGAAGCATTGTATTCAGCCTAAAAATTATATATCGAGATATCACCGTAAATACATGTTTTAAGGACCACTAAATCAATTTATTTTTAGAAAATGGTCTGTGTGTGTCTGTGAACAGATAACTCAAAAACGAAAAGCAGATTAAATATAAATCTTGGTATTTAAGTTCTGTATCCTCCAAGGATATGACACGAAGATTTTCAGGAAAATTTCTCCATCTCAAACTACCCAATATTTGGAGAAAAAAATTAAATGTTCTTTTTTCTAAAAAATGGCTAACGATTTTGAATAAAATGCTGTATATTAAAGATATATACATGGTAAATAAAATGTTTATCCTGTATTTCTTGGGAATAGCCCATGAAGTCCTCTTCATTCTGAATGATCTTGCATGACCACTAAATAATAAGGTAAGAGATAGACAAAATCTTACCATGTTAAAATGTAGATCTCGTTAAAACACAATTTATATCGTATACACATATTTATTTTATAGTAATAGCTATTTCCGTGATATTCCCCTGTTATCGGTCTCAGTTTTAAAACATTTACACTTTTCTCATACAGGAAGTCCTCATCCGTTTTATATATCGTTTGTTTTATTCCTGGCCATGAAAAGAGAACTGAATTTTAATGTGAATCGTATAGCGACAGCTTCTAAAAGATTTAACTATCACTTTAGCTTAGTGTATTCCCTTATATCTCATCTACTTACAAGGTAATAAAAACATTTACGCTAATTTTATGTCGATTAGCATGATGTAGATAGAACAATAGAATTTTGTAGGAATACTTTGGTCATGTGAATTGGGGACATCGCATTTTTATATTCAGGTTCCTCAAAAACTGTATTTCCGTTGAAATTTCGGTATCGAACTTTTTGGGTGGAATTCAGTATCTTTTCTACTTGCTATGCACAGTGTGCATTGTACAGAAAAGTAAAGAGGTGCGTTAAAAATCTTGAGTTTTGTTTTTCGGAACAAGCCTCGTACACAAAACGTTCCGAGATAGTTTATTGTTATATCATCGTAACTCACTAGGTTTACTTAACCGAGAAACAAAGCAATATTTGACGTATGAATTTTATTGACGTTAGTTAAAAGTTGCAGAGGTTAGCATGAGGTAGATGATGATATAAATGACCTGCTATGTTTTTGAACAGTGTGATGGAAATTTATTGTAGCTATGCGATTTCACAGAGGAGCAGAGGAGATTTGCATGGTGATAGATAAAATTAGTAAAGGATAATCCTGTCCATCAGTGCTGTGTGCTGCTATATATAGATATATCACTCTGGTGTAATGCCATAAACAATTATTGGCGGCAGTGAAACGGCATCGTAAAACACAGTGGCAGAAAGCTGTGCCTTGTAGCGATCCATAATCCTTTCATTGCTCACATACACACACAGATATTACTGCTGTGTCTTGGTGCAGGAGCCTTACCTGAGGTTCCCATCAGGGCTGCTGACTTCCGACTGTAATAAATCCATTTGAATAATCCAGTAGACAGTAGAAGAATACCTACATCTTTAAATTACATGTGCCTTTATATTCAAGAAAGAAGTTATCTACCTCCGGACCAATGCTGTACATCGAAGACAACCTATCATACGCTCATGCTTTACTATAATGCACCTGAGATGAGAATAATGAAAGTTTTGCTTCTGGAAACTCATTTTTACTTTCTTTAGCCCCATATGTACAATGTACATAGGACCTGGATCCAAAAAAGCATTTTCAGAAACAGGTCCGTGTGCGTGTGTGCCCGTGAATACGATAACTCAAAAACGAAAAGTCAGCAAAATACCAAAATAGGTATTTAAGTTTAGTGTCTTCCAAGGATGCGACACGAAGATTTTGAGAAAAATTCCCCCACCTCAAACTACCCTTTACATGGAACTTTTTTCGAAAATTTTGAATTTCTCAAAACTGACTCTAACGATTTTAATTAAAATATCGTATATTAAAGATATTTACCTGACAAATAACATATATATCTTGAATTTTCTGGGAATAGGCTCTGAAGACTGCTTTATTCTGGATAAATTTTACGGAATTTTGCATAACTTTTAAACCGTAAGAGATGGAGAAAATCTTAACACACAAAAATTGTAGATCACTTTAAAACACACAATTTATGTTGTATGCATTTTTTCGTGGAGTTGATCCTTTTTTAGATATTTCTTGTTTTTGGTTTCACCTTTAAAAAACTAATACTTTTCTTATACAAGACTTTGTCAACTCCTATCCACACAAACAAAGGAACTTCAATCACAAAGCAACCAGCTTTTGACTATCACTTTAACCTGTAGTACTCCCTTATTTCGCTTCTATTTACAAGGAAGCAAGCAATAAGACTATTTCTGCTATTTTTTTCTCGATTAGCATGAAGTAAATAGAAGCATAAGCTTTTTAAGAATAATTTGTTGCAGAGATGTAGAGAAAGTCATGTGAATGGAACACATCAGATTTTTCGTATTTATTTCACAATATCTCCTAGAAACATCTTCCAGTTAGAATGGGATCCTTACGGTTTTAAGCTGCACATATCCCACCCACTCGTAGTAGATTATATCAAACCCATCTCACTGATTCTGGTAAGTCCCTGAAATGCAACGGATAAGACACAGTAAAACATAGGTTGTATGAATGTTCTGTTGTACTGGAAATTAAGATTCACTTTATGGATTCCCTGAAGAAACTACGGTTAAATCATTATAAATTATGCACTTAAAATATTCTTCTTCAACCAGATTTTGTTTTAACTCAGACTTCAAGACATAAGTTTACATTGTGGCTAATAGCAAATACAATGTATTATATATTGCAGCATTATGAATACATTAACTTTATGGAGTATGTAATTTATATGAAAACAGGGCATGCCAAGCTCCTGTGTAATACTTTACTCTGCAAAATTTTACAAGATGTATAAAACTTTTTTGATTGATCTTAATTCATTAACTGCAAATAGAATATAGTAATGTGTTTGTAACCAGTTAAATGTTTGACACCAAAGTGATGTATATTTATAACTTTTATTGTAAGGTATAAAAAATAAACAATAAAAAGTAAGTGTGTTTATTCAAATAACAGTATACATACATTGATCTTCGTCAATCGGACGGGTCTACAGACCGTACGTGCTTTTTCAATACACAAAATAGTAAGCAATATTAAAAACAAAAATCTAATACGTTCCTTTCACATGAGTTTCTCTACATTTATTTAACAAATTATTGTTAAAAAGCTTATTCTTCTAACTACTTCATGAGAATCAAGATAAATGTTACCAGAAATTGGGGTGGGGGGATTTTTATTAAAATCTTTGTGCCGAATCCTTGGAAGATGCCAAACTTAAATACCAAGTTTGGTATTTAACGGTATTTTCGTTTTTGAGCTATGCTGTCCTCAGACACACATATGCACACACACGCGCACACACAAACGCGCGCGCACATACAAGGACTTTTTTTCTAAATTTTTTTTTTATTCAGGAGGACCTAAAACATGTATTTCCGATGAAATCTCTGTATCTTTTTTTTGTTGCTATACAATACCTTCTCTATATACTATATATAGTACGTATAGAGAAAGTAAAACATTTGATGTGTTTTCCATTCACATGACTTTCTCTACATCTCTGTAACAAATTATTGTTAAAAAGCGTATTCTTCTATCTATTTCATGAGAATTTTACAAACATTAGCAGAAATTGTCCTTATTATTTGGTTCCTTGTAAGTAGAAGGGTAAAAATCTAATGTATTCTATTCACATGATATCCTCTAGCGTTCGATAAACAAACCTTTTATTCAAAACATTAATCTGTTACCTTCACCATGCTAATCAAGATAAACATAAGCAGAATTAGCCTTATTACTAACGTTTTTGTAAATAGAAGGGAAACAATTGAGGTTCTGAAAACAAACAAGAAACGAGAAAAAACATCTTCTCCCGATTAGCATGAAATAAATAGGAGCACAAGCTTTTTTAATATAATTTATTACAGATACGTAGGGAAAGTCATGTGAATGGAACACATCAGATTTTTTTTTTATTCAGAGGCTCTCAAAACATATATTTCCGGTGAAATTTCTGTATCGAAATACAATACCTTCTTTATACACTATATACATAATACGTGTAGAGAAAATAAAAATGCAAATAGTGAACACGAAAAATAAAGGAAAAAGATATTCATATACACATCTTAACTTTACCACACAGAATAAACCGTATTCCTATGTAATAATGTACCCTATTATAGTAGATACATATATACACACAATACTAACATTATAACAAAACAATGACCAAAACATACGACATAAAATATATAACATTAGAACCACTTTTTACTTTCTCTATACGTACTATGTACATAGTGTATAGAGAAGGTATTGCACTCCACCCAAAAATTCGATACCGAGATATCACCTGAAATATATGTTTTAGGGTCCCCTTTATCTAAAAAAAGCATTTTCGGAAAAAGGTGTGTGTGTGTGTGTGTGTGTGTGTGTGTGTGTGTGTGAGACCGTGTGTCTGTGAACAAGATAACTCAAAAACGAAAAATCGGTAAAATACCAAATTTGGTATTTAAGTTAAGTATCTTCCTGGGATACGAAATGAAGGTTTTGAGAAAAATCCCTCCACCCCAAACTACCTTTTACATGGAACTTTTTTCGAAATTTTTGATTTTCTAAAAAATGGCTCTAACAGTTTTGATTAAAATATCGTATATTAAAGATATTTACCTGAAAAATGAAATGTATATCTTGAATTTTCTGGGAATGGCCTCTGAAGACTAGTTTATTCAGGGTGAATTTTAAGGAATTTTGCATAACTGCTAAACCGTAAGAGATGGACAAAAACTTACCACACAAAAAATGTACAGCACATTAAAACCCACAATTTATGTTGTATACATTTTTTTCGAGGAGTTGGTCGTTTTTGAGATATTCTTTGTTTTTTGTTTTTTTGTTTTTTGTTTTTTAAAATTCAGCTTTGAAAAACTTAACCTTTCGCATGCAGAATTTGTCAACTCCTGTCCATACAAACAAAGGAACTTCAGTCACATAGCAACCAGCTTTTGACTATCATTTTAACCTGTGGTACTCCCTTATTTCTTTTCTAGTTACAAGGAAGCAAGTAATAAGACTATTTCTGCCATTTTTTTTATTTTTTTATTTTTTTTTGTCGATTAGCATGAAATTAATAGAAGCATAAGCTTTTTAACAATAATTTGATGTAGAGAAAGTCATGTAAATGAAGCACATCAGATTTTTAGCGCTCCCTCTTTCCTTTTATCAGCCTTCTTAGATCTCAACTGTCTTGTCTTAAGTAGAGATTTACCTATTCTGTCCACGACTTCCATGTCTACCAGTAGAGTCCAACATGCTCCTAACTTTCCATTCGCGATGATAAAGCATCGCGGTAAATACTTTTCCCTTCATTCCTCCGCTCCCTATATCTTGCAAAGATATCCGTCCATATGATTATTATAAATAGAAAAAATTGTGTGCTTTAGTGTATGAAAGTTAATCTCAAAAACCGCTAAACCAATTTTAATAATCTTTACTTTTTCTAGCACGTATGCACAACGATTATAGTACATAGAGAAAGTATTGTATTCCACCCAAAATTTCGATACCGAGATTTCACTGGAAATACATGTTTTGAGAATACATGAATAGAAAAAAATTATAAAAATGACCTGTGGGGGGGGGGTAAACCCGTTAAATAACAAACTTAGTATTTAAGCTCAGTGTCTTCCTAGGATGCGACACGTAGACTATCAAGAAAATCTCCTCACCGCAATTACCTGTTACACAGAACATTTTTCGGAAATTTTGATTTTTTAAAAATTGGTTTTTAACGATTTTGATCAAAATACTGTTTATAAAACAGTTAAAATATATTTTAGATCTTTTCATGACAAATGAAATGTATACCTAATTATTTTTATTTGTATAGCCCCCTTAAACTGTTATGGTCATATCGGGGGCTTTTAACTTGTGAAACAGCACACAGTAGGTTGTCAGTAGGTTATTCATTTTATATCATTAAACACCCACACATTCACTCTCACATTCAGATTTCCAGACTCTGTGGGGATAGGCAATAATTCAGGTTAAAGAAAAATTCCCCGTCTCAGCCGGGACCTCCGACCACTTGACTAAGGGACCAGTCTATGTATATCTTGATTTTTCTGGGAATAGTCTCTTAGAACCTCTTCATTCTGAATGACTTTTGTGTAACTGGTAAACCGTAAGAGATAGATCAAAAATCTGATGTGTTCCATTCACATGACTTTCTCTACATCTCTGCAACAAATCATTGTTTAAAAGTTTATGCTCTAACTTCATGGTAATCGAGAAAAAATAAGCAGGAATGGTTTATTACTAGCTTCCTGTAAGTAGAAACGAAATAAGGGAGTACCATAGGTTAAGGTGATAGCCAAAAGCTGGTTACTAAGTGTCTGAAGTTCCTTTGTTTGTATGGAAAGGAGTTGACAAATTCCTGTAAGAGAAAAGTAACAGTTTTTCAAAGCAGAAACCAAAAATGAGGAATATCTAAAAAACGATCATCTCTTCGAAAAAAATGTATATAACATAATTTGTGTGTTTTAACGTGCTCTACATTTTTTATGGTAAGTTTTTGTCCATCTCTTATGGTTTAGCAGTTATGCAAAATTCCGTAAGATTCATCGAGAATAAAGTAGTCTTCAGAGGCTATTCCCAGAAAATTCAAAATATACATTTTATTTGTGAGGTAAATATTGTTTAATATACGATACATTCTATCAAGAAAGTACCGGGAATTGATCATTTAAAAATCCTGTTTAAAAGGGGATTCAAAATTATTGTTGTCGCTAAGTTGGTACAGCTTTCCTCTATACCCACGCGGAGTTTGATCGTCATCTGTCATCTAGTTTGTTTACAGTACGCCATTTTGTTAGTTCATCTCAAAGGTGATTTGCGATTTTACGATGGATACAAATATTGAACAAAGAATCTGTCTTAAATTTTGCATTGCAAATGGTATTTCGTGTTCCGAATCGCTGAAAATGTTACAGAGGGCTTACGGTGAAATCGACTTTATCAAAAACACGTGCATATGAGTGGTACAGAGCATTCAAAAGTGATCGAGCTGTGGTGGAAGATTTTCCTCTGTCTGGTTCGGCCATCAACGGTTTCAACTGAAGAAAATGGTGTCTGAAAATCGTCACTTAGGTCTGAAAGAGATTGCCGCTGAACTTTCTGTGTCTCACGAATCGATTCGTATCATTTTAAATGATTGTTTGAGCATGACACGCGTTGCAGCTTGGTTAGTTCCGAAGGACTTGAATTTTCTACAAAAACTCAATCGCGAAAGGATTGCTGAAGACATGCTAGAACGAGCCAGTTCCGACCCCACATTCATGAAACACATTGTAACTGGTGATGAGACGAGGGTTTATGAGTTTGACACTCAAACTAGTTAATAAGCTTCCGAATGGCGCCTTCCAACTGAACCGAAACCTAAAAGGGCTCGTCAACTCGATCAAAATTGAAGGTCATGTTGACATTTTATTTTTCCATTATCGCGATGTCGTGCACTCAGAGTTCGTGCCAGAAGGTCAGATGGTAAATAAAGACTATTATCTAAGCTTTATGCGGCGTTTGAGAGAACAAATACGGCGAAAAAGGCCAGATTTGTGGAACAACAACTCATGGATTCTGCACCAGCTCAGAAGGCTATTATTGTGAACGAATTTCTGGCCAAAAACTTAACAAATTTCATCGAACAACCACCGTATTCACCTGATCTGGCTCCTGCTGATTTCTTTCTCTTTCCAAAACTCAAGTTACCACTTCGAGGCACCCGTTTTCAGTCGATAGAAGGCATAAAGGAAAATTCGCGGCGACAATTGACATCGATTTCTAAAAGTGCCTACAAAAATGTTTTGATAATTGGATTATTCGTTGGCATAAATGTATAATTTCAGAAGGGGCCTATTTTGAAGGTGATAAAACAAAATTGGATGGATAATTCATTTTTTGTGTTTTATTGGAAAATTCCCGGAACTTTCTTGACACAGTAGTATTTTAATCAAAATCGTTAGAGGCATTTTTGAAAAAATTAAAATTTTCGAAAAAAGGGCCATGTAAAGGGTAGTTTGGGGTGGGGGATTTCCTTGAAAATCTTCGTGTCAATCCTTGGAAGATACCAAACTTAAATACCAAGTTTGGTATATAACGGTCTTTTTGTTTTGAGCTATGCTGCACATACACACACACACGCGCGCGGACATTTTTCTAAAAATGCTTTTTCTGGATTCAGGAGGATCCAAAACATGTACTTCCGGTGAAATCTCGGTATCGAATTTTTGGGTTCATTACAATAACTTCTCTTTACACTGGCACATAGTACGTATAAAGAAAGTAAAAACCTAAGGCACAAAATGCATTTTGTAAATTTCTCAAATGCGATTAGGTATTACTCATTAAAATGAACGAGAGTCATCCAGAAAGTAAAGAACGATTTGGCGTAACTTCTAATAATAATGAAAGATATCAACATGAAACTTCATTTACAAAGTTACAGTACCTTACTCTGTTTTTCAACGTAATCGCATTTATTGTAACGTGGTACCTATTTTTCAATGGCGATGTTATACTCTTCTACCTTCAAACACCTGCTTGGTTTTTAAACGCACCAAGTCTTTGTGTAATCAAAATGTGTAGGCAAATAATGCAAGAATATGTGATAATTGTTTGAACGAGCCTTCAGTGAGGAAATGGTGCATCTTTTTATCAAAGAAGAACCAGTGTTCACGGTGGACCGGGTGGGAGGTTGTTACTCGTTACGGAAGAATTGGAAGCAAATGATGAAAAAATTCGGAAATACGGAAACCTTCACTTTGGAAACCTTAAAGAGCTTTTTGGGTGAAAGAGTTCCCAACCGATGAAGACCTCAAAGCGGTTCAGATCTCTGACGGGAGAAGAGTATATATAGCATTGGCACTGAACAGCTGGTATCGCGTTTCAATAAATACCTTGATAGCAAGGATGATAATTTGAGAAATAGAATAAGATATAGTGCTGTGATGATATCTTGTTATTATTTAGTTATGTGAAATCGTTCTTTAGTTTGTGGTAGGCCCTTGTATGATATACTCCATTTGATTCATGTTCTGATAAGAGTCCAGGTTGAACAAGATCATATGTTGAATATTTATGTCACCTTGTGATGGAATTGCAGGGCCGATGTTCTGGACGGGAAGCAGGTACGGCAGGAATAGTGGTGGTGGCACAGTGGCTCTGCCTGGAGGCGGGAGGTTGGGAGACACTGTGGAGGTGGCGGCAAGGAACGAGAGGTTCTACGGAGGCAGTCGTTATGGGAAACGTGGGGTCGAACAGCAACAAGCAGCGATAGCAGGTGAGTACATTATATCATCTAGTGTCATGTGTTTTGTACTGAACATGTTCAGCTTACTGATCGTGTTCTGTTTCAGATTCTCCAAGTGGGGTTCTGGCAGTGGAGGATGAGACAAGTCAAGTCACGTGTCTATATACCGGAGTCACTAACCTCTATCGTTGTTACAACAGGCAAGTGTATTAGCATTTGGAAACAGGGTCAATTAACACTTGAGAATTTCTTAAATATTTTATATTACAATTAATGTGAAATATATTCGAAAAAACATTTAGTTTTATGAAATTACATAACTCGAAAAAAGACCGATCAGTAACAGCAAGTCCGCCGAAGGCGCTTGGACCACTTCAGTCGTCTTGAGATTATTTGTCGTCCTCCGGTATAGGGGTAACACACTAGCCTCTGGTTCCCAAGGTGCCGGTCCCCATGGCCACGCTCGCTAAGGCGTCTCGCTTTGGTGCTTCGTGGGCAGGGGATCGTGGGTTCGAGTCCCTCCTTGGGCATGGGTGTTATGTGTTTGTGCAATGTGTGTGTGTTTGAGTAAAGGAACAGTAAAAAAAACAGTAATCATACAGTCAATTTAGGGGGAAAACGTAAACAGGGGATACAGTGCCGGAGTCGTGACCAGACTCCGGTATTGTTAAAAAAAAATGTCGTGGTTCAAACACAACGGAAGGCGGTGGATATTTTTCGGGCATAAAGATCCTTAGCATATCTTCCTTTTGAAGGGAAATTTAGGCATTGGTCCTGTGTCATAGATTGAGTTCACCTTAAGCTGATAAAGAGGCCTATGAGCAGTATTAAGCTGTCTTTCACGCCCAATATAGAATGGTAGAATGGGACACAGAACTGCAGGAGTTAAAGAGCGTCCATAAATAAAACGAACTTTAATTGTAAATGTTGACATTATTTCTTTTCAGTTCCTTTTGATCAGAGAGGACAAAAAGAAATTGAAGATTCCGGATTTTATTGTGGTTGCCCCGGCACGCAATTTGTGTTTGGACTTCCTTATAATTAGGAAGATGTGACTAGGTGCATTGTCATGATGGAGGATCCAAGTAGCGGAGATCTTCCTTTGGAAACACGGACCCTAAGCTACGTTTTCATTCAGTTCGCGAACATTTCGGACCTCCGCCGGTTCGACATCATTTTTGAATTTGTTATGACAGTCAAAAACACACGTACAGGCCTCATTAATCATATCAAAAATCTCCGCAACATATTTGTTGAGTTTAACCCAAAATTTGATAGAGCAACGCTGCTCGATGGTTCGTTGTATCTTGATTGTCGGCGTTAAAATTAAACACACGTTTACTTCAGGTACCGAGCGGAATGGCTCAGGTGAAAACGTCGGTGGCCCTCATTCGGGAGGTCCCAAATTCGATTCTCGGCGACCACCCACTCTGACTAGTGTTTATTGTGGTTTCTCCGGGTCGGCAGGTGAACGACTTTCCTGTTCATCATTTCCTCTACCTATTCCCCTCCTTGTCGTGTGTTTCAAAGTTGAAGGACCAAGATATGATATTCGGCAGGTTGCGGCCAGGTGGTGGTTTGTTCTCTGAAAAGGTTTCTTTCCTGGCGTCGTTGTGGGACTACTCTGTTGGGACCCGTCCTTCGGGGACTTACTGGCGGGCGCGCTTTCGGGGGACCCCCCAGTCCCTGGGGGAATATGGATAGGACTCGGACGTTGTAGAATGCGTTCGATTTGCAAACATTAGAGACCCCGCTCATGTTTGCGCCCTTCGTCATCCGGATCTGGTCTCCCTTCGGGTTTCTTCCCTCCTAACGGGTTTCAACATGTCATATAAAATAGGACTGACCAAGCTAGGAAAATAGAAGTATTTATTTATTTTAATTACACCTATTTTTATGGAGATCATTTAAGACGGAACAAGAAGAGACCCCTGGACACGACATGGGAAAAGGAGTAGAATACGGATGGAGGGAACTCGACACCGAAACTAGGTGGTTGTTGCACCCACCTCTTCGAGGGGGCGCCTTCGGAAGGGAGGTTTGAGGCGGTCGGAACCAGGACAAGGTCCTTACAGTTTCCATATTGAAGCACTCCGATAGTTGGACAGGCAGACCGGGGACCCCGCCCCACACAGGATCCAACGCATCCGCAACAAGCGAAGATGGAGATGGAAATACTCACTTTGAGCATCCTTTTCCCCTGATATACCGCACCATCGTCGACACTTCCAACTTTGAAAGAAACCAACGGGATGATGTATGAAATGTCAATGAAACGACGCGGAGGGACAGGAAATTTGGGGGATGAAAGAAACTTACCCAGCCTTCACCTGGTGACTCGGAAACAAAAAGCGAAAAAACCTCAGGTCAGGTCAGGTAGGCTGGTCACGGGGTTAATGTTTATCTTGATTAGCACGATGTAGATAAAAAAATAACCTTTCGTGAGAATACCTAGTTTGTTTGTAGAACAGATAGAGAAACCCATGTGAAGGGACACATCCAGGTTTTAATTATTACTTTCTCTAGCATCATATGCACAATGTACATAGTGGATAGAGAAGGTATTGTATTCCCCCCAAAATTCGATGTCGAGATTTCACCGGAAATATATGTTATGGGGTCCCATGAGTCCGAAGAAAACATTTTTAGAAAACAATCTATATGTGTGTGTCTGTGGACAGCATAGCTCAAAAACGAAAAGACCGTTAAATACCAAACTTGGTATTTAGGTTTAGTATCTTCCAAAGATGCGACAGGAAGATTTTCAAGAAAATTCCCCCACCAAAAACTATCCTTTACATGGAAAAATGTTCGAAAATTCTGATTTTCTCAAAAATAGCTAACAATTTTGATTAAAATGCCGTATATTAAAGAAATTTACATCCGAAATAAAATGTGTATCTTAATTTTTCTGGCCTCTTTATTCTGAATGAATTTTGCCGAATTTTGTTAACTAATAAACCACAAAAGATATACAAAAACTTAATGCACAAGAAATGTAGATCTCGTCAAAACACATAATTTATGTATGTCCTTTACATTTTTGTTGTGGAGGTAACGTTTCCGAGATATTCCTTGTTATATGTTTCAATTGTAAGGTACTTACACTTTTCTCAGACAGAAAGTATCCGTTTTTCTTTTGTTCTACTCCTGGCCAAGCAAAGAAGCGATTTGCAATGGCAATCGCATAGCGACAGCTTTTAAAATATTTGAGTATCGCTTTAGCTTAGTGTATTCCCCTAGTTTCCTTCTACTTATAAGGAACTAAGTGATAAGAACATTGTGCTAATGTTTATCTCAATTAGCATGGTGTAGAAAGAAGAAAAATCTTTTGTAAGTTTGTTTGTAGAACAGCTAGAGAAAGTCATGTTAGTGTAACAATAATTTTTGTTAGTGTTTGACGCCCACTTTTACTACTATGGCACCGCAGGCGATGATACTGATGGTACATGGAATGAAGATGGCGCCCCGATGGAATGCGATGGTAGGGGAAACCGAAGAACCCGGACAAAACCCTCCCCTGCATCGCTTTATCCACCACAATTCCTAAATGTGGTCGCCTGGGTACGAACCTGGGCCTCCTTGATGAGAGGCGAGTGGTCGAAGCACTGGGCCACGGCGTCGGAGTTTTAATGAACAACCTATACTAGTAAAACGAGACCTTCCTTATTCTTTCAGCAACAAAAGACGGCAGTTGGTTTCCTGTTAGAGATTATGCAGAGACTACAATAATATCCACCCTCGAGTATAACCAACCCTTCACAATTTGCATAAAATATGTACACAAAGACTTGTTGTTTAGCATACGCACTTTAAGTCATTTTCTTTTGGGAAAAATTATAAAGAAGCGGCGAAGAAGTTCAGCACTTTGCGTTTCGTATTGACGTACTCGGAATTCTTGCAACAAAGTTTGGAACGACTCCCCGCTGTGCGCTATGGAAGTTAGTTAACATACTTCTTGCTAACAAGAATCGTAATGGCTCACAAATGAAGTTTCGTGAGAAGCTGACGATAAATACTGCTCAACAAGAATCATAATCCGCCCTCGATTCCACTCCATAAAACTCCTAATACTTTTCGTGTATACCAAACAATGAGACTAGTTGCTCTCGGAATAAAATGCCAAGCTTTAGGTGGTCTTTTTGGAATGTACGATTCGCAACGAAAGCATATATATTATATATTCACTCTTAGGTTGATCCAAAATTAAAGCTATGAGAATACATTGTAAAACTGACACTAAAATCAAACTAGGAAATATGGAGATTGAAGAGATTAGTGAATTCTCCTATTTGGGTAGTGTCATATCTAAAAACGGAGGATCAGAGAAGATGTAAATGCTAGAATTAGAAGAGCAAAATCTGTTTTTGCACAGTTATCCTCCATATGAAAATCAAAATAAATATCATTAAAATTGAAAGTTAGAATGTTTAATACGAATGTGAAATATATCTTGGAAAGTTACTAGCTTAATTGCTAAGAAATTACAAGTGTTCAATAATTGGTGTCTGAGAATAATCATGGGAATCTGGTGGCCAAGGACGATTTCAAATAAGGGCCTGTGGAAAATAACTAATCAACAGGAAATTGGGAAAGAGGTGAAATATAGGAAATGGGAATGGATCGGACATGTGATGAGAAGAGAAGATGGTAGTATAGCTAAAACGGCTTTCGATTGGAACCCTCAAGGATTGACTAGGAGAACAGGTAGACCTAGAATTACATGGCACAGCACAGTTAAGAAAGAGGCAGAAGCTGGAATGAAAAAGAACAGAATACGCTGGCGTGGTTCATTAAGGCCCTATGCTTCCCAGAGGAGTGGGAGGACTTCACTACAACTACTTACGTTGATCTGCGCCAAAACGGATCCAGGTGGCCAGTCCAGCCTTACTAATGTAAACAAAAGTAACAGGTTGCACTGGCTATGGTTGGGTGCTGAACGTTTTACTGTTTTTCTCAATCACACAATGGTTCCTCTTAAATTGCTGGGTGTGTACAGAAATATCGCATTACACTATGCAATGTTGCCTAAATAGTATAGTATGAATGATTATGGAACAAAATTTACTGATTTCTTAATCATTATTTCTTTATGTCACAAAGCGTATCCATTATGCAGTTCGTTTCTAATGGTTGCTTCTAGTCACCAAGTAATGGCAGAAACATATAATTTTAGCGTGGTGAGTCATAAACAAGAAAAGAATCGTTCCTAGTATATATAAAAAAAGTTTTGTAAAAAGTACCTTACCTTTTATTAAACAATGTTCTTAGCTTAACGGTAGAATTTACTGGTGTTTCCAAAAGCAGCATAAAGTGGGCAAAACGTTTAAATTAGCAGAGGTGCGACTTCATGTGCCAGCAGCTTTACAAACGACAGCCGAAAATCAGTGAATGTGTGTCACACATCGAGAAGGGCAAACAGTGAGATTTGGATGGAATGGTGGACATTGTTGTTGGCCCACTAATTATCAATCTCTGTGATGATTCAGACAGTTCGATTGCAACTGTAGCAAATGTCTCGTATCTCGAAGGAGTGTAACCAGTTCAATCTTCAGATTAGCTCTTCTGGTAAGTCACTGCATTATGGTATTACATTAAAAAAACTGCAGTGTACTGTTGTCCATTTGTGAATGCTAAAATTTGCATAAATAAATAAATAAATGTTGGATTGATTTACATATGCAATACTTCAGCAAACTTTCAAAACAACATGTCTACATTTTATAATTTTACGGGAGAGTTTTATATTTTGCACTGAATATATAACGATTCGCTTATCTGTTTTAATGTGTTTTATATATTATGCATTTAATGGAGTCAATCATTATCTGTGAACAGTGAAAGCAGGTAGCTATTTCTTTTCCTGCCCACGATAAATATTAAGTATTAAGGTAAATGCATCTGTGAAACTTAATCTAAAGTTGTGAAAAAATAATAAATAATCGTGATTCACATTAGAATAATAAGAATTCTAAAGTTTAAAGAAATATATCGTTTTCCACTTGGCTCACAACTACCAATTACGTAAAACTATAAATAGACAGGTGTATGCCAAAATTTAAACCAATAAATTGCATGAGTACAGATCAAGGTGCAGAGGTGCCCTGCACCGTGCATCGGTCCGACCAACACCACCTAAAGAGAAAGCCTTTCAATAAGCGGCGTAACGTCACACAGCTTTCAGCTTGATCGTCAATATCGCACTGAACGCAAAAGCTAATGTTTCATAGTTGTACAGTACCATAGTTAATGATGGATTGTTAGAAGAAACTGGCAACGTGCTAAGAAAGCAAAACACCTCAGTAAATGCGGAGTTATTTTATTATGCGTGACTATACTACAATAAAATGCAATAATCCATAAATTTCTAGATTACACATTCTATTATTCCTTGCACCTCCATACCCTGCAGGACTTTATGGAATTATTTTAAAAAAAAATCTGATGTGTTCCATTCACCAGACTTTCTCTAGATCTCTGTAATAAATTAACCTTATGCTTCTTAAAAACCTTATGCTTCTATCTACTTAATGTTAATCGAAATAAAAATTAGCAGAAGTGCTTTCTTGTAAGTAGAAGGGAAATAATGGGATACACCAGGCTAAAACTATAGTCAAATATTCTAAATGCTGGCTACCTTATATATTAAAGCTGAAATCAATGAAATGGAGCCCGCCTGGGTAGTGTGGTGATAGAGCGTCTTCCTCACGTTCAAAAGGTCGTGAGTTCGAATCTCGCTTAGGGTGAATTACCCGGGTAAGGTTTTTTTTTTCCGGGTTTTCCCTTATCCTGAGAAGACGAATGTCGAGTAACTTTAAGCTCCATGGACCCCGAGACCATTTGAGCATCATATCAACATTCTTGTCTGATAATACCAACCAGGTTAAAGGACGTTAAGCTATTTAAAAAAAAAAAAAAAAAAATGGTCAACTCCATGCAAATCAATGTATATGACATAGATTGTGTGCTTTAACGAGTAGTAGTAGTGGTAGTAAGTTTTGTCTATCTCCTGCGGTTTACTAGTTATGAAAAGTCCAGCAAAATTCATCCAGAATAAAGAGCTCTTCAGAGGCAATTCCCAGAAAATTCAAGATATACATTTTATTTGCCATGTAATTATCTTTAATATACGGCATGTTAGAGCCGTTTTTGAGAAAATCAAAATTTACAAGTAAAGAGTACTTTGGGGTGGGGGTTTTTACTCAAAATCTTCGTGTTGCACCCTTGTGGAAGATACTAAACTTAAATACCAAGTTTGGCATTTTACGGATCTTTCGTTTTTGAGTTATCGTGTTCACAGACACACGGACAAACACGTACCTTTTCCTAAAAATTACTTTTTTGTTCTACAGGGATCCTAAAACGTGTATTTCGGATAAAATCTCGAAATCGAATTTTTGGTGGAATGCAATGCCTTCTCTATACGCTATACATAGTACGTTTAGAGAAAGTTATATCTTAATACCTCTGGTATGACGATTTTTTTTTTTTTTTTTTATTACTGTATCCCTATTTACATTTCCCCCCGTAGGTTTTACTGAGTACTGGTTTACTGGTTTTACTGTTTCTTTTACAAACATATACACATTGCACAAACATATAACAGCCATGCCCAAGGCGGGACTCGAACCCACGATCCCCTGCCCACGAAGCACCAAAGCGAGACGCTTTAGCGAGCGTGGCCATTGGGACCGGCATTTTTTTAACTTACTCTAGCACATATGTACAGCGTACATAGGTAAAAAAAAAAAAGTATTGTATTCCACCCAAAATTTCGATACCAAGGTTTCATGTTTTGGTACCTCCTGAATAAGAAAAGTATGATATATTCCATTCGTGTAACCTTCTCTAGGTGTTCCACATACAAACTGTTCTTACAAAGATTATTCTTTTATCCACTTCATGTTAATCGAGGTAAACATTGGTCCTATTACTATGTAGTAGGGAAATAATGGAATCATGAACTAAAGCTTTTGAATACTCATCGCTATGTGAAACAACTGAGATTCGCTTCGCTTTGCATGGTCCCGTTTGAGAAAAGTTAGGCAGTTTAAAATTGAAAATAATTACAAAGTATACCTCGAAAACGGCCAACTATACAAGAAAAACATATATGACATAAAGTATGTATTTTAACGAGATCTGTATCTTTTGTGTGTTAAGTTTTTGCCTATCTCTTGCGGTTTAACCGTTATGCAAAATTTTGCAAAACTAATTCAGAATAAAAAGGTCTTCAGAGGCTATTCCCAGAAAATTCAAGTTATACATTTCGTTTTTCGTGAAAATATCTTAAACATATGGCATTTTAATAAAAATCGGCTGAGCCATCAACATTTTTGAAAAAGTTCCTTGAAAAGGTTAGTTGGAGGTGGGACGAATTTCTTCGAAATCTTCGTGAGGCATTCTTGGAACATATGTTTGGTATGTAACCGACTTTTCGATTTTTGCTGCTGCCCACAAGCACACACACAGATACTCACACGGGCACGTTTCTAAAATGCATTTTTTTGGATTCAGTGGCTCTCCAAACATGTATTACCGGTGAAATCTCGGTATGGAATTTTTGGGTGGAATACTACTTTCTCTATCCATTCTGTACATTGTACATACGAGCTGTAGAAAGTAAAAAGGCAGTTTTGGGATTCAGGTGTTTTCAAAACATGTATTTCCAGTATCAAAATTTTTAATGGAATACCCACTGTGTACACCATAGAACGGTACGGCAAGTAATAATGCTAGGTATGTTGAGTCGTACCTTGCTGTTTTACGGCAAAAGTATTGCATCTCAGTTCATTCTTAGCACCTTCGACCACTCGTGTAATAAAGACAGCATCGTAAACGGTATATCCGCGGTTCAAATCCTGCCAGGTCCGTCTTCCCCGAGTAAAGTTTTCTCAAGATTTTCTACAGTTTTCAAAACCGGCAAATGCCGTGGGGTACTCTAAAAATCTTATGTATTCCATTCATATGACTTCCTCTACATCTCTACAATAAATTATTGTTTAAAAGCTTGTTCTTCCATTACTTAATGCTAACCAGAAAAAAATTGCAGAAAGAGTCTTATTACTTTGCTTCCTTGTAAGTAGAACGGAAAGAGGGAGTACAATAAGCTAAGTCGGTAGTCAAATCTTTTAAAAGCTGATAGCTATGTGATTGAAGTACCTTTGTTTGTATGGACAAGAGTTGGCAAATTCCTGTATGAGAAAAGTATAAGTATTTTAAAGCTGAAACGAATAACAAGGAATATCTCAAAAACGGTCAACTCCATGAAAAAAATGTATACAACATAAATTGTGTGTTTTAACGACCCCTACATTTTTTTGTCTGGTAAGTTTTTGTCTATCTCTTACGGTTTACCAGTTATAAAAAAAATGGCCTGTTATTTATGGACGCTCTTTAACTGCTTTGGTTCTCAGCGTCCCATTCTATATTGGGCGTGAAAGATCGCTTAATTTTGCTCAGAGGCCTCTCTTATCAGGCTTGAGGTTCTTTTACGTGCCGTAAATCTACGACACGGGACCCACAGCTTTACTTCCCTTCCGAAAGAAGCCATGCTAAGGATTTCTACGCCCGAAAAAATCCATCGTCCTCCGCCGGGTTTGAACCCGCGACCTTGGGTATATGAAGTTAGCATGGTAACCATTACACCACGGAGGGCGACTACACCAGTTATACAAAGTTCATCCAGAATAAACATGTCTTGAGAGGCTATTCCTAGAAAATTAAAGATATACATTTATTTCTCACATAAATATCTTAAATATAAGAGATTTTAATCTAAATCGTTAGAACCATTTTGTAGAAAAACAAAAATTTCGAAATGTTTTCCATGTAAAGGGTTTTCTTGAAAACCTTCGTGTCGCATCTTTGGAAGATACTGAACTTAAGTACCAAGTTTGGTATTTAACGGTCTTTTCGTTTTTAAGCTATGCTGCCCACACACACACACACACACACACACACACACACACACACACACACACAGATTGACTGACAGACACACACGGACATTTTTCTAAAATGTTTTTGTTTTATTCAGGGAGGCCCAAAACATGTATTTCCGGTGAAATCTCGGTATTGAATTTTTGGGTGCAGTACAATACCTTCTCTATACACTATGTACACAGTACGTGTAGAGAAAGTAAAAATAGGCCTGGATCCTTCCCAAATTTCCTTTCCCGATTATTTTATTGCACTTATCACCAGTGTTCACCTCCTATGGTGGCGTATATGGAAAAACCACTAAACAAAAAAGTTCATTTCTGCATATAAACTCGTGTGCCATTGAATGTGTCATCTTCACGAAGACAATAGATGGCAGCAACAGCGATTAAGCGAAAACAAACGTTTCAATCTGTAGCCACACAAATGACAAAATCAATTTTAAAATGTTGCTGTTATAAGTTGTGACATAGGCACGAACTCCAAAAATGTAATGTGTTCCATTCACACGACTTTCTCTACCTATTCTGTAGGAAATTATGCAACTATTGTCGCGGGAAGTCGGTGTCTCGTTCCAGCAATGTCCTCAGCTCCGGCGTTAAAGAAAATTCCACTCCTAATCTGCTGATTAAAATTATCTCAGGGGTTTTTAGGTGAAACTAATATTAAAAATACTGCATTTTTTCTTAACACTTGAATTTATTGTATCACAGATTTAACGGGCGGCTAGTTTGTTTCCTTACAAAATGGGTTATACATAAATACCATCCCACCATCCTAATCTAACCATCTGCACATCGCTTCCCCACCACTTAAGCACGTGAACGTGCACGCAACACAATCTGACGTGAATACAAGATCACGAGAGTAACAGTAAGAATTAGAGTAACCACATAAGATATCTGCCTTGCCTTAAATACTAATCCTGGGTGACGCCAACTTTCGCGTCATAAAATGTAGCAGTATCTCTTATTGGTTCTTTGTTAGCAAGCTATGAGAATAAATTGTGCCAAGTTTTGGCGTCATAGCGTGCACATGACGCATTTGGAAAAACTGATGTAGTTCCTTCTCACTGTAACTTTATGCTTGCTTTGTCTGATTCTCCAATTCCCTGTGCTACTTGGAAGACAAGTCACTATTCCTGACTCACTTCTGTCTATGTCTGCTGTTTTCTATCTTACAATCTTTAGCCTAAACCCTGTGCTCAATAACAGGTGGTGGTTGGTGAACTGTTACCTGGAATTAAGCTAGCTCGCCTTGCCTTAATTACCTAAGTTACAACAACTTGCATTTATGCATATTTCTACCCTTAAATATTCACAACTATTTTACATTGCTTTCTATAAGCTTATAATATTGTATACAATTTCTCTTTTTATATGTTTTGTGAGAATATGGTATGTGCTCCTACACTATACTAACAACAAACTAGTTTAAAGCGATAATCAAATATTTTAATATCTATGATCTATTTGCATCCCAGGATGAAAAAGAAGAAAAACGAACGACGACCTCCCATTTGAGATCAGTTTACGTATTAGAAAATTTAAACCAATAACAAGGTATATCTCGGAAATGGTTAATTCCACAAAAATAAAGTAACTGACATAAAGTGTGTGCTTTAACGAGATCTATATATTTTTGTATATTATGATTTTTATCTATCTCTCATGGTTTAGCAATTATCCAAAAGTCATCCAGAATGAAGGGGAGTTCGGAAGCTACTGCAAAACTATTCAATATATAAATTTCATTGCCATAAAAGTATCTTAAACAAGCGGTATTCTAATAAAAAATCGTTAGAGCAATTTATGAGAAAATCACCATTTTTTAAAAAATGTTCCACGTAAAAGGTACTTAGGGATGGAATTATTTTATAATCTTCGTGGCGCATCCTTTGAAGATACTGAAGAATGTCAAGTTTGATATTTAATGGTCGTTTCGTTTTTGAGTTGTGCTGCTCACAGACACACGCACGCGCGGTCAGACAGAGGGACCTTTTTCTAAAAATCTAATGTGTTCCATTCACATTACTTTCTCTTTCTGGTCTGCGAACAAACTTTCCTTACGAAAGATTATTCTTTTATCTACACGATAATCGCGATAAGCATTAGCAGCAATGGTCTTATTACTTGCCTTCTTCTAAGTAGAAGGAAAATAAGGGAGTACACTAGGCTAAAGTATAGTCAAATCTTTTAAAAACTGTCGCTATGCAATTGTCATTGAAATTCGGTTCTCTTTCCATAGCCAGGAATAAAACAAAATAAATATCAAACGCACGAGGACTTCCCGTTTGAGAAAAGTTCAGGCATTTTAAAATTGAAACTATTAGCAAGGAATGTCTCGAAAACTGCCAACTCTACAAAATAAATGTTTATGACACCCCAAAACAAGTATTTCGATGTCGAAGTTTTGGTTGCAATTCAATTTTTCTTACTAGAGAAAGACATAAGGAAAGAGTATCTGTATTTAAGTGAAGGATTTTATTCCGTGTAGGTTTGTAAATTGTATGGACGTATTCTGTGGGCTAGCTTGAATAGCTGCTCGGTAAATTTGTGAATAAAGAACTACTAAATGGCATATAAATAACGAAGAATGTATTCCTAACCTGTTGCGTGTTTGCAATCTAGCCTATTATTACGACATAAAATTGCCACCTTGCTATTAAACTCGATTGTGTTCGCAACGTAATTTAAACTGTCTTCTTGCGCGGGAGTAGAATGACTGACCGACCTGTTATAATGAGCATATGCTCCGGAGGAGACGTAAAGGGGGAAGTCACTACATTAAACACCTCAGGTCTTCTCTCTTGCCATACGAAGCTTAGCAGAAGAGTCTCGAAGCAGTTCCCGATACGTGTTGAGTATATTTAGATAACCTAATGATTTTTATTATGGTGTACATGCGCATTAGCCACCCATCCGACAACAAAACTAACGGAACACTTTGAAACGTGACCATGAACCCATTTGTAAACGATTATTAGGGACTTGTCACCCGTAAACATAAGCGGTGGTCCTACCAATTGCCCTTGAATATCTTTCTTCTTTCCCAAGATATTTATGGGTGTGTTTAGAGGAGGTTCTCACTGCTGTGGTTCTCAGCGTCCCATTCTAAATTGGGCGTGAAAGATCGCTAATTTTGCTCAGAGGCTTCTCTATCAGGCTTGAGGTTCTTTTACGGCTTTACTTTCCTTCCGAAGGAAGTCATGCTAACGATTTTTACGCCCGAAAAATTCCATCGTCCTCCGCCGGGTTTGAACCCGAGATCTTAGGTATATGAACTTAGCATGGTAACCATTATACCACGGAGGGTGACTAAGAGGAGGACGAGCAATTGTTGGCTACTGTACAAAAGCACCCGACTGGGTAGGCAATGCACATATTTACACTACCTTCTGAAGATAGGGACTTAATTTCAGTGGCGGCTCGTGGCCTAAACTATAGTTGAAACTCTTATCACAAAAGAATCACATGCTACATACCTATTTCTTATATATTACGTCTAGTGTCCTTTCTTGGTGTATTTCTCAGATTTTTTTGGGTAGTATTTAACTCCCGCTTTTACTGCTATGGCACTGCAGGCGATGACACTGATGACACATGAATGAAGATGGAGCAACGGTGGAATGCAATGGCGGGGAAACCAGAGAAAAGCCGCCCCTGCGCCGCTTTGTCCACCACAAATTTCACATGCGGTCGCTTGAGATCGAGATGAGAGGCGACTGATTGGACCACTCGGCCATGGCGCGGCCTATTTCTCAGATATGTCATCCTGAAAAAGCCGCAATGCCAACAAAAGAGTTTTTCATTTAATAACTCCGCACAGCCACTGTACCACGAACATTTAAAATGCCTTTTGTAACATTTCGCACCTTTTTGTTCAATTTTTGTGCCGACAATTTGAGAATAGGGTTTGGTCATCTCGTTAACAGCACATCACATTTATCGCGATCAGTCCACTGCGAAAATGGAGTGTGTACTAGAGCTGGGTACAGCGTCACGAAATTGCCGGATTGAGGTTCGGTGCACACAGATTAATATGGCGTGATGGAGTAGGCGTGGTCTCTATAGCCTGTTCGAAACATATTGCATTATTTAGCATTGCTCAGTGCCTGGCCTCGTCCAGTTCCTGCTAGTAGATAAACCAATGAACACTGAAAGAGAGCGAAGATTGAAAAATGTCTAAAATACTAAAGGATAGGCTTCGAAACTGAACAAACTTGTGGAAAATTAAACATATTTTGAGTGACAGGAGGAGAGCTTTTTCTTTTGTTACATTAAAAATACACTTTTATTTGTAAAAGTACAAGGCGTTTTTATTTACTAATCACACTATAGAATAATTGTTTTACTGTGCTACTTTATGAATTAGAAGGATACATGTATTGAGCTACTTTTGGGACAGATTATACCTCAATGTGTGCATGTTTACGCTACAAACATTTCCTCACTACCCTCTCTTTAATACAACTAAAATGAGTGAAGTGCAGCTTCACTGCAAATTTGCCTAATGGAGACAAGTTATTTTTCCACTTTTACTTTCTCTAGCACGTATGTACAACGTATACATAATGGGTAGAGAAGGTACAATATTCCATCCAAAAATTAGTTACTGAGATTTCACCAGAAATAAATGTTTTGGATCCCTGAATAAAACAAAAATTAGAAAAAGATAGGCGTGTATATGTGTGCGCGCGCGCGTCTGTGGACAGCATAACTCTAAAGGAAAAATCGATTAAATACCAAATTTATTATTTAAGTTTAGTACACTCCAAGGTTGCAACACAAACATTTTCAAGAAAGTCGCCCCAGCCCAACTACCGTCTACATGGAGCAGTTTTAGATTTTATATTTAAAAAAATGGCTCTAACGATTTTTATTAAAATACAATGTATAAGATGTTTACATGGCAAATAAAAAGTATGTATTGAATTTATTGGGGATAGCCACTGAAATCTTCTTCATTCTGTAATGCTTTTGTATAGCTGGTAAACTGTAAGAGATAGACAAAAACTTACAGCACAAGAATGAAGATTTCATTAAAACACAGAATTTATATCATAAACAGGTTTATTTGTAGAACTAACAATTTCCGAGATTTTTATTGTTATTGATTTCAATTTTAACAAATGTAAACTTCTCTTAAGCAGGAAGCCCGCATCCATTTCACAGCTCTTGTTTTTCTCCTGACCCTTCTAATTATAAGGAACTATATAATGAGAACATTTCTGGTAATGTTCATTTCGATTAGTTTTATGTAGACCATTTCGTTCATGACACGTGATCGTAGGAAGTGGCCAATCCAGTACATTGGCGCGTAAAATTCCAACCAATCGGAAATATTATCTCTGAATTTTAATTGTTTTTTTTTTTTTTTTGTCACACCCACGTGCAACTGTTTTTCTAAATTTATCGCATCCACGTGCAGTTGTTTTCTCTCTGAACTAATGCACGTCTCATAATAATAGTATCAGTGTGCAGCAATATTCCCATACATAATGGCAGGAGTTCCAAAACGTTTGGGGGAAAGGTCTATCGCTGAAATAGACATATTGATTGAAAACTCAAAGCCGCAGAATACTGAGAACAGCAGAGAGAGTGTGGGGAACCAATTCAACGAATTCTGTAAACAACGAGGTCATGATTCACGATATGGACATCAAGTTGCAGTGATTTCGGTGCAAATATACATCACGACAAATGGGATGTTAGGAATATTATTCTTCGTGACCATATGCGCTAATCATTGTTGTTTTACTCACAAAATAGTCTTATTAAATACAACTCGAGCTACAACTTTTCTCTGGATAAATTCACTCGCAACAAGTTGCTCGCAAATTTATCGACAAAAGTTGGAGCTCTCGTTACATTATAAAAATAATCTTTTGTACGAATAATTTGCAGAGCAGACAGGGAAAGTAATGTGAATGGAACACGTCAGATATTTTTATTTAAAGGTTTAGTAAATGATTAAGTAAAATTGTTATATGCTTATTAATTATTATTATTATTATTATTATTATTATTATTATTATTAACTTCTGTACTTATTACGTTCCATTGAAAATATTTACAGTGTTATAGATAACAAATCCAGAAAAAAAGTGTTAACATAATTTATCAAGTAAAAAAAAAGAATGGAAAAACGCCTTTCGCAATTTGAAGTGGAATGATTTTCGTTGCAGGAAAGAGAACTCGAGCAGCGAAGAAAGCATCAATTCTCAGCGCGCCAAGTGAAGATGCAAGTTCCCCTTCCACTGCAACTTAGCCAAGTGTCATCTTCTGTCTCTACTCAAGCAATGCATGACATGACAACTGTAGTTAGATATTTTCCATTTGTGCGTTCTTTGCACTGCGCAAGTTGTGTTGCAGAAACAAACACAACACGCGTCCCGTTGAAACAATATTTGTATTACATTAGCTGTCTCCTACAATTGGCATTACCACGTCCTGTGCTTCTCGTGAAACGCAATAATGTAAATACGAAGAAACAAACCCCTTATTTCAACCAAATTAACTCTTCATCCTTAATTTGTTTTCAAAATAATGCTCTCATATCGCATAAAAAGTCAATTAATATAATACGTGTTTGTGCTCAGTCTGTTAGTTTACATGTGGCGTTCAGTCAAGAACGGACTTTCTGCCTTGCAAAAGTTAACACTTTACGTCACTAAATCAGTGTAAGGTGAACTGAAAACTGATGCAAAGAACGTTCATCTCTTGAAAATTACACTTGTTACCTTTTCGATCTTGTTGCACTTAATTTGAGCTGTACTGTACTATATTTATATTATTCATTTGTTGTGTAATATTTGTATAAGTTAAGACAAAAATAAATATTATCATATAAAACTGCATCACTCCCATATCCAAACTTTGATTATTGAATGGCAGCAACAGCCACGCATGTGACAGTATCCATCCACTTCCTTTGTATTTTATTTCCTACAGAGTCTTCGATTGGTAGCGTGGCCGGCCTAAAGGAAATTTTCTTAATACCGGGAAGCGTGCGTTTTGCCAGCGGAGTTGGTTATTTATGGCCCCTAAAATTCTAGTCCATAGATTTATCGTGCAAATAATAATAATAATACACTCCTTCGTCATAAAAGATGGAAATATACTTGTGTCGTTATGCATCTCTCACCCCTTTGCACAAAATTTATTTATTTATACACACATACACGATGTTAATGAACTACACCGAAATAATTTGCGAGATTGTGCACGTGACTGATATAAGTAATTTGAGATCGGCGATGCATGGTCCGCGGATAAACATAACGCAGCTACAGGTGCTGATAAGTCGGTGTTAAGCAAAGCAGGTTGAAAAAATGGCTTAGAATGTCTTTAAAACTGCTGCCCGAATATAGAAATATCGATTTTTAGCAGCTCGTTACTAGCGTTCTCAAGATTTAATGTCGCAAAAATCTGTAAAATCTCGAACTAATCACTTGACAGTGCGACACTGGGCATTCATTAACTGCATTCTTGAGTCAGGTAGCCCACTCTGGAGGCGCTTTTTCAAAGCTGCTATCCCATAGGTCATGAGTTAGATTCCTGTTGTAGCGTAAATGTTTTTTATTATTATTTGTTTGATTCTAGACGAAGTGCCGCGATTCGTGAACGAGACCCGAACTCGGAAACTATCTTTCACTTGAAAGCCAGTATCATAACCACTACGCTAGAGAGGTCCCTTCGTTTTTCTTGTTATGCTCTCGAATTGTTGATAAATTAGCCAGTGGCGTACTGGCACTTCAGAAACTTATAGCCGTTACTTCGAAATTTCAATAAACAGGCCACAAGTCTCCTATCTCAACTTATTTAAGTAATCTACATATTCTGTGAAAATATTTCGATATAATTCATTAACATAAACTTAACGTCATTTAACCAGGTTGATCATATCGGACGATGAATGAAATTGGTGAAATGATGCTCTTAAATGAACTCGGAGTCCATAGAGCTTAAAGTTACTCGATATTCGTCTTCTCAGGATAAGGGAAAACCCCGAAAAAAACCTTATTCGGGTAACTCACTCTAAGCGAGATTCGAACTCGTGGCCTATTAAATGTGGGGCAGACGCGTCTAATTTGTATTAACAATAGTTAATTCTTCTGGACCATGTAAATAAAAGGATACTTCGCCCGTTAAATAAGTTAAAAAAAAAAAAAAAGCAAAAAACAAAACACATAACACCAGACAACAGAGCGAAAATTAACATTATCCAAGTGGTCGTTGGTGCGTTTGGCTTTGACGTTCTGCCGCGAAAGGGCCGCGGTTCGAATCCCGCTATGGGCATGGATGTTTACTGTTGTGTTTGTGATTTGCACTTATCCTATATGGTTTTAATTGTAAACAATTTAGTAGCATTCCAAGCCGAGGTTTGCCGTGCCAACTGATTAGTATATGGAGAGGGAACAGACCACAGTGCAGGTCAAGTAATTATCTGTAATGCGGCCACGCGACAAAACGACGGTTCTATTAGGAAAAATGTTTGCTTAAAATTAGTTTATTTTCTTGTTTTATTTTTATTTATTTATTTATTTATTTATTATTTTTTTTTTATATAACTTTTCATCAAGTTCCAGTTGTTCACTGAATTGCAGAGGAAAGGTTGATGCGACATACCTACTGGTTTTTTTCTCCAAAAAAGCAAAAAAAGATTACAAAATATGAACTTTTTAAAAGCATATAAATAAGACTTTTATAACATGGCTACTTGTTTAATGCAAATTGCTTTTTAAGTTATTTGTATAGTTTTATATTACAAATAAGACTTACTACACAAAAATTATGATGTGATGATCTTGATGATTAGCATTAAGAAGTTAGAAGAATAAACTTTTAACATAATTTGTTACACATCAGATATTTTTTTCTATCTGCTGCACATATGGTCATATAAACATTTGCAGAAATACCTTTAAATAATACTTGTAGATGTAATGGGATGCGCTAGGCCAAGCAAAATTCAAATCTTGGGATAAAGTCAATGTCCCGTGTTTGGGAGGTCCTAGGTCTAATTTCATGGCTCAACCAATCTGGCTGGGTTATTCATGATTTCCCTCAGTCGCCAAGGTAAATGCCAGATTGTATATTAAACCACGACCCAAAGGTCTTCAGAGGCTACTCCAAGAAAATTCAAGATACTCATTTCATATATTCAAATATCTTAAGCTTAATGTGATATTTTAATCAAAACATCAGAGTAATTTTAAGAGAATCAAAATGTGTAATATAAACGATAGTTTGAGGTGGGGGATTTTCTTGAAAATCTTTGTATCGCATCCTTGAAACTTAAATATCAAGTTTGGTATATAACCAACTTTTTGTTTTTCAGCTATTCTATGCAGACATACACAAGGACTTTTTTCTAAAAATGCTTATTTAGTTATTTATTTATTCATTCAGTGGGCCTCAGAACAGGTATATCCCGGCATCAAATTTTTGGATGGGATGTAATTTTTCTCTAACTATTGTGCACATGGTAAAGAAAGTAATAGTGTGTGTAAAGGTATTCCTTATTTTTACTTTCTCTACCATGTTTGTACAGTGTAAATAGCAGGAAGAGAAGTATAGTATTTCACCCAAAAATGAAATCTGAAATTTCACTGGAAATACATGTTTACTGAGTCCAAAAAGACATTTTAGAATAAAGGCCTGTGCATAACTCAGAAACTAAAAGTCAGTTATATACCGAACTTGGTATATAAGTTCAGTATCTTCCAAGAAAGTTACACAAAGATTTTCAGGAAAATCCACCACTATAAGGTGCTCTTTACATGAAACATTTGAAATTTTCGATTTACTCATAAATGGCTCTAATGTTTTGATTAAAATACCATACAGTAAAGAAATTTACATGATAAATAAAATGTATTTTCTGAATTTCTTGGGAAAGTCACGAATTCCTCTTCATTATGGATGTCATTAGCACAAGTAGTAAACCATAAAAGATAGATAAAAAACTTACTAAACACAAATGTAGATCTTGTTAAATATGCCATATACAGTTTTTTGTTTGTTTGTTTGTTTTTTTAGAGCTAACCACTTTTGAGAAATTTCTTGTTATTGGTTTGATTTCAAACTTAAACTTTTGTCAAATGGGTAGACATTATTCAATTTTTTGATCCTGGTCATTCTAAGAGAACGTAGCTTCAATTGCATCACAGTAACCAGCTTTTAAAAAATTTTACTATCACTTTAACTTACTGTATTCCCTTTTCCCTTCTACCTAGAAGGAACAAAGTAATAAGACCATTTCTCCTAATGTTTTTCTGGATTTGCATGAATTAGAGAGAAGAATGATTTTTATAAGATTTATTTGTTGCAAAATAGTCAGAGAAAGTCATGTGAATGGAATGCATAAGATTTTTTATCCATGGATGTCATCACTGTTATAGTCGATATACATTTGGCCAGTTACCTTTCACATTCTAACAACAAAAAGGTGTCATTTTTTTATATATAGTTTAATGTCCTTTAACCTGGTAGGTCATATCAGACATGAATGCAATGATACTCAAATGAGCCTGGGGTCCATGGTGCTTGAGTATTTCATCATTTGTCCTCTTAAGATAAGTGAAACCCCAGAAAAAACCTACCTTGTTCAGGTAACTTAACAAAAGATATTGGATAGACATTGTGCCCGCAGAGAGATTACCCTTGTCTGGGTACCAGGTCATCCAGGTGTCAGAGGTCATGAGATGGTAGACAGACTGGCTAAGCAGGGAGCAGGTCTTGCATTTGTAGGACCCCAAGCCCTTCTGCGTGTCACCCAGAAATGTCAAGTATGAGATAACTCAGCAGTAAACAAAGAACTTGAACTTTACTAGAACCAGGCTCAGAGTGATTGTTGGCTATGTCACTGGGCACAACACTCTGAGAAGACATTTATGAATAATGGGACTAATTGAGGATCCCATATGTAGAAAATATGGGATGGATTTTGAAACCTCCCAGCAGATTATTTGTGATTGCAAGGTATTTGTTTTTCACAGAGGTGTAACCCTGGGTTCCTTCTTTTTGGAATCCAGTAATATAAGAGAGGCAGATATCAGGGACATGGCCTGATTTATTGGAACCTCAGACTTAATTGAAGCCCAGTTAATGAAGCACAAAGGGCTTTAGGCCTTGTGGGAGGCCTTGTGAGAGACCCCTCATTTTTCATCATCATTAACTCATCCTAACCAAGATTGAACCTAGGGACCTCTTGAATGTGAGGCAGACATGCTATCACCACACTACAGAGGTGGACTTGCATCAACTTTGTTTTATATAAAAGGATTGCATCTGTTTGAATGTAAGATTGCTGCATCTTCAGCTCCAGTTTTCTTTGATGTACTGTTTTTGGTACCATTGTAAGGCCTTCTTCCCTACTATCTTGGAAATGTCTAATCTAATGTTACATAACCTTTACATTCTCTGGACATATGATATTATTTATAGGAATGTCAGTGTCACTTCTACTGTATAAGGCATGGTATTCTCCATACGTTATAATTCATTTAATGTAATAATAACAATAATAATAACAAACCTATACATTTTATAGATTACTAAAAACATACACAAACAAAGTTAATTTTATAACAGAATAACAAACACATGACTTCTCTTCTCTCTTGGGATAACTCACTAATGCAGTCTATTCCAGCCTGGCTGCACATCAAAAAGAAATGAGCTACTCACCTACAGGTATATGTCTGCAGTATGCAATACTCCTCAGCATTGAGACAAAGCTGTCATCAGGACTGAATGAAATGGCAGCAAGTCCAAACACTTGTGTTATGGCCTTCATCCATTGACATATTAGTTATCATGCTTCCCCTCCAGCAAGGCTTAGAGGTTTGTTGTTGAGTCTGCACAAATTCTCTGACTCAGATGTGTAGACTTGGAACAGCCTACACTAGAGTGTCAAATACAGGTTTCCTCTGCTCTTGCTTGGTCACTCAGATAATTCAATGTGTAGCCCACCTCTGTGTTTGGTATCATGTCTACCTTACTTTCAAGAGCTCCTAAGTTTGAATCTAGTTAGGGGAGTTACCTACATAAGACTTTTCAGGAGTTTTCCTTTACCCTTAAATGATGAATGCTAGGTAACTTTAAATTCTGTTGGCCCTGGGCCTATTTTGGCATAATTTCAACCATTTAATTATATCATCATCCAATATGATCTACTCAATTAAAGGACATTAAGCATAAAAAGAAATCCTTAATGAGTGTTATTTCAACACCTGCTAATAGCATGCTTCTCTTTATACCAACCTTATCTTTATGACACCTTGTATGTCAGCAAGGGGGAGTGAAGGCCAGTCTCAAAACTTTGGCATTTTTCTCAATCACTCTTAGAGAATTTTCCTTAACCAGAAGTTCCTTTTCCTCTCTCTCCAAACAATCATGCACAGCAAGATTGATTTATCTATGAAGTGGACATCCAGGTTCATCACAATAAGTAGATCTCAGTATCATAAATAAGAATGTATGCACATAAGTAATGTATAGTAATATAAATATAAGGGAATCTATGTAGTAAAACATGAAATAATTAAGAAATTCAGACAAGAGTTGGATAGGTAGAGTGAGGTTGAAAAATTCAATGCCATAGCCAGGATTTGAACCTCAGATCTCCCAGTCTCTAGTTAGGTGCTCTTCCACTGAGCTACCATGACAACATGCTGGCATAGCATTGAATTTCTCAACTGACTCGCATGTTTCTCAGTAAACCACAAGCTGATCTCAAATTATTTTAAGATGACAACCTTAATGGCATCTTACAATGTTGTAAGTACTTTAATTCCCAGGATTCATAGTATAGCCAAATATATGGTCAAATAGTTGGTCAAATGACCACAATAGTCAGCTATATTATGAATCCTGGGACTTAAGTACATACAACATTGTAAGTCGCCATTGGGGTTGTCATCTTAAAATAATTTGAGATCACCTTGTGGTTTACTGGGAAACATGCGAGTCAGTTGAGAAATTCAATGCTATGCCAGCATGCTGCCATGGCAGCTCAGTGGAAGAGCAACGGCTAGAGACCGGAAGATCCGTGGTTCAAATCCTGACTATGGCATTGAATTTTTCAGTCTGACTACCTATCCAACTCCTGTCCTACACACTAAGCTTCACTAAAAACTCAATGTACCATCGCTCTTCTTATCATGGTAGTTTGAACACAACAGGAAAACACGAGCTGGCCACATGAGAACACATCTTCATTTTAAAAAATCTGATGTGTTCCATTCACATGACTTTCTCTATATCTCTATAAATTATTATTGTTAATAAGCTTATGTTATGTTTATTTCATGCTAATCGACAAAAATTAGCAGAAATAGTCTTATTTCTTGCTTTATTGTAAGTAGAAGCGAAATAAGGGAGCACCATAGGTTAAAGTGAAAGCCAAAAGCTGGTTGCTATATGACTGATGTTCCTTTGTTTGTATTGACAGAAGTTGACAAATTCCTGTATGAGAAAAGTATGTTTTTCAAAGCTGAAACCAAGAAAAAGGAATATCTCAAAAACAATCAACTCCACGAAAAAAACGTATATAACATAACTTGTGTGTTTTAACGTGCTCTACATTTTTTGTGGGTTAAGTTTTTGTCCATCTCTTACGGTTTAGTAGTTATAAAAAATTCATCCAGAATAAAGTAGTCTTCAGAGGCTATTCTCAGAAAATTCAAAATATACATTTTATTTGTCAGGTAAATAACTTTAATATATGATATTTTAATCAAAATCGTTTGAGCCATATTTTAGAAAATCAAAATTTTCGAAAAAAGTTCCATGTAAAGGGTAGTTTGGGGTGGGGGGTTTTTTCTCAAAATCTTCGTGTCGCATCCCTGGAAGATACTAAACTTAAATATCAAGTTTGGTATTTTACCAACTTTTCGTTTTTGAGTTATCGTGTTCACACACACACACACACATGGACCTTTTTCTGAAAATACTTTTTTTGGATACAGGGGAGCCTAAAACATATATTTCCGGTGAAATCTTGGTATCAAATTTTTTGGTGGAGTGTACATAGTGAGTATAGAGAAAGTAAAAATAGGAACAGAATTTTCAATTTTGACATTCACAGAATGATGCATTTAGCAAGTTCCTTGAACCACCACCAGAGGAGACATCAGTGACAACATCGCCAGCTTCACCACAGAAATTAGTCAATGCCCAGTTGAAAATTAAAGAAACATGTTCTGGCAAAATTCCCAAATAATCAACTTTAGTCAAATTAAATCAATGTACCATGTTTTTGCATTGTTATACCATCTTCAGTAACATCTCCACAGGAAGACTGTGTATAGTTTCATAAAAAAAAAAAAAAAGTCTACTATGGATAGGTAGAGTCAGACTGAAAAATTCCTTGCCATAACCAGGATTTGAGATGACAACCCCAATGGCAACTTACAATGTTGTAAGTACTTTAAGTCCCAGGATTCGTAGTATAGCCAACTATTATCTATTATGATCAATTGGTATTGGATTTAATTGTTTTTTTATACAAGACGTGTGTAGGACAGGAGTTGGATAGATAGAGTCAGACAAAAAAATTCAATAGCAGCTAGAGATAGGGAGTTCCATGGTTCAAATCCCAGCTATGGCATTGAATTTTTCAGTCTGACTCCACCTATACAACTCCTGTCCTACACACGGCTTGCGTGAAAAACAATTAAATCCAAAGTATACTATCTTTTTCAATAATGATGTGTAGAAGTTTCTCATATCTTCAAACTTAAGCTAATTATCTTGGAACAGGGAATTTGTTTAAACAGTCACCATCCATGATATAGTGTCCAGCATGTTAGGCTCTAATAGCCAAGGTTGCAGGTTCAAACCAGTTGAGGGCGATAGATTTATTCATTTATTTAGACATAAAACTCCTAGCATGACTTCCTTCAGGATGGAAGTAAAGGTCCCTGTACTAAATTTGCCATTTTTCATGCCCATAAGTTGCCATATATGGGTGTTGAGTTGGTGCACACCATGTGCACATAGTGCGAACCCACAAACTAGATATTTAGTGATCAAGAAACCACTGTAAAGGTGTCCAAATACACCAAAATGGTATGATGGAACTTGAATTGAACTTGTTTGTACTGAAGACCATGGTTCAACCTGTATGTCCTACACACTAAAAATACATCACACATTTCATTGTAATTATGAAAGCAATCATCCAATCAATAAATCAGTATCACATACTTCATGAATGTGAATGTACTGTTTTGTAACTTTTTGGGGATAAAATAAAATGGACAAAAATCTGATGTATTCCATTCACATGACTTTCTGTACATGTTCTGGAAACTATTCTTACAAAAGATTCTTCTTCTATGTAAGAGGGTGATTCAAATATAAACGGTAATTTTTTAAAAAATATTTATTGATTAAATATATACACAAGTGGTTTCATCAGCATTTCTCAACATAGCCTCCTTCACACACTACACATTTTTTCCAACCTTTTGTAAGTTTGAACATTCCTTCTTCAAAAAAAGTTTGAGGGCATGTCGCCAACCAATTGCGCACATGCTCCTCGACATCCTCGTTTTCGAAATGTTTCCCTCCAAGCGATTCTTTCATGGGTGCAAACAAAAAATAGTCTGTGGGGGGACAAGTCTGGACTATAGGATTTCACAGTGCATGTCTGCCATTGTGTCCTTGTCAAATTGGCAGTGTGAGGCGTAGCGTCTTGGAGAAGGATGACATCTCTGATGGACATACAATGTCTTTTGCTTCGGTAGGCAGCTTTTACAGACCTTAACAATTGATAATAGTAATCTGCAGTCACTGTACGTTGATCATAAAGAAAATCAACCAGCAAAACTCCTCAGTAGTCGAAATCTATGAGACTTGACCTTGGGCATCGAGCATGACCTTTGTTTTTCCACAAATTCTCGGCCCCCTTAAGTTGTCTGGCCCAAGTAAACACTGGATTCTGCAACAGTGTAGTGTCCCAAACTGTGCCCTTAAACGAGTTAAAATCTCCAAAGGTTTAACCTCTTCCTTGGTTAAAAAGTTGATAAAAATGCATTGCACAGCAGACGAAGGGACTTCTTGCTCACTCATGGCTGTACTGATGCCAGAACCTAGCGAAGCGGCTAACAAAGCTAGTTCCCCCTCCCTAACACACCAACCTTCAACCCCCCCACTCCACCGCCCCACTCTGAACTGCTTCCTCCATGATATCCAACAGTTACCATCTATATTTGAATCACCCTCGTACTACATGCTAATCAAGATAAACATTAGTAGAAATGGGCTTATTAGTTACTTCCTTGCAAGTTAAAGGGAAATAGGGAATACAATAAACTAAAGTGATAGTCAATTCTTTTAAAAACTGATCACTATGTCATGCAATTGAAATTTGGTTCTCTTTGTATGGCTTGGAATAAAACAAAGAGATATGAAATGAATGGCAGTTTTCCATTTGAGAAAAGTATTAAGTATTTTAAGGTTAAAATAAATAACAAGAAATAGCTTGGAAATTATTAACTTAAAAAGAAAATGTATAAGACATAAATTGTGTGTTTTAACAAAATCTACATGTTATGTTGTAACTTTTTGTCTATCTCTTAGGGTTTAGCAGTTATTCAAAAGACACTCAGAATAAAGAGGACTTCAGAGACTATTCCAAAGAAATTCAGAATATATATTTTATTTTCCAAGTAAATATGTTTAATATATGATATTTTAATCAACATTTTTATGGCAATTTTTGAGAAAATCAACAATTTTTGAGAAATATTCTATGGAAAGAATTATTTTGGGTTGAAAGATGTTGAAGTTAGAAAACAAATTTGGTATTTAACTGGCTTATTTTATTGAGTTATCGTTTTCACAAACACACACAGACCTTTTTTTTAAAAATGGTTTCTTTGAATACAGGTGACCCAAAAATAAGTACTTTCCAGTGAAATATATTTTTGGGTGGAATGCAATACCTTCTCTACCTATGAATGTTTTATGTATGAAGTAGAGAAAGTAAAAATATATCAATTAAATGCTCTTGTCCATATTAATTTCAGAAGTTAGTTATCAATACAAAGCCTCAAGGAGAAAAAGCTGATCCTCACATCCAAGAAAAAGTATGTGTAGTAACATCAGTGTTCATAATTGCTGAGTTTATAGTTCAAAACCTGGAGAAATGAAACAGGGCATAAAAAGGCCATTTAAGATAACATGCTTTTCTTGCATAGACCACCTAGATATACCAACCATGTGAGCAGGAGAAATAGTCAAGCAACCAGCAAATTCTAGCACACAAGATTTTCATTAGGTTTATATGAAGCTTGACTAACATTCCATGATTATGTCATAGAGCTTGAGTAGCTACAGATCATTTTCTCCCAGGAAAACACCTCTCAATGCAGTGGAGCTGATGTGGGTCCCAGGCCATAGTGGTATTTGGGGCAGTGAAAGAGCAGACTGTTTTACCAGGGAGGGAGCTAGTGAAACATTTATTGGTCCTAGACCTATAGTTGGCATCTCTTATGGACCAATAAAACAGGCCATCAGGGACTGATCACTATGAAACATAAGTATTGGCACTCCACAGGGAAATGCAAACACTCAAAAGTTCTTTTGAAGGGTTTATAAATAAGAGCGAAACTAAGGAATTGCTCAGTCTAGATAGGAGGTAATTGTCACAATAGTTAGACTCCTTATGGGACACTGTCTTTAGAAGGAACACCTCTACAAAATGGAGAAAATAACTGACACCAGATGCAGGTGTTATGATAGCAATGAAACTCAGCTCATGTACTGTATGACGGCCTCTGGCAGAACTAAGGAGTCGCTGTTTTGGAAATCATCTTCTAGTACTACATACTATATTAATTCCCTCCTTCAGGATCTACTGTCATATATTAAAGATGCAGGATGAATAGGATGTAAGTTTTGGGATTCGATCCCAAGCAACCGCATGTGAGATTTGTGGTGGACAAAGTGGCACAGGGGTGAGTTATCTCTGGGTTTTCCAGTTTCCCCTGCCATCACATTCCAGTGGTGCTCCATCTTCATTACATGTATGAGAGCTGTCCCAGAAGTATCCGACCTAACAAAGAAAGCACAAAAGTTTTGGGAAAAACATCTTTATTTCTCTGCAAGTCTCCTCTCAGCTCGATACACTTTTCTCAGCAATGTTCAATAGCTTTGATACCCTGTTTATAGTGAGAACCATCAATATCTGCAAAATAGCCATCAACTGCAGACTTTGGAAACATAAAATAATCAAAGAGGGCTAAATCTGGCAAATAGGGTGCATGAAGAAGCAATTTGAACTTTAACTCATTGATTTTGGCCATGGTGATAATGGATGTGTGAACTGGTGCATTGTCTTGATGAAACAAAACTTTCTTTTTTGCTAAATGCAGTCGTTTTGCTTGATTTGATCACTCAAACGCTGTAACAAGTTCACTAATATTCGCCATTGATTACTTTTCCTTTTTTGAGATAATCAATGAAAATTATTCCGCGTGCATCTCAGAAAATTGATACCATGACCTTGCCTGCAGATGGAACTATCTTCACCTTCTTTGGAGCTGATTCTCCCCTTCCAATCCACTGTTTTGATGGTTCCTTCGTCTCAGGTGTGAAGTGATGGAACCAGGCTTCATCCATTGTTATGAATTGATGCAAAAACTCAGCTTTATTGCAGCGAAACTTTGCCAAACACTCAACTGAAACATCCTCATGATGCTGTTTTTGTTCTGTTGTGAGTAATCATGGCACCCAACTTGCACACAACTTTCTCATATCCAAATTTTCAATCAGTATACGATGTACTGGACTTTTTGAAATGCCTGCAATGTCTGCTAGCTTGTGCACTTTCAGTCGATGGTCATCCAATACCATTTTGTGGATTTTCTTTACTATTTCTGAATTGGTAACCTCATTTGATCAACCACTGCGATGTTCGCCTTGGCAGCACGTATGGCCACGCTTAAACTCTGCCACCTAATATTTCACTATTGTAAATGAAGGAGCAGACTCCCCCAAAGTAGAATCTAGCTCAGCTTTAATATTAGTTGGACTGAGACCTTTTAAATGAAAGTATTGTATCATATAACAATGACCAGTTTTATCCATGCTTACAAATTCGCTGAGAGCATTCACTAATGATGGCTGCCTGACAAACAAGTGCTAAACAATGTAAAATCATCAAACTACAAACTTAAGCTCTCTAAGATTGGTTCTTTTTACCATTGTTATTTGAAACAACAAGCTCTATCCATATATCAGGTCAGGTGCTTCTGGAACAGCCCTAGTATCACCAGTACCATTGCCTGTGGTGACACAAGTAGTAAAGGCAGGCTTTATTCACTATCAAAAAAAAATGTAAGTTTGCAGACATACTAAGGATAGGTCAAAGTTCATAGGCTATTGTAAAAGGCCCCCTTATCAGTACCAAATGCCAAAAAAGAAAATTTCCTCTACAGTTAGGTTTTAGTCACTTGCATATATGGAGCTATTATAACTTTCTCTACACCTACTATGTACATAGTGTATAGAGAAGGTATTGTAATGCACCCAAAAATTTGATACTGAGATTTCACTGGAAATACATGTTTTGAGACTCCCTGAATCCAAAAAAAGTATTTTTAGAAAAATGTCGGTATGTGTGTGCCTGTCTGTGGGCAGCATAGCTCAAAAACGAAAAGTCTGTTAAATACCAAACTTGGTATTTCTTTTCTCTAAAATTTTTATTTTTCAAAAATGGCTGTAATAATTTGTATTAAAATACTGTACTATATTATATTTACATGATGAATACAATGTATATCTTGAATTTTCTGGGAATAGCCCTTGAAGAGCTCTTAATTTGGATGACTTTTGCTAACTGGTAAACCGTTAGAGATAGACAAAAACTTATTGCACGAATAATATAGATCTTATTAACACACACAATTTATGCAATGTATATTTTTTCATTAAGTTAACCATTTCCATTGTTATTAGCTTCAAACTTTAAACTTTTCTTAAATGGAAATTTGATATTCCTGTTTCCTTTTTTTTTTATTCCTGACCATGTAAATGAAACTGAATTTCAATCGCATAGCAACCAGCTTTTTAAAGATTTGACTATCGCTTTAGCCTATGATACTTCCTTATTTCTGTTCTACTTACAAGGAACTAAGTTATAAGACCATTTCTGCTAATTTTTGTTTCTGTTATCATGAAGTACACAGAAGGATAATTGTTTGTAAGAATGGTTTCTTGCAGAACAGGTAGAGAAAATCAAAGGGATGGAACACATCAGACAGTAAGATTAAGTAATACCACCATATCTACCCTATCTGAAACTGGAGTGTTCAGGTCACGGCCCATGGTGGTTTTATCAGTGGTATGCTAACTCTTGGTACATTTTATGCTCTAGCAAAAAATTTAGAACCCATAGCCCATATGTTCCCTATCTCAAGATACTTATCTTGGACCCCTCTTGTGCGGTTGAATTTTGGGACACCTGTACATATATAAAGCAGCTCTTCTTACCTCACCCCCTGTTCTCTACTATCAGCTTTCCCAGACCTCAGCTATCTCACCTTAAGTAGAAATTTACTAACCTCTCTGCATCTTCCATGCCTGCCAGTAGCATCCAACATGCCTCAAACTCTCCATTCAAGGTGGTAAAATATTGCAGTAAATAGTTTACCCTCTATTTTTCTGCACTCCTATACCTTGCCAAGATATGCACCCATGACTCTTTCTGTTCACAAATTGGGCAGATTCTCTCATTCTTTTTCATTAGTTATTTTTATCAACTGCCTTGCTCCAGTCTTAGGCATGCAAACCCCTGTCTGATGAGCTTGGTACCTATTTTGATATATTGCTCCGTACCACACTCCAATTTTAACCCAGATTGTACTTCCAAATAAACCTTTGTGACTTATGCAATTATTGTTGTCTTTCTGTTCACAAATTGGGCAGATTCTCATTCTTTTTCATTAGTTATTTTTATCATCTGCCTTGCTCCAGTCTAAGGCATGCAAACCCCTGTCTGATGAGCTTGGTACCTATTTTGATATATTGCTCAGTACCACACTCCAATTTTAACCCAGATTGTACTTCCAAATAAACCTTCTCCGTGACTTACACAACTATTGTTGTCTGTCAATATCACAGAGGCGGTTCTTAATGTTTCTCCAATCACTCCATGTATTTTCCTACCATATTAAGTGTCATGCCTAACCACTTAAAGAAGTTTCTAGGCAAGACCTGTTCATTGCAACTGCCAAAAGGATAGATATAGGCCTTCTTTTGGTTTTTAATGGGATAATATGCTTTGTAGGATTTGAGTAAACAGTTATTCAGTGATTTTCATTGTTTAGTACAATGGTCACAGTCTCATTAGTGTGTTTTTGGCAAATTATTGCAATTTTTCATGAAAATGATGTAGAGATAAGTTCATTTACTTCAAGAATCAGATAAAAATTATAGTGACGTGGAGTCATGTGGAAGTGAGGAGGAATAACTTGAATTGGTGATTCTGAATGTGATGACATGTAACTTAAGTGTCACAAGTGATAATGGATGGTCTCACTTCTATAACTGGGATGGCAAGTCACTATGATTCAGCACATTCTTCAGTTCTTGTTGAAAACATTCATCAAGGACCTCATTTGCCACCAAGTTAGTGATGAAACAATATTAATCTCTTAAAAAAAGCGTCAAAAGGATTTGTAATACTGCTCTGCAAATCTTTTCATGCACAATATTTACTGTTTCTAGCATGTTCATAGTAGATAGAGCAGGTATTGAATTCCACCCAAAAATTTGAAGTCAAGATTTTACTAAAAATCTATATTTCAAGATCCCCTGAATTCAAAAAAAAAAAAAAAAAAAAAAAAAAAAAAAAGAGTTTTTAGAAAAAGATCTGTATCTGTGTGTGTGTGTGTGTACATTCTTGGGTGTGTGCCTGTGAGCAGCATAACTCAAAAACAAAATACTGTTAAATACCAAACTTGGTATTTAGGATCAGTATCTTCTAAGGATGTGACACAAAGATTTTCAAGAAAATCCTCACAACCTAAACTACCCTTTACATGGAAAAATTTATGAAAATGTTGTTTTTCTCAAAAATGATCTAACAATTTTGATTAAAATACTGTGTGTATATACTATGTGTGTGTGTGTATATATATATTTTTTTTTTGAAGATATTTGCATGACAAAATATATATCCTGAATTTTGCATAACTAGTGAACCAAAAAGGTGGACAGAAACTTACTTGCAAAAATGTAGCTCTTGCTGAAATATACAATTTATGGCATACACCTAAATATTTTTTTAGTGTTAATAATTTTCAAACATTCCTTATTATTGCTCTCAGTTTTAAACTGCATAAACTTTTCTCAAACAGGAGTCCTTTTTCATTTCATATATGTTTTGTTTTACTCCTGGCTGTGGAAAGAGAACCAAATTTCAATTGTTTCACATAGTGACCAGCTTTTCAAAGATTTGACTATCACTTTAGCCTAGTGTATTCCCTTATTTCCCTTTTACTTATAAGGAAGCAAGTAATAAGACCATTTCTGCAAATGTTTATCTCGATTAGCATGATGTATATAGAAGAATAATCTTTTGTAACAATATAACAATAGTTGTTTACAGAACAAGCAGAGAGAGTCATCTGAGTGGAACATATCAGATTTTTTTAAACTTTCTTCTATGAACATCTGGGGAATGGATCTGCTGCAGCAACAGGTAAAACACTATTTTCAAGCATAAATATAACTTCCATCTAAATCAGATTCCACATCACTGTACGCTTTTATTTAATGTATTTTCTATGTCCAGACCACACCCACCTACAAAGGGTTAAATACCAAGTTTGGCTTTTAACAGACTTTCTATTTTTGAGTCATGATCTTCAAGAAACACACACACAAACACACATGGATCCTCTCCTAAAAATGTTTTTGCATTCAAACTCTTCAAAACATTAATTTCAGGCAGAATTTTGATATCAAATTTTTGGGCGGAATGAATACTTCCTCTACTTACTCAGTATGTGGTAGAGAAGAGTGACAAAAGCGCAAATGAGAAAAAAAACTTGCACAGCAATCATACACACAAACATGTTCTCTGCGTCATTCTGTTGTTATTGAAATGGCTGTTCATGACACAGATTCTATATCACTTCCTTGTGGAAGCCAACAAAGAGACTAGTTCAGTTTTATGTTCCTGGAAACTGGACTTTACATTTCCAAAAGTGACCTCCTTTCCCAGATAGTGTTGATGCATTTTCATCATGTGGGATGCAGCTGGAATGAATGTTTACTCCAAAATGTGTGTTAGGCAAATGGACGTCATTACATGCAATATGAATATGGTGACCAACTTTTGAACAGGAAAATAAGAGAAATAGGGTCATGGGAGATTCTAATGGACGTTTTGGACAGAAATCCTACATTAACAGAAGGTATATTTAAAATATAATTTGAAATATTCATACTTATCTGTTGTGACAGTATATGTCTATTTATGAGATCAAACTTACTTTCATTTAACAACAGATGCTGCAGAGCTTTCATTTTCTTAGATTATATTTATCTACTGCTTTTGCAGAAGCTTTGTTTTTCTTGTCTTGCTGGGCAAAATGCAAGAACTCTCTATAGGCATAATCATAATTGACCACTAAGATTCTCATTCTAGGCTACTTTGATTTCTTTGATCTGTCCATTTATTGTTCATCATTGAGAAAACTCTCTTTAGTAAGTTTTAAAATTTAAAATCAACCAGAATTCTGAGAAAGGCTAAGCCTCCCGGAACCAACATAAACAGAAAAGAATTGTTGGCCTTGAAAAACCTGAATGTGGACGACAGTATCCTAGTTTTGCCAGCAGACAAAGGAAACGCTACTGTTGTTATGAACATCACAGATTACAATGAGAACATTTCGGAACTATTGGACCCTACGATGTTCAAGAAGATATCACAAGATCCTACCTCTACCATTCTAAATAAAACAAATAAAATGATCAAGAATTCGCCGTCCATACCACAGGAAACTAAGAAAAGCTTATTGTATTCAGAAGCCATGTCACCAAGGTTATATGGATTGCCGAAAATTCAAAAAGAGAAAGTTCCATTACGTCCCATAGTCAGCGCCATTGGATCACCAACATACACAATCTCTCGGTATCTTACTCCGTTATTGCAGGAACACATCGGTAATTCAGAAACTTACATAAAGAATTCCTATCATTTCACACAGAAAATACGAAATCTAAAATGTTATCCCACAGATATTCTCGTCAGCTTCGATATCACGTCGCTGTTTACAATGGTACCCGTCAAGGACGTTTTAGAGCATATCGACGAGTTGTTCCCACAAGACATATACAACCTTTTTAAACTGTCTCACCACGACGCATTTCAGATGGAACAACGATTACTACCAACAAAAAGACGGAGGTGCCATGGGTAATCCTCTTGGACCGGTGGTAGCTAATTTGTATATGGAACATTTTGAAAAACATACACTGGCAACTGCGACTAAAAAACCGTCCGTTTGGCTTCGTTACATTGACGACGTCTTCGTTATATGGCCTCACGGAGAAGCTGAACTCCAGAAATTCCTAGACCATCTGAACAGCCAACACGCAAACATCCAATTTACAAAAGAATTAGAGTCCGACGGTCAAATTGCTTTTCTTGATGTATTGATAACTAGGAAAAACGACGGAAGATTTACGTGTGCAATGTACAAAAAGCCAACCCATACTGACCGATATCTTAGTAAGCAATCCAACCATCATCCCAAACAGAAAAGAAGCGTCATCAAAACACTAGTGGAACGAGCTAAAGGAACATTTACCACAAGAATTAAAATATCTACAAAAGACGCTAATGTATAATGGGTACACTAAAAAGGATATCGATCGAGCAATACGTCCCAGAAAGAACAATACTAGACCTAGGGAGGAATCGACATATAAAAATAAAGTATTCTTGCCATATATAAAAAACATAACTGATCGTATCAGCAAGATTTTAGAAAAACGACACGTGAAACCCATATACATGCCAACAACTAAAATAAAACAGTTCCTCAAATCAGCTAAAGACTGACTCGATCTCCTTTGTAAATCTGGTGTTTACAAAATCCCATGCACATGTGGCCAAGTTTACATCGGCACTACAAAACGTAGCATCAATACACGCATCACAGAACATAAAAGAAACTGCCGCCTCGGACAAACAGAAAAATCAGCCGTGGCACAACATGTTTTATCTTTGGATGACCACCGTATGCAATATGATAAAGTAGAGGTTATAGCTACGACTAAAAATTATTACCCCCGTTTATACAGAGAGGCCATTGAGATTTATAAAAACACAAACAACTTTAACAAAGACGAAGGTCTTAAATTAAACTCCACCTGGTTCCCTATACTTTCCCAACTCCGTAACCTCCAGGCTAAATAAACACAACTAGAACCTGTCCACTTGACCCTCCCCACCTGTGTCCGAGTATATATACTGGCTATAAACCGCACTGTTGTTATTCTTTTCGAGTTATCGACGTGAGCACATTTCCTCTGAAGATGTCCCTCACAGATAGGGACGAAACGTTAGGTAGAAATATTTTAACTAAACATATTTTAACCTACAGACCACAGCAAAATAGCCCGAAAATTTTAAATTTTAAAACTATGGACACCGGCCGTGAAAGCTTACGCATATATCTCTTTGGTAAGCATTAGAGCCTGGAAGAGAGTTATGTTGAAAATTGTTACAACAGTTTGAATAGGTATCAATTGTTGACTACAATAAAGAGAAAGATATTTGACCAAAGGTTAGAAATTAAACAAAAATTTTGATGCTGTATATTTGTAGGTTGGAAGAGAAAAAATCAATTACCATTTACAAACTATCAATGTTAGTGTCAAATAGAGTTTTGCAATTATAATATATACAGTACTGAAAAATTAAGGACAAAGAATAATCACCTTAGAAAAATACAGGATTATTTGAAAATCAATATGGGAGCCAGGATAATCCAAAATAAAAATCTAAAATATGGGAGTCCTGGAAAATACAGCAGAGGTGGGCACCCTATGACCAAATCAAAATTTTCAAAAGCAGATAGAAAAAAGCCTTAGTAAACATTAAATTCCTTTTATTCACTGACAAAAATACAACTAATTTTGGTGCAAAGCATATGAGGGGAAGAATGAACTTTTAAAGCATGTAATATGTTTGGTACTTTTAAGGTGACAAACCAAAACCATTGCACTTCATGATGTAATAAATATCATGCATTTTATTACCATTTTTGCATACCCAGAGTGAAGCATGTATAACCTCTCAAGTAGGAATATTTACTTCTCACAAAATCATTGAATTTGCACATTATTTTTTTACTTTCCTTACTTTATATAGTACATAGGTAGAGAAGATAGTGCATTCCACCCAAAAATTTGATATCAGGATTTCTTTGGAAATGCATATTTTAGGGTCTCAAATATCAAGAAAAAGCATTTTTTGAAGGTCTGCATGCATGCATGTGTGTGTGTGTAAATAAACGACATAACTCAAAATGAAGTCTGTTAGATATCAAACTTGATAATTAAGTTCAGCATCTTCCAATGATGTGACAGGAAGATTTTCAAGAAAATCACAAATCCTGAACTACCCTTTATATGGAAACATTTTAAAAATTTTGATTTTCTCAAAAATGGCTCTAACGAGTTTTATTAAAGTACTACTTATTAAATATTTCTACATGACAAATAAAATGCATATCTTGAATTCTCTGAGAACAACCTCTGAAGATCTCTTAACTCTGGATGACTTTTATATAACTGATAAATCATAAGAAATAAGACAAAAACTTACTACACAAAAAATGTATATCTCAAAACTTTGTTATTTTATTTGAAGTGGTGTTACTATTCAGTTGTTTCTCAGTCATGGAAACAGTATGGAATTTCAATGCCAGCATACAGCAACAGACTTTTGAACATCTGATTTATCAGTCTGGTTTCCTTTAAACCCCTATATAACAAAATGCATAATGAAATTATTTCAAACCCCTCTATAACAAAATGCGTAATTAAATTATTTCTGTAAAAGTTTATCTTAAGATGGAGTACCTAAAAAAGTAGGTTTTCATAAGAAGAGTTATTTAGAAGCCATATAAAATAAACAATAGTTGGTAGAGGAAGCCTTGTAAATATATTAGATTTTGTTGAATTTATATGTCATTTCTGATTTGTGCTTTTTAAAAGAATCTGATTTGTTCCATTCACATTACATTCTTATATAGTCTTCTTACAAAAGTTTCTACTTCCTATTAATTCAGATAGGTATTCTTTCGTTACACATTTTTACTTAATCATAAAGGAAATACAGTAGAGTAAAGCAATAGTCAGATTTCTAAAAAGCAGATCACTATTTGATGACTTTGAAATTCCAAATTTTTTGCATGATGAGAACAAATTAATCACCACTTAACTCTTGAAAAAAGTTTTATCTATTTGAAAACTGAAAACCAATAAAAAAGAATTTCTTGGAAATGGCAAATGCCTAAGGAAAATTTAATTTGACATAAACTATGCGCTTAAATGGAATCTATAAATTTTGCAATCTCCTAGGCTTTACCAATTAGGACAAAATTATTCAGAATGAAGATGGCTTCAAGGCACTTACTAGAAAATTTAAGACATAAATTTTGCTTGTCTGTACTTTTAAGAAAAAAGAAAAAAAAAATAGACTTTTCATTTTTGAGTTTATATTTATACTGTTCATATGCTATGCATGCACTTTTTCTTGGGTACTAGTTTAATGGTGAGGCGAGAGCTGAGGTGAAGAAGAAAAGAATTTGTCTGTCTTTCCACAGTATTTTCAACCAAAGAAAGTTTCCTTAAGTTATTTCTTTGAGACCCTCAGCCATTATAGTGAATAGGTTACCTAATTTCCCACAAACTAGCTGACATACTAGCACAACTGTACATGTGCATGAACTATGGATTCTACAGACACATGAAAGCTTAACAATGAAGCCCCTAAGTATCAGGGTGTATAGCTTACTTCACGTGTCAATCTTATTGCGCTGCTTCCAAAATTGCATGAAATCTACCGAATGAAGACTAAGAATCTGAGGGCCCAAGAAAAGGTGCTAGCATAGCATAGTACATCTGCCAGACCTTTTCTTTTAAAGATGATTTTTATTGGATTCTAGGAGCCTCGCATATTTTTGAGAAATCTCAAGATCAAATTTTTGGGTGGAATATAATACCCTAGTAACTATATTTAAGCAGTACAAAAACTAGAAACTACACATTTTGGGTGCTATCATAAAAACAATAAAGAAGTCTGGAATAAAACTTCTTTATTTAACATAATAGTTACATCACTTTCTAGCAATCAATGCTATACAACGAGGAGACAGCTCATCGTCCATAATTTTGACACCATCACAAGAAGAAAAGAGATTTTCATTTTCTTGGAGATATGCAGCTCTGTCTAGCAGTATTAATGATTCAGCTACAGGTTGTAACATCATCTGTAGAGCAGTCAGTGTTTCAGCCAGTTGGCATAGGTCCTTATGTTGATCCCACAGTTTCATAATGTCTTCTTTAATGTTTGTTTCTGAATCACTCAATAAACCATATCGCTCCAGAGCATCATCAATGTAAGCATCAAATGTCTTTCTGTTTAACCTGCGGACACCTCTTCGGTACAACTTTTTCAACTGTAGCCCTTCTGCAAAAGAAAACAGTAAAAGAAAATTATCCATAAGGAATATAAGATGCATAATAGCTATAATGCTTCACTTATGTTTTAGTGATAATCTGGATTTGATTTTGATGAATTAAAAATCTGATGTGTTCCATTCACATGACTTTCTCTACATCTCTGCAACAAATTGTAGTTAAAAAGCTTATGCTTCTATTTACTTCATGCTAATCTAGAACAATTAGTAGAAATAGTCTTATTACTTTCTTCCTTGTAAGTAGAGAGGAAATAAGGGAGTAGCATAGGTTAAAGCGATAGTCAAAAGCTGGTTAATATGTGACTGAAGTTCCTTTGTTTGTATGGACATGAGTTGACAAATTCCTGTATGAGAAAAGTTAAGATTTTCGAACCTGAAAAAAAAAAACAAGGAATATCTCAAAAACGATCAATTCCAAGAAAAAAATGTGTACAACATAAATTGTGTGTTTTAATGTACTCTACATTTTTTGTGTGGTAAGTTTTTGTCTATCTCTTACGGTTTAGCAGTTATGCAAAATTCCGGAAAATTCACTCAGAATAAAGTAGTCTTCAGAACCTATTCCCAGAAAATTCAAAATATACATTTTATTTGTCAGGTAAATATCTTTAATATACGATATTTTAATCAAAATCGTTAGAGCCATTTTTGAGAAAATCAAAATTTTCAAAAAGAGTTCCATGTAAAGGGTAATTTGGGGTGGGGGGATTTTTCTCAAAATTTTTGTGTTGCATCCCTGGAAGATTCTAAACTTAAATACCAAGTTTAGTACTTTACCGACTTTTCGTTTTTGAGTTATCGTGTTCACAGACACACGGACAAACACATACACCGGCCTTTTACTGAAAATAATTTTTAAGATAAAGGGGACCCTAAAACCTATATTTCTGGTGAAATCTCAGAATCATATTTTTTGGTGGAGTGTAATACCTTCTCTATACACTATGTACATAGTTTGTATAGAGAAAGTAAAAATATTGAAAAATTGCCTATAAAATTAATTTAAAATTTTTAAAAAATTGCCAAAAACTAACACTTATTTAATGTATTAAAATTACTGTACAGAAGGTAACAACTGCTATACAAGTGTCAGCATAATGTTTGTTACATGTTCTTGTTTAAAGAATCTAAAATTAAAATCCAGAAAACTGTTTTGAAGCAGATTTTACAAAGCTGTGACAATAACTCTTTTGAGTTATCAAATATACAAGACTTCACAGCCAATAGCAACCTAACACACTCATTAGCTGAAAACTAATCTATCCTATCTCTTCAAGGGCAGTTCAATAAGTATCATGATTCAAACTAGATGGTATTGCTAAGACAAATTGGTGTTACCATCATGTACTGTCATTTGTTTTTCATCACTAAAACAAATTTGGTACTGATTCATATGTTAGCAGGCATTTCAGTCAGTTGTTTATGTGTTTTCACTAAAAAGTGCAAAAAATATTTCTGTGATTTGGTTTTTGCTTTTAAATGGGAAAATTTGTGAGGAGATAAAAACTAAATTGGAGCTAGTTTTTTTAATTGGTAGTCGAATATACACACATGTGTGTATATTCGACTACCAATTAAAAACTAATTGCTAGCTTCACAGTGTACCACTTCCAGTATTCAAAATTATAAATTGGAGCTGTTTATGAGAAGTTTTTGCCTTCTATGACAAAAATTAGATATTGACATATTAACATGGTTGAACATCTATTTTAGATGAGGAGCATCCAAGTTACCCAGCAGATCAGAGGCAATCTTGAAAATGTTCACGGCTGATCATTGAACGAAAGTTCACAAAGTGGCAGAAACCATCTTGCATGAAAGCTGGAGATAAAAGAGTTGCTGGCCCAATGGGTGCTGCAATTACTCATAGTGGACAACAAATGGGTGCATCTTTCAACTTTGAAGCTGTGTTTGAAGCTATTAAAGCAAAATCTGAAGAATTTTTTTCAAGTCATTTTTGTTGACACTAATCCCATTATCCGGAAAACTAAGTACAACAATTTTTTGGGGTGCAAAGTATGTCAAACTCATTCACTTCATAGAAAAAGGGCAAATGATTACTCGACAATACTGACCTGATTCAACAAGAAGTAAGAGACATGGCCCCATATGACAAAGATGAAAATACTGTTTCACCATGACACTGCACCAGCACATCCACCAGGAGCTGTTGATGCCAAACTATAGGAATTGTGTTATGAATTGCTGCCACACCTCCCTTATTTGCCTAACCTGGCTCCCTGTGATTTTTTATTGTTCCTAAACAAAGGGTCATCTCCTTAGTGTGGTGGTAGTGCAGCTGCTTGCCAAGTGGGAGACCTGGGTTCGATTCCTGGTACCGAAATGGGGATTTTTCTCCTGCTGTGAGACCTGGTCCAGGGTGCACTCAGCCTCATGAGGTCCCTGGGGGGCCAATTGAGGTGCTACTTGATGGAGAAGTAGCGGCTCTAGGTCATGAGGACCGCATTAACCGGCCTGGGGGGAGTTCAAGGTGCTGATCATGTCTCACCCTCCAAATACTGCACCCCATCCATGACGTCTGTCATGGAACAAGATGGGGGATGCAGCAGCCGGGCTGTAGGCCAATGTTCCTTGTGAACTGTCATGCCATGGAGTTATTTTTTATTAACGTACTTTAAACCTGGTTAGTCATATCAGACAATGAATGAAGGTGGTGAAATGATGCTCAAATGATCTCAGAGTCCATAGCGCTTAAAGTTACTCGACATTTGCCTTCTCAGGTTAAGGGAAAACCCCCCTTATCTGGGTAACTCACCTACAAGATTTGAACTTTGAACTTGCGACCTGTTGAATGTGAGGTAGATACGCTACCTCCACACTAGCCAGGAGGGCTTTCACATCCTCGTTACTAGCTTATCCAAATATTATATGAAAAAATAATGTTTTGTGCACAAATATTTTTCAGCATTTCACCTGCATCACATTCTAATAGTCTAGCACTAACCTTTATGTACATAGAGCTCTAATACAGCCCTAGCTACAACTTGTAAACTGTGTGTTTCATGATCTTGAGCTGAACTGTGCTGCCATCTGCTGAAGGTCTCTTGAGCTGCCAGCCTCAGAAATGGCCGTCGAAAGAAACACTTTCCTGCACACATTTCAGTTAGCACAGAACTCAACGGAAAGTTTCTGAACACTTCTTTTTCATCAGCGAGGGATACTCTCTCCATTTTGTGATAGCAGCATGGCACGACTATCATCAGTCTAATGGATGGGATCTTGAGAAATAGTTCCATGGCATCAACGGAGAGATCTCCACATGCATGAAGACCTACCATACACACTCCAAGTGCATCCTCACTCTTATTCGTAACGTCGTACAGTTCTGATGTTTGTTCTTGTATGGAATGTTCCCCGCAGTTGCACTTCTGTGATTTGCTTTGTAACAAGTAGTTTATTACTGAAGATTCAACCTTAGTAACAGAATCTGCAGATATACTGCACTCCAGATACTGTATACCAGAGTCAGGACATAATGACAGTTGGCGCTTGGTTGCTGCATCAACACGATCAGATTCAAACTCTAGTCCCAAGATCTGGTAGCCATACCAGTGATGTAGCACCTGCCCCAAATATCCCTAGAAAATAATCAGTTTGCATTACAATCAGTATCCATTAATGCTGAAAACTGCTCAATTAAGGCATTTTTCTATTGCTGTTTTATTGTTTATATAAATAATAACCTTCTGTGTGTTACATTCACATTATTTTCTCTAGGTACTATAATTTTATACCTAGTCTTACCATAAATACTGTTACAAACTTTTGGTACAGGCTGTACCACCAGTTTTGAAGGTTGCGGCCAACTCTTGTGGGGTTAAGTTAAGAGAACGTCATTGTGAGTGCAGCTGCATAAAAGAAAGTGAACATCTGTATATTTTAGCAATGGAGTGGGGTGATTATGAGAATTATGTAGCAGTACCAGCCCTTCATAAGGTGGGTGAATCAGCTTTTGAAATTTTCATTATGCTTAAGAAGCTGAAAATAAGTAAAATATTTCTGTATCGGACCATTTACCGATTCCTAGACACTGGGGCTGTTGAGGATCGCCAGAGACAAGGTCGTCCATGCAGCATTAGGAACAAGTAGCGGTTAAATTAGTAGCAGCTTGTATTTGACGAAAGCAGTCAATGCTGGATCAAGAGTTGATGTCCCACCTGTTGAGTGATGACCTAGGGTTGAAAGCTCAACAGTAGAGTACAGGTCACCTTCTAACCCAGTGTCTGAAACACCAGAGGGTAATAAAATCAAAATGTCTTCTTTAGCATTATGCAAAAATGGCCACAGAAAAATTCTTTTCACAAATGAAAAGACGTTCACTTTCAACTGGCAAACTGATCATGTTTATGCCAAATCATCTTGAGAAGCTTATGAGAGGTTCCAAAGATCCAAAGAGGTCAACATCCTGCCTCACTCATGATTTGGTAGGGTGTGGCATATGACGGCACCACTAAACTTCATTTTTGAGAAAAAGGGGTGAAAACTTCTGACAAAATGAACCAAACAATGGAGCTCCCAGCAAGATTTAGCACCCGCTCACAAGGCAAAGTCTACCCTTGACTGGCTGCAGAGAAATGTTCCAGACTTTATTGCTCCAGATGCTTTGCCTTCCAGCAGCCCTGACCTCAACCCACTGGACTACAAGTTGTGGTCTGTAAGAATAGGCATCCCAGTATTGAAAGCCTGAAGTGCTCCCTGGTGAAGGCAGTGATGGATTTTCCTGTAGAGAAAATTGCGCAATTCTACAGATGCATGGCCACAGAGACTTAGGGCCTGTGCGAAGGCCAAAGGTGGACATTTTCAAAAATGATTGGTGCTCTGCTCTGTGGTTGTAATACATGTAAGTGACCAGTATCAAATGGATATTAAATTATTTTTAAAACTGTGCAGATGGCTCAGGTATATATTTGCAATAGTATTTGTGGTAAGACTAGGTATAGTTAAGAGTCATGCTTGAATGGAGAAAGTGGTTGCGAGGAAGCTGGTAGAAAGTGAGGCAAAAGCTGCATTCTATAATCCATCTGGTATAACTTGGAAACATGATCTACTTAATATCACCCCGCCCTGAGAAAGGGGTGGGATGACAAAGGTTGCAAATAACATATCCACTGACATCCGCAACTACTTAGTCTCTGTCAGTCAGCGACAGGCATTCCAACCTGTGCAAGGTTGTTTATTTACAGTGCTTTATAATGACAGTGAGATGTAGAAATGCTTGTGATGTGTTTAGTCCTGCTTATTAGTTGGCTATCGTATTGTTTCAAGCTGGTGTTGGAAGAAGAGAGAAACCTCTTTAATCTGATGCTCACATAGTATTTATTATCATTCTATTGAAATATATAAGGTCCCAGTTTTGAATTCACCAAAGAATGTAGTGCATGAATGGCTGCAAAATCAGGGAATCGACTAGGACCAATGAGCAACAAAAACGGTGTTATACAACATTATTAAGAGAAACAAAGATAACTTCAAACAGTATAAAACAATATCTATAGCTGAATTAAATGGACACACTGCAGTTCGCTCACCTTTGTATCATTGTGATATGAATGCCATCAAGCTAATATTGACACATATCAAAGCAGATGTGGCAAAACATAATGAGACATTCAAAGAAAGAGATGTGAGTGAGATGTTTCACAATGCAGCACTATAATTTTCTCTAGAAAACTGGAAGGCTGCCTGTGAACATGTGAAGGGGGTAGAAGATATATATTGGGAAACGGATTAATTGATGGTATGTTGGAAAATTTCATCATAAATTTAGCAGAAAGTGATTCTCAATCATTTGAGTTTGAAGACTGTGGGTGTGATCCAACATCCGATGACAATGTAGCTAAGGATATTAGCAGTTTGCCGAGACCCTCCAAGAAACCCCTAATGGACAGTATATCTCTTCTACTGCCATTTACCAGCAGTCCTTAAAGTGCTACACTTGAAAGTATTAAAGGGATAGCTACAATATAGCCATGCAAAGTCAATCGGAAAGTTGTAGGAAGTGGCACGATGTGGGATTAGGCAGTCATGGGTTACCTACAACAGCATGGGCAGTAGTGCACTCTCTCTCTCTCTAATTCCCATGTTTCAAGATAAACTAGACAGACTCTAGTTGCATAATTTTTCTCCAATTCTGTGTGGGCCTGCATATTTCCAGCCAATACTTAGTACAGGTTAAATCTCATATCATACTTTATTCACCATTTAGATCTTGTACAAAGACATGGGCTTTGTCAAAGCTTATAAAACTAAAAACTTACAAACTAAATTGCATAGATTAAAGACATTAGATTAGTTTCTACATAAGACATATTTTTAGGAAGCATAGTCAAGAGAAATTGTAATTTAAATATTCTTCCACTGAATAACAACAGGCTTCCATTAAAAATGTGTTTATGGCTTTCCAAAGTTATACTTTTACTGTTATCTGGCAATTTGTGTATAATAATACTGTGTTATATTCAAAACTATGTTTAAATAAGCTTGTATTGTGGTTTATAACATGCAGATCTGCTTTACCTCTTGAATTGTGAATATGTACTCATGAATTTGTTTTGAATTGAAAGATCCAATATTGTAACAAGATCCTAGTTTCATTTGATTCAATTGTAATATGTTTCTATTGCTTACATTTTTTAATCATTTAAGACATGTTATCGAAGTACCATTGCTTCCATTATCAACTTTTTTGACTGCCAGTGCAGTGATTATTAGGTGTTATAGGCTTGCCTCTGGTGGTGGATTTAGGAATTTCTTCTTAGGAGACAAGCATGTCTCCAGGCAGGATTTTGAAATTCATCAAATGTTCTTTGTTCTTCCAGATGTGGATGTGCTCCCAGGTTTCCAACTCCCAACTGTTGTGATCTTTTCTACAAAAATGCCGTGCCACTATGGATTTATCTTCCTTGACAATGCAAGCAACTGTATTTTCAGTAGTTCTGAAACATGTCCTAAGTGATGGAAATGTGTTACAATTGACTCAAATGAATACTTAACTTATAGTATACATCACTGTCCCAAAATCCTCATGAACACATCATGTTTGCACAGGCTGAGTGTTACCAACAGTTGCTCTGTACAATTTGAAGTGTCAGAAGTTATGCATTCTTGTGTACTTTCAAATCACATTTAAAGTGTGTGTGTGGGTAAATTTAATTATTGAAATAATTAAAATGCCACCTGAAAAATTCATTCTACAAACATACATATTTATGTATGATACATCAAAACACAATCATGCCAACAAGTGTGTGGGAATTTATAGACAGATTTTCTTACAGGAAGCTGAATGATTTTGAGCAACTACTGTAATCATTATTAGTGAAATAAAACAAGAAACTTGATTTCTCACCATTCCGGCTCCCACATCAAGGACCCTCGTAATATTTCTCGACACACACTCTGTATGCACTGTCTGTGCAAGTCTCACTACTTCATGCTGCTTCTTGAGAGTCAGCCTTCGTTGCAACTTATCTTGCAATTTAAATTTATTTTTATGTTCAAAACTCATTTCCTTAATACACATCTTGAGTTGCTGACATCGTTTGCAGAAGTCAATTAAAGATGGAGGCCAACACTCCTGTAAAACAAACCCATTTTATTGACAAATTATTCGATGTTCTAAGAGAACTTAAAAAATCTTATGTGTTCCATTCATATGACTTTCTCTAGCTGTTCCACAAAAAAACTTTCCTCTTTTATCTACGACATGCTGATCAAGATAAACATTGCCAGAATTGGTCTTATTACTTGCTTCTTTGTAAGTAGAAGGGGAATAAGTGATAACTGGATCTTTTAAAAGCCAGTCACTAAGCGAAACAATTGAAATTTGGTTATCAATGCTTGCTAGGAGTAAACAAAATAGAGACGAAAAGAAAGTTTAAGTACCTTAAAACAGAAACCATTCTAAAAAATGTATATAACATAAATTGTGCTTAACTGGCTTTTAATTTTTGAGTTATGCTGCACGCACATGCACCTGCACACATTTACACACACACACATGGACATTTTTATTTATGGACGCTCTTTAACCGCTGTGGTTCTCAGCATCCCATTCTATAATTGGCGTGAAAGATGGCTTAATTTTGGATTCAGTGTGTCTCAAAACATGTACTTCTGGTGAAATCTAAGTATCAGATTTTTGGATGGAATTAAATACTTGCTTTAGCTACTATGCACATTGTACATACGGACTAGAGAAAGTAGATTACTTTCACTTTTAATTTTCAGCTTATCAATAATTCTGACCATGGCTTTTGGAAGAAAGTAAGAAACAGAATGTAAAAGTTAAAAAGATAGAAATTTGGAGAATAAAAAATCACTTAGATTTTATAAATTAATAATAAGAGAGAGAGAGAGAGAGAGAGAGAGAGAGAGAGAGAGAGAGAGAGAGAGAGAGAGAGAGTGTGTGTGAGTATGTTCCAGTCATAGGACTTTCACTACATCTCTGTAACAAATTACTGTTAGTAAGCTTATTCTTCTCTCTAATTTCATGCTAATCAAGATAAACAGTAGCAGAAATGGCCTTATTACTTAATTCCTAATAAGTAGAAGGGAAACAAGGGAATACACTAGGCTAAACCAGTCTGATGTTTTAAAACCTGGTTGCTATGGGATTGAAATCTGTTTCTTTGTGTTGCCAGAAGTTGACAAGTTCCCTAATGAGAAAAGTTTAACTATTTTAAAACTGAAACCAAATATCTCGAAAACAGCCAACGCCTCATAAAAATGCATATGACATAAATTGTGTGTTTTAAGAAGATCTAATGTTTTGTGTATTAAGTTTTTGTCTATCTCTTACAGTTTACCAGTTATGCAAAATTCATCCAGAATATACAGTTTTTCAGAGCCTATTCACAGAAAATTCAAGATGTACATTTTATTTGTCATGTAAATATGTTAAATATAAGAGATTTTAATTAAAATCATTAGAGTCATTTTTGTGAAACCCAACATTTTCAAAATTTTTTCCATGAAAAGGGTAGTTAGGGGTGGAGGGATTTTTTTTTTTAAAATCTTCACGTCACATCCTTGAAAGATACTGAACTTAATCAAGTTTGGTTTTAACAGTTTTTTTTTTTTTTTTTTTGAGCTATGCTGCCCACAGACACACACATATACACAGACATTTTTCTAAAAATACTTTTTTACTTTCTCTACACATACTATATGTATAGAGAAGGTATTGTATTGCACCCAAAAATTTGACACCAAGATTTCATCAGAAATACATGTTTTGAGACACCCTGAATAAAAAAAAAGTATTTTTAGAAAAATGTCTGTGTGTGTTTGTCTGTCTATGGGCAGCATAGTTCAAAAACGAAAAAGATCATTGAAAACCAAACTTGGTACTTAAGTTTGGTATTTTCCAAGGATGGGACACAAAGATTTTGAAGAAAATCCCCCCCACCCCAAACTATGTTTTGCATGGAAAAAATTTCGAAAATTTTGATTTTCTCAAAAATGGCTCTAACAATTTTGACTAAAGTCTCTTACATTTAAGATTTTTACATGACAAAAAAAATGTTTATCTTCACTTATCAGGGAACAGTCGCTGAAGACACCTTTATTCTGGATGAAGTTTTCGGAATCTGCATAACTGATAAACCGTAAGAGATAGACAAAAACTTGCCACAAAAAAATTTAGACCTTGTTAAAATTTGTTATATACATTTTTTTCGTGAGGTTGACTGTTTTTTAAATATTCCTTATTTTTAGTTTGAATTTAAATTACTTATAATTTTCTCATACGGGAATTTTTCAACTCCTGTGCATACAAACAAAGGTACTTGAATCACACAGCAACCAGCTTTTTAAAATATTTAATTATCGATTTAGCCTATGGTGCTCCCTTATTTCACTTCTACTTACAAGGAAGCAAGTAATACAACCCTTTCTGCAAATTGTTTTTCTCAATTACATTAAGTAAATAGAAGAATAAGCTTTTTAACAATAATTCATTGTAGAGATGTAGAGAAAGTCATGTGAATGGAACCCATCGCATTTTTTGGATTCAGGGCATCCCATAACATGCACTTCCAGAGAAATCTTGGTATCAAATTTTTGGGTGTAATACAATACCTTCTCATGCACAGTATGGGTAGTATGGTGGTAGCGAGTCTGCCTCACATTCAAAAGGTTGTGAGTTTGAATCTCGCTTAGAGAGAGTTACCTGGATAAGGTTTTTTTTGGGGGGGTTTTCCCTTATCCTGAGAAGATGAATGTTGATTAACTTTAAGTTTCATGGACCCTGAGATCATTTGAGCATCATTTCATCAATTTCATTCATCTTGCGATATGACCAACCAGGTTAAAGGACATTAGGCTACATAAAAAAGAAAAAAACTTCTCTACACAATATGTATATTGTATGTATAGAGAAAGTAAAAATTTGACTATTGCCTTTAGCCTTCTGTATCCTCCTTCAACCTAGAATAAAATGTGTAAATGTATAACACAAGTTTATCTTGATTAATAACTTGACAGAGGAGTAAAGTTTTCTAACAGCTTATTGAAAAGTATGCATAGAAAGTAATGCAAATTTAACACAACATATGATATTGAAATTAAAATACACACAGCACTGCACTTTTATTTTTATCATACAGATTGAACTGAAATAGTAAGCTGTGAATATGAAAATCTAATCTTTCTGATTATATATTAAATAAAGAAAAAGTAATGTTTGGGTCACACTCTTATTTAAGGCATGTGTCAATTATTAAAATAAGAAAGCATTAAATATAAACATTGTACATTACACTCAAGCAAATAAATGCAACTGTAGCTTTTATATTTTGGTATATAAAATCTTTCTTTCAACAATAGCAGAGCAGATTACTAATTATATAACAAAAATTACAATTAATAATTTTTCTTTAAGTACTTGTAGTAGCAATAATAGTGATATGTGACAAATTTCCCTGAGCTGTGCAACTTGATTGCTGGACTCCAGCATACTGTATATAATCAGGGATGAAAGGGGACATGTGTAGTAAATACCATGCTTCCAGCTGGAACGTTAGTTTCCCTGACACACAGATCTTCTGAAGCTCTTCAAATTGCTCACAATACTGACTGATCAGTGGTGCCAAAATAATTTGATATAAAAGACTATAACTTTTATGTTATTATTACAATTATTAATACTCATTTAACTGCCGCACTTATTAGCAGCTTGGAATTATGCAAAGCATAAAAGTCACTGCATTAATAAAATTTGTTTACTTACCCATTCCACAAAAAAAGAAAAAAATACAAAATTTGAGATTAATACATTAAGAAATGTATAGTTTACATTGTGATATATGCACTTGCCTTAAGGGGAATCATACATTTTTTTCCATTTCCATGTTTTAATTGCATATGAAAATTTGGCGCTCATTTTTGTATAACTTTCATAGAGGTACAGTAATTATAAACAGTTTAAATGTTTTGTTGAAAATAATCCTGCATAGTAGTCTTTTTATAACATTTTGGTACACCCACTCCATAACTTTATAAATATTAGTGTTAGAGAAGAGATCTTTTTTTATTTTGATCGGAAAGTTTCACTTTAGCTATCAGCAGCATCAGCATCCCACTTATATTTCCTTCGTGTGAGATTTTTGAAGTACTGCAAAGTTGTGTTTGGAAAGTTAGGTTACTTGTTTTTATGAACTCTATGTTTGAAAACAATTTCTGAAGAAGTAAAATTGACTATAAAAATGCCTCATTATCTCAAAAACTAATTGACACTAAGGGCTGACATTTTTACCATACATTTACACGTAAATAGGCTTTATTTTAACGAAAAAGCTTTTATATATATGAATTATCTATTTCTTTTAAATTTAAAAATCGTAATTTTTCAATAAAATTTTAAGATCATTTTTTTTGAAAAACAAGACCATACCTTTTCTTCTAATCAACAGAAGTATTCTATTTTTCATCAATCAACAGTAAAGGTATTTCTGAATATACTTTGAAAACTTAAACCATTATCTTAAATAATTGCTAAGATAATGGGCCAAACTTTAGGACTGGCAAGATAGGGCATTTCAACTCCCCTTAAGGGACCCATTCAAACATGCCTCAACCTCAACTGTGGATTAAAATACAATTCTCCCATTTATTTCCATATGTGTTCTGAATTTGGTACTTTTGTTATTCCACCATTACAGCTCCTTTGTAGTTGCTTAATAGTCTAATTTTAACTTTTAGGGCTCTAAGATGTAAAGCATAGCCCAAGGAGAGGTTTCTAAGTTGCAAAGTGTAGCAGAGTAATGTTTTTTTAAAATAGGGGAGTGGAGTAATTGTTACTGAAGGCATAGCTGAGGGATCTGTGGAGCTAAAACCCCAATGATCTCAAGAAGAAGTCAACACTTCAGCAATCTAGTGAATTTCAAATCTGGATATATTAAGGTTTTTAATACTTTCAAATCAAGGTTGTCTGCAGAAGTTTTTCCCAATTCTCAAACTATACTAACAGCCTGTTGATCCCAGCTTTAAGATCAATAAAAGGTATTTTGTATATAAAGGTATTTATTATACAAATTGTGGTTATTTGTGCAATCATTCATGAGTCATTTCAATAGAAAAACTGAAAAGGAAATCTAAATGAAACAGAAAAAATCAGGCTGATCTCTTTATCTTCAGCAGGAGACTCTTAACTCACTGAATTTGGTATTCATTAATCTGCTGTGTGTACTATACATAAAATGTTAAGACACTCATTAGAATAAATTAAAATTTTAAAAAAGATTAACCTTTATAAGTGCACCAGAAGGAAAGACATTTATCTCATTATTATTCAGTTGAAGCAGTGCTTCTTTCCAGTCATGTGGAAATTTATCCAGCACATTTTTCACAATCAATTCTGTGACACTGAAGTCAAATAGCCACTGGAATTCCTCAAGGAACGATAGTGCATCCCTAAAGTACGAGGAATACTCGCTGTAAGAAATTGGCAGCATTTCTACTTTTGCAATTACAGCATCAAGCAACTTTAACGGGAGTACACTAAAACTGTTCGGTGTCTTTGTCTCCTATTCATTACAGTCTCATTTTTTATTCTATTTCCAATTCCTTGAAGGTTTCTGTAGAGTTAAGGTGCGCTACCTAAAACTGCTGTCATTGCTTTTTACAACTGCACGTGTTAAACAACGGAAACTCTTCATTAAATAAATGTGGCACACCCCAATTCATTTAATAAATTCCACTTTTTAAACTTTACTGGATAACCATGGTATTATGGGCCTCCGAAATAGTTGGTTTCCCCTTAGCACACCTCTAAAATATAATTAATATTACTTATAGTTTGTTGACAAACAGATTTAAATCACACATTACACATGCTACATGCTCTGTCTAAAAACAGCTGGTGACAATGTCGCCAATTACAGTTACAAAGAATACCCATGTGAGTAGAAATGTTTGAGGTTAATTGTAATATTATACATAAGTGACCATAACATTTTTGAAAATTCAAAAATCATCAATTTTGATTTTTTTTTCCATTATTATATATGAATCTATCATACTATATATCTATTAATATTAGTATCGTGATTTTACTATTGCTCGCAAACTAATGGACATTTAAACAGAGTAGCCACACTAACGAGTTAACGACAATAACTAGTTAACAAAGTAGCAAAATATTGAATTTATAAATTCACTAAACTATAATTAATTGCTTCTTTCATATGTAATATAATAGGAATTGGGATGGTAACCTATTGATCACAATGCTTCAATAAGAGTAAAATTGTAAGTACGAATTTAGACAAAGTTGCAATTTTTGTTTGACAAATGACAAACACATTACGTTACGAACTGTATCAGAAATAAGGGTATGTAGAGTTGAAATAAAATTATTCAGAGAAACCAGAGACCTAAACGTTTTGACAAAATAGGAACTTTTTTCATTTTTCTCGTCAGAATACTATATACTTTACCGCACTGTCAAACTACTCAATGTCTCAGAGCAAGTAATCAAATGTGATATGAGAATAGCACGTGACTTAACCCAAATGTAGGTCCTAATAAAATTTAAATGACCTTTATTGCTTTATTCATATTTATATATGTTCCAAAATCTAGGAGAAAATATCAGAATTTATGTATTTTGAGCAAAACTAGGAGGTATCAGTAATAGGTTTTTGGGCTCACAGTTGCAAAGTGATTAGCACCAATGCCGAAAATTGCATCATGCATCCAAGGAAAGAACGATGTAAAATGATCCGAATGCATCCATACAGTGTGTAATGACAATGTTCCGTATGGGTACCCCATTCGGACACGCAGGCGCACATACTGGGTTGGTAGCGCTGATGGTAGATGATTATGCTAATATTTATTCACCGTAAGAAATCATCAGAATTATAGGTTTAGTCAATAAAAATGTAATAAGCAAAATAGATATATACAATTGCACATGCTTATGTAATACAATGTTACACAGAGGTAACCTTTGGTTTTGCTCTGGGTTGAAATAAGTTTAACTTCTTGTATTTTCAGCATCGTGATCCCTGTGAAGAGAAAGCAGAGTAGCACAGTGTCTCCACAGCAACATGTATCCCTCTTGTATCTAATTCTTAAATTCTTCGCGGTTTTAAATGTACTATGACCAGTGTATCAAACACCAGTTTCTGTTTTAAGGTTGTTACTCCAAAATATATCTAAGACATTATTATTCCAGTCAATAACATTCTGGATTAAGATACGGCATGCATGTAACAAGCTGTAATTTGTGTATGCATTGTGGGTGGTATGCATATATTAGAGAAGAAGAAGCCTATAGAGCATAGTTTGGTTCATCACATACTTTTTTATTATTATTATTATTATTATTATTATTATTATTATTATTATTATTATTATAAACTATACTGTTGTGAGGTTGAGGGATGAAAACATAAACAAGAGGCACATTTTCCGAGACTTATTTTTCGTGTACTTACCAAATTTTCTTTCTCCATGTAGGAATTGAGTCATATTGTGAATTGAAATGGGAGTAGAGGGCACGCCGCAGACTGATGGGACAGCAGCAGGGTAGGTATATATAATTAACATTTTATCTTTACTGAAAACATACATTTTTAAGAGTTGAGTTATTGAAGAAGCCTTTAAGCAGAATCAAATACTTCCAGATCATGTAATATACTGCAAAAAATGCAAAAATAAATAAGATTCTTAGATCCACTTAATTTTTTTATTGCTTTGAGTGTATTAAACATTCTGCTATTGAAATGGATATTAGTGTACCCACCCTGCTACAGTGAAATATACATTAATGTCTCTATGCTGAAAGCAATCTCAATCAATTCTCTAAGCCAAAGGTCTGTGGTTTATCTAAAGATAATGTGTGTCTGATTTAAGGTATTTCGTTAGATAAAATTTAAATGAATTGCATTCTGAAAAATGCAAAGTGGTAGCAAATAAAATGCTTTATAACAAAACAAATTAAAATAGAAAACCCAAACAAGCAACAAATTAAGTATAGCCTGCTACAGGCAGCTTGATCCTTCTAGACAGTGAAGATACAGTGAGCAAGCCTACCCTTGATAAACAAATGCTCTGTTTCCTTATGATTATGTTTCGAGAATTCACGGTGAAAGTAAGTAAATGGCTTGCATCTAATCTCTCATTTAAAACTGTTATTCGTCGAGAACTGGTACTCAACCTATACATGATGTGGGTGCTAGTTGGGTGCACAAGGGGGCGGGGGCATTGGAATGGCTCATTTTGCTGGATCGCTATTGAGAGACCACAGAGGAGATACATATGCCATTCAAGATGCTTGCCGCAGACACAAACGAAACATCTGGGAAATAAGGGGAGAAGCCCAGTGGACCACTGCCTACAAGCGTAGTTTTGATTTCTGTTAGTAGTCATAACACCATCCATGAAAGCTTTCAAATTTTAATGTTATGATGTTCTTAAGAAAGTTTTCACTGTCATTAGCAGCAGCACATTGTAACACGGGTCTGTTTCTGGTCTTCAGTCAACAAACATGGTACAAATTTGGCACTAACACAACGCATCTCCAGTTTTTCACTCAAAATTTGATAGCATGATCCTATGCTGATGCCAACTTCGTCAGCAACTTCCAGAACAGTTAAACAACGATTTTCGCAAATCACAGCACAAACTCTATCCACATGGCCATCATCTGTTGATGTGGAAGGACACCCAGACTTGGAATCATCTCAGACCGACATTCTGCCCTGTTGAAAAGGTTTAAACCACTCATAGCACTGCATGCAGCTTATATAGTCCTCCCCGTATGCTTGGCTAAGCATTTGCCATGTTACTGTGAAAATTTTGTGTCACACATTCTTCAAACTCCATTGTTATTTTGTCACTAATCCGTCGAGCGGGCTCTACATGTGCTTACTTCAGCGGCTGTGGTTCGCTTGCTAATTGTCGGAGTATAACGTGGCAAATGGCAGTTTGTTGTCTAAGCTTGTGACTATGTGTGCTCAAGAGCCGCAGCGCACTCACTCTGCTGGTTGGTGCACTATTTCTAAAGTTATGTTTCTTTTTGAACACACCTCATATGCATAATTGGTCATGCTGTGGCTAAGTGGTTAGACCATTCGCCTCTCACCCAAGCTGCTGGGTTCACTCCCAGGCAACTACATGTGGAATTTGTGTAGACAAAGCATCACAGGGGTGGGTTTTCTCTGGTTTGCCCTGCCATTGCATTCCACCGGTGCTCTATCTTAATTCCTTGTATCAACAGTTTCATCGCCTGCTGTGCCATCTGAGTATTAGACAGTATAAAAAATTGCAAAATATATCATTGATTATTAGCATTCCAAAATTTCCTCTCCTACTTAGGAGCCTTACAATTCTGATAGCCATTGCATTATGAACTTAAAAATTTCATGGCATTTGCCTTTTTTACATATGCCTCTATACCTTTTTAATATAGATCAACTACAAGATTAAGAAAGGGAGCATTTCAAATGAAATCATATGCCAATGAGGATTTGCTCTGCCATAATACACAATTTAACACTCAGTTTGCTCCCTTAATGCTTACAATTGTTCTTTTAGAAAGAAAGTTTTAATTTTGTCATTCTCTATCGCAGCTTCTAAGCTGGTTCTATTAAAGTCTTAATTTTTTCATTAGTCTGATTATAATTTGTTCAGAATTCCTTTATCGTGCCCCTCAGCACCATTTTTGATTTTAACTTATGATTTGTTCATTTTAAAGGAAGGTTTTGTCTGGTTTTATAGACAAGAGCAGCTGATCAAATGTTTTTGGGTTTATTTTTCTTTCAAAACATTGCCACAAGGAAATTCAGGAAATTATGTATTTTTCACCTTGCCTGTCTTAATTTTACACAATATAACATCAGTAAACCATTTAAACAGCTCCCCCTATAATATACTCACAAAATACACATAGAGCTCAATTCTAAGAATTATGACATGTAAAATCCCAGTAAAGTGCATGCCTCTCTCACTTATATCAAGCAAATAGTACTATTCTACAAGAACAGCAGACCAGTAGTGGCATCTAGCATGACCTTCAGCAACTATTGTGGGCATAACACACTAGCGAATGAACAGGCCATTTATAATGCTTGTCGGTCAAGGAAATAATAAAGCTTATCCATAAAACCAACAACACAGATTCACTCTTCTTTAAGAATGAATCACTGCATCAATATAATATAAGGCAAATCACAAAGTTATATGTTTATCAACATAATGCTTCTCTGTGCCAAAGAGGCATATTACACTCTGGTATAAAGATATACAACTGCCTTACAAAATTCTTGAAGAAAATACAGCAGGAAAATAGATTCAAACTTACCTAAAAGCACATCTAATTAGCCACTGCTTATATTCAATTCAACATCTCCTAGCTACTGATTTAAATAAGTGCCTTTACTAATGAACATATTCTTCTTTTAAATCCTTACATTTTATTAGGTTTCTCACTTTATTAACCTTGTAAATGTCTGTCAATGAATATCTGGAAACTAATTAATAATTATTTTCACTACTTTGTTTTTATCTCCAATGTTTATTTTTATGTTGTATAAATTAATGTGTTCCTCTGTATGTATTTTACTTCTTCATTGTTACATTCTAAGCTGTGTATTTATATCTAGGTATACTTTGCAATCAAAGTTTGTTGATTATTAAAATTCCAATAATCTAATCATAGTGCTAAGGTTAATTTTGTAAATATAGTAGAACCTCATTAATCCGGACCCCATTAGTCCGGACTTCTCTTAATTCCATCAGCTGTATAATACGTGACAACCTTCACTCGCACTGCCTCCCATCAGTATCAGTCAGTCAGTCGCCTGTTTGTGCCGCGCAGTTAGTAGTAGGTTGTTGACCTCTCCAAGGTTGAAGATAACGATGAAATCATATCTGCATATTACGAACATTTGGGGCATCTGTGCGGTTAATTATTAAAGAAATAATATCAAAGGAAGACAAAAGTCAGCAGTTTCTTCAAACCATTAAGCATGTCAAGTGTGATCAATGATAAAGTGCCTTGATTGCTATGTTCTAATTCTGTACTGAGCAACAACGATATCTTGTATTCGAAATAACCTTTGTATTTCTTAAATTTAAAATATACATTCTTTTTACTGAACAGAGTGTTTAAATATGTACCTTGGTTAATTTCATAGGTTATTTTGTTTAACAGACTTCTGTTAATTCAGACAAGCTAGAGCTCCAATTAGTCCAGATTAATGAGGTTGTACTGTATTTATAATTGCAATTTTGTAAATAAGACTACAAGCAGAATTTTTGTAAATAATTATAAATGAAATTTTATACATTTCTTGATTCATCATATATATATAAAACCACAGGATGAAAAATGTAAAATGAAGTGCTTTGGCCTGTAAAAACAGGGAGATCCAATGAATTGGGAGGCAGCAGTGCAGTCTTTTTCCTGCATGCAAGCATACATCATTTTTAAAGGGTTTACTTACCCACTTTATAAAAGGAGATGCTGAAACTACCCACCATCATTGTTCATACACTCTTTAGGAAACTATTTATCACTATCTGTAGTTCAAATTCAGAAATGCTGGAAATTTCTTGGCAGGTAGTTTGTTTTAAATCTTCTAGGATGTGTGAGATTGTCTTGTACACTTTGTTTTAATTTCCCCAGAGATAGCAATTGCAGGTGGTTAGGTCAAGGAACTGAGGAAACCACAAATCTCTACTAATAATTCTGTCCTGAAACACTTTCAATTGCTTTCATCAAAATATTGGCCATATAGCTGTTGCAGAGTCTTGCTGAAAAAATGCAAAATCATACTTCCTTTCTGTTAATTTACAAAAAAAAGGGGGAGGGGCAAAGCTGTATTCACATATGTATAGGCATCAACTGTGTTGCTCAAACCACTGCACTATCATGGCAACATGCCAGCAGTGCTGTGTAGCTCAGTGGTTAGAGCAGCTTGACAGAAACTAGGAGATCCATAATTCAAATCCTGACTATGACATTGAATTTTTCAGTTTGGCTCTACCTTCTCCTGTTCTACACATGGCTAGAATGGAAGAAATAATTAATTGACAATATTAGGTTTGTCAGAGCTCTAATAACAATAATTTTACATACACACATATCCATGAAGGTGAAACGAAGCCTCATATGGGTCTATTTTGCCATTGTATACATTATTGAGACTCCAGTCAGAAAATTTGCACATAATTACAGGATCACCTGATTGAAGAGCATGTACCACTATTATTTTATATGGGTTTAACTTCAATTTAGTACCTCATTGCATAGAGTCATAAGAAAAGCATACCTGTTGTGAAAGACACTTAAACAATTTTGAAGGGAAATCTTCCAATGTCTAATGTTTCTTCAGAAAGAACCATACACCTCTTTTAGATTTCTTAGCCTGTGCACATCCTGTAGCCTGAATTTACTGTCAAGTATATGGATTGTTGCACATCCAGGAACTTTTACACCCAGAAATCTCTCTGCAAATCGTACTTTCACTTGATGCTGAGTTAACATATTAATCCATAAATAAATACACACTGTGCAGTAGAAAACATACTGAGCGATAATATACATTGTGACTAAGTACAGCGCAAAATAACAAATAACTAAGTGAACTATATCATATCATTGTCAATTCAACTGCAAAACTGCAACAGAAGCATGACCTTGTTTATAGCAGCAGCGGAAAAATGCAGTGCAGCTGGCACCCAGTTCATTGGTTCTCCCAGTATCTGTATATAGCACAAATCATTGTGAAGCCTTCTAAAAAACACTTTTTTTGGTTCTTGTTGCTTCTTAATGAGAATAATACCCTTTTTTTTTTTTTTTTTTTTTTTTTTTTTTTTTTTTTTTTTTTTTTTTTTTTTTTCCAGTGATCAGTCAAAATCCAAGAAGGCTTTGAAGAAAGAAGCAAAGGATGCAGCAAAAGCAGCAAAGAAAGAAGAGAGAAAGTCGCAAGGGGTAAGAAAATATTGGCCTAATAATTAATCAGAGAATCTTTTTTAGATGTGTGTGCTATTGTGTAGCACCTATTAATAATGCATTGTTCATCTGTCTTTCCCTGTCAGTATATGCATGAAAATTCATAAAACTGACTCACATATGCATTTCAAACTTTATGCCTAAGAGTTCAAACAAAAACCGTTTTCACAATTCAAACAGTTTTCAGAGTTGATACATTGTTTGTATTGAATTTAATTTATTTCCATTTAATAATGCAAATAGTTGTATAATACTATTTTACAATCACTTGAACATGCAAGAAAATTTAGCAATACTACAAAGTTCTTCATTTAAAACCTAACAGAGCACACAGTATTTTGCCTCTCCCGAGCCCCTGCTGAATTTCCTCACTACCGGCTGCCTTTGTGCATGCAGGCTAGCATTGGCAGTATTATACTGGCCACCAACATGAACAGGCAATTGACTTTAGAGCAACATATTCTTGTGTGTGGAAGTAATTATAAATGGTAATCACCAAGCTGTGTTCGCTCAGAGTATATTCAAGAGTTCCCTGGTGAAGTGCCTCCTTCCAGATTTACAACTCACGAGATTTTGAAGAAATTCGAAACCACTGGTTCTGTGGCAAATAAAGAATGAACGTGTAAACGCACAGTTACAGAGGAAAAGTTAGACAACATAGGCACAAGTGTTGAACGTTTATCATCAAAATCCATTCCAAAATTAGCACAACAAGTGGGAATTTCAGAGTTTTCTGCACATAGAGCAACTAAATTATTAAAACTAAAACCTTATAAGTTTCCATTCTTTAAAACAAGGTGACCCAGTATCGCAAATGATTTATTGTTAATGGTTTCTTTAATAAGTGAATGACGGTTTAATTGATCCACAGCTTCTGTTCTTTTCCAACAAGGCATGGTTCCACGTAAATGGTTGTGTCAACACTCATAACACGGTACTGGGCCTCTGAAAATCCACATCACGTTCAAGAAATCCCTCATTATGATCGGAAAGATGGAGTTTGGTGTGCATTAGCGCTAGACACATAATTGTTCCAATATTTTACGAACAGACTGTAAATGCAGAGTGTAATACATGCTTTACGCGTGGAGTTTACGAAAGAGCAAAGCCAGTTGTGGCACGCCCAATCACGCACAGGCGAAATGCTGTGTACCCATTAGGCTTTAAATAAAGAACTACACATACAAAGTGATTTTTACATTGTTTATAAGGTGAGCCTTGCAGATTTGGTTTAAATCAGTACAAAATTAGTTTATATAGAATTATCTCCTAGGAATTTTACGGTTGATAGAATCATTTTCCAGAGTTTTGATAATAAATATTACCAATGCTATACATGTACATTCTTAAAGCTTAAACAGTAATCCTTTTAAAGTGGGTGAAACATATACAATAATGAATCTACAGTTGAATCTCTATTATGAATTTTGCACTTCTACATTTTTCACAGTTTTTGTACACTGTATTCTTGCTGTTGAGCACAAAATATGGGCATTTGGGTAAGGCATCAATATTTTCAGAACGCATTATTGTTGTCATGCTAATATTACATTAACAATGTTCCTCCTGCTGGAAGAAATGGAAACTAACCAAGGAGACTGAATAAGGAAGTTCATTGCATATAAGTGCAATTAAGCATAACAAATTGCAACAAAAGTGTTAATATGCTATTGTAACATTTAATGTTAAAAGTGTTTTTTTTTTTTTCTGCAGTGGAAACAGTATGGTAGCATTAGTAAAATAATTCTAAATACCAATCTCCATATAAATACCCTTAACTTTAGACTGATTACTTGAATTGAAATACGTCAACTAATTTTGTTCATACTGATTAATCAAGTTTAGGTTAGATTAGATTGTATTCTATAGGTTCATGATGGCTAAGCAGGCCTTCAACAGAGAACATGTCAAATTAATTAAACATTTTGTTTTTGGAGTTGTTCATCTAAAAATCTGATATGTTGCATTCACATTATTTTCTCTACATCTCTCTAACAAATTATTGTTAAAACACTTATGCTTCTATCTACTTCATGCTAATCGAGATGGACATTAGCAGAAATGCTTTCTTGTAAGTAGAAGGGAAATAATGGGATACACTAGGCTAAAACGATAGTCAAATCTTTTAAAAGCTGGTTGCCATGTAGATGAAATCTGTTTCTTTGCATTGCCAGAAGTTGACAAATTCCCATATGTGAAAATTTTAAGTATTTTAAAACTGAAACCAATAACAAGGAATATCTCAAAATGTATATGACATAAGTTGTGTGTTTCAAGATCTACGTGTTGTGTTAGTACATTTTTGTCTATCTCTTATAGTTTATTAGTTATGCAAAATCCATTCAGAATAAAGAAATCTTCAGAGGCTATTCCTAGAAAATCCCAAAATTTGTTGAATAAATATGCTTAATATATGGTATTTTAACCAGAACATTATAGCTATTTTTGAGAAAACCAGGCTTTTCGACAATTTTTTCAATGTAAAGGGTAGTTTGGGGGGATTTGGCAGGGTGGATTTTTTGAAAATCTTTGTGTTACATCCTTGGAAGATACTAAACTTATATACCAAGTTTGGTATTTTACTGATTATTTATTTTTGAGTTATCGCGTTCACACACACGGATCTTTTTTGAAAAATGCTCTTTTTTTTTATATACAGAGGACCCTAAAACGTCTATTTCTGGTGAAATCTCAGTATCAAATTTTTGGGTGGAATGCAATACCTTCTGTATACAATATACAAATAGTACATGCTGAGAAAGTAAAAATCATGCATTTTAATATATGTTCATCTCAAATGTCTTTAAATTTAAATTTGTTGGGGTCTGCACATATAAAGTACCTTATTTTGTAGTGATCTCAATGAAATTTTGAATGACTGGCAGGATCTATTCAAACCTTAGAAATCCAAAATATGCAGAATGAGTTTGTTTCATGTATACAAAACAGATGTACAGACTGTTTGTAACAAGAGTAGCAAAACACATCCAGAATTTATTTTGTATTGTTCCTAATTTTGTACTAAACTACAAACACTTTATTTTACAGGGAGATCAGCAGTCTGAAGGAGAAGACTATTCCAAGGACAGATATGGACAGCCTCCCATGATTCAGAGCACAGAAGTTATTCAGAGGGAATTTGTAAATGTAGCCAATTTAAACCCAGAAATAGCTGGAAAGACTGCTTGGGTAAGGGGACGACTGCATACAAGCCGAGCAAAAGGTACTGCATACACCAAAATTTCAGGCAACTTAATTGAATTTTTTTACATAATTGCTTAATATAATTAAAATAAAATTAAATTAGTTTAAAAATGAAAATTTATTTATATTTGAAATGCCCTGCATGATAAAAATTGTAATTTTTCTGAAATGTAGTTCATTAGTTCATATATTAAATTTTTTATGAAAATGTATAATTTCAATTTCTGCCTGGGGCAGGGAATTTTTCTTTATTCAGAATTATTCCCTATTTCCCACTGAATCTGATAGGGTGAATGTATGCGTGTGGTTAATGATATAAAATGACTAATCTCATGTTAATAAACTACAGGCAGTATAAAGTTCTTCATGACACTTAAAATCCCCCGATATGACTAGCAGTTAAAGGGGGCTTTAGAATGAAATTTACAAAAAATGTAGTCAGTCCCCCCCCTCCCCCATTTTAGGTTCAAAATTCTATATCAAACCTCCTTAGGTGAGAATTTTCGTGATATTCATCAATTATGTCTTTAATTTCTGTGTGTTGCATAATATCCAATTTTGCTTTTTTAAACCACTGGTTTAAATTTATCATTGAATAATTTCATTGTAGATATATTTGGAAACTGGTGACAAATAATTTGTTGCCGGAAACTGGTGACAAATAATTTGTTGCCACTGATGCAATGTTTTTGGTTAAAGCATAAAATCATTGCAGTGTATTGACTAAAGAAATACTGATTTATGTTTTTTTGCAGGTAAACAATGCTTCATAGTTCTTCGTCAACAGCAGTACACTGTCCAGTGCCTAATAGCAGTAAATGAAATTGTCAGCAAGCCAATGGTCAAATTTGCATCAAAGTGAGTTCTGATTTTTATTATAAATCTCTGTTTTCTTTAAATTTTCAATTACTTTAAAAGATTTGCAGTAGTCTTTGAAATGATAATTAATTGTTTTTTCACACATAGCCATGTGTAGGGTCAGAAAGATAGAATCAAATTGAAAAATGCAATACCATAGCTAAGATTTGAACTAAGATCTTTCACTTATTATGCAGTTGTTCTAACTGAGATGATACTAAATTCCCCAACTGAAGCACATTTATCACAGTAAATCACAAGGAGATCTCAAAAATGATTTCCTTCCATCCTTATTTACTCTTTCCATAGAGTTTTTTTTTTTTTTTTTTTTTTTTTTTTTTTTTTTTTTTTTTTAATGTTACTAATTAATTACCCTTTCTCTCTCTCTCTCTCTCTCTCTCTCTCTTTGTAATGAGATCGCATAAAAAATTATTTTTAAATATTGCTACCAAGGAATATTTAAATAGTTTTAAAATGTTTGTGATTAATTAAGGTATCTGCTTTAATTTTTACAGCATATCTGCACATTCAAAATATAATGCTGTCCTCAAAATACAGGTTAGAAAGCTGAACATTTTGCTGCATCTTCCAAAATTCCTTTTAATAAAATTAGGCACGGAATTTTTTTATTAGAGCAATACTTTTTAAAAGAAAAAAATAAAATGTATGTAGAAATAGTTAAAAGTGTAGACTTTTTCCTTTAGAATAGATATAACCCTTTTTTTCTCTTTGTAAGGAGATACTGAAAATACAATATTTTAATCTTTTCTATATGTTCCTGTGGAATTGTAAAAAAAATTGTAGTTATTTTACTTAAATTCTATATGAGAAAATAGACTTTGAAAAATGCATATTTTTTAAACAAATAAAGTAACTTTTAAGATTTAACATAAGTCTATCCAAATGTTTTGTAAGTTCATTGGTACAGATAAATTTTGTATTATATTCTAACCTATTTTTGTTACTCCATTACCTCAATTTTAAATATTGGATCATACTCATATCACTGGTGTTGTCTTATGAATCCTACATTAAGCTGATGGTTAGGAATGAAGATCCACTTCCACCTTCAGCTTTGCCTCATTTATTCCTCACCATAAGAAAGAACAGATTTTAGACAGTATTTTTTAATCAAAACATGTTTACTTTTCAGTATAACCAAAGAATCCATCATTGACGTGGAAGCTGTGGTGCAAAAGGTTGGTTCCAAAATAGAAAGTTGCACTCAGAAGACAGTGGAGCTGCACGTTACACAGTTGTATGTTGTATCTGCTGCCAAGAGCCAACTTCCATTGTTAATAGAAGATGCTGCCAGACCTGTCAAGGATGAAGAGGTAAATTTATGTCACTTCAATAATTTTACCTTCTCTAGCCCATATGTACAATGTACATAGTGAATAGAAAAGGTATTGTATTCCACTCAAAAATTTTATGTCAAGATTTCACTGGAAATAAATGTTTTGAAGTCCCCTGAGTCTGAAAAAATAATTTTTAGAAAAGGTGTGTGTGCATGAACAGCATAGCTCAAAAACAAAAAGACTGTTAAAAACTAAACTTGGTATTTAAGTTTAGTATCTTCCAAGGATGGTAGATGAAGATTTTCAAGAAAATCCCCCCACCACAAACTACACTTGACATAGAAACATCTATTGACATTTTTTTTTTCTCAAGACTGGCTCTATTTTGGTTAAAATACTGTAAATTTAAGATATTTACATCATAAATAAACTATATTTTGAATTTTCTGGGAATAGCCTCTGAAGATCACTTTATTCTGCGCGAGTTTTGCAGGATTTTGCATAACGGCTAAACCATAAGAGATAGACAAAAACTACATCATAAAAATGTAGATCTTGTTAAAACACATAATTTATGTCATATATGTTTTTTATGTAGAGCTGACTGTTTCTGAGGCATTCCTTGTTATTGTTTTCAATTTTAAACTACTTTTAACTTTTCTCAAACAGGAAGTGACGTTTCATTTCATCTCAATTTCTGCAGGCCATGTAAAGCAAACCGAACTTCAACCGTTTCACATAGGACCAGCTTTTAAAAGATTTGATTATCACTTTAGCCTAGTGTATTCCCTTATTTCCCTTCTAATTACAAGGAAGCAAGTAAAAAGACCAATTCTGCCTACGTTTATCTTGATTAGCATGACGTAGATAAAAGAATAGTCTTTTGTAAGAATAGTTTGTATATAGAACAGCTAGAGAAAGTTATGTGAGTGGAACACATCATATTTTTGGTCCTGAAATCCCTCTTTATATATTTCTGTAGTACAGGATCTCTGGTGCTTAGTTTAAGTTATGCAAGATACTTAAGTTACTCAGTATGCTTTATTACTTTACAATTATTATACTGACTCAAATATAAAACTGTTCCTTTCTTGGGTCTTGAAATGTGCTTATGTAAATCTGATCTATCAGTTACACAATTTCCTGTATCCATTGCATCTCATTTGTTTAAATATAGTAGAAATTCTTCCACTCACATTACATTACTTGTGATCAAATTTTTACTAGAAGAAATACAAATTATGAAAAATTCTTATAAAAGCTATTTTGGAGTTAGGTATTCTTAAAGAGAATATTCCCAGATAATTCAAGATATACATTTCATTTGTAATGAAAATAGCTTAAACTTATGGTATTTTAGTGAAAATCGTTGATAGCCATTTTTGAGAAAACCAACATTTTCAGAAAAAGTTCCACATTAAGATAGTTGGAGGGGATTTTCTCGCATCCTTGGAAGATTTGGGACTTGGAAAATATCAAGTTTGGTCAATTAATGAGTCAATTTTTGAACACTGCATCACTACTTTTATTACTGGAAAATATGTTTCAGAAGCCACTTGTTCCTGAAACCAGTCCCAATAGGTAATTACTAAGTGATGTTTGTGTTACAAAAACTGACTCAAATTCTTTTGTTTTTAATTTAATCACATCACTATCACAAGCTTCTTTGCATATTTGTAAGATTTCAAATGATGTAGTGTTACAAAATTGACTCACTAATTAATTTCAATTGATAGAACACATCACTGTCACAAAGTCCACCATATATCAGTAATAAATCAAGTTTGGTTTTTAAGAAATTTTTCATTTTTGAGAGATGCTGTTTACATATACGTATGTGCATGCCATGCTTTATTTAAGGGGTCCTCAAAACACACATTTCTGATGAAATCTTGACATAATTTTTGGATGGAATACAATACTTCCCTACTTACTATTTGTAATAGAGAAAGTAAAACTCAGTCTCACTCTTTGTTGATCAGACCTTGTATTTGCCTCATATTCCACCATGTGACCTCGATATGACTGCAGGGCAATGAAATTATGCATCACTGCAGTTACACACCAATAAATGTTGTTGTTTTCTGTTTTATGTAGGATGCTGAAGGTTTGAACATAAGAGTGAACCAAGATACTCGACTTGATAATAGAGTTCTTGACTTGCGTACACCTGCAAATCAAGCTATCTTCAGATTAGAAGCTGGAGTTTGTAAACTCTTCAGAGATATCCTGACCAAAAAGGTAAGCTAAACTTATTCATAATAGTGCATTGTTGTCTTGTGGTTCTTAAAGGTTTTGTTTTAAGAATACCATACTAAACAAAAACCTGATTCATCACGTTCATGTGACTTTCTACACCCCATTATTGTATTTTTATCTCTCTTTTACACATACTTACAAAAGCTTAAATTTCTATATATTCAAGTTAATCTAGAAATATTTACAGATATAGTTAAATTACACTGTAAGTGCAGTCTCTCTCTCTCTCTCTCTCTCTCTCTCTCTCTCTCTCTCTCTCTCTCTCTCTCATTTGAGGTTGTTGTTTTTTGCTTTGAATATTTATTGACATTTGCTTCTTTTTAACATACTTTATTTTCCCTATAATGTATGTAGATTGAATGAAGCATAATAACCTATATATCTAAAACAAAGAAAATCAATGTTATTATTCACAGTTTTTCTTTCATAAGTACAATACAATTAAAATACTTTGCGCAGTGCATAAAAAATAAGTTTGAGGCAAGTGCTTTAACCCTAACTCTAATAAAATATGCCCCTATGTCAAGTAAAATTTTTTTTTGGTCTGTGCAAAACTTTTGTTTTTCTCAGTTTTAAAAAATTGAGGGTTAGATCGTTTTTACACACATTCCTTTAATTGTAGAATTTTGCAATAAAATGAGGACAAACAATTATTACATATGTGGAGTGAAAGAATTAATTTTTTTTTTCTTGTAGTGTAACATTTAATGAGCATATAGATACTCAATTTGCAAAATCAGTGGTGAGCTGATGATAATCTGTAATTAAATTCAGGAAGTAATGCACAATAATTTTTTTCTGTGTTGAAGTTGCTGCTAGGATGTTGAAATTTCACTAAGATATAATATGATGCTTTCACCGTAGTCTCTCTTTTGTTCTCATGTATAGTTCTAGCAAGAGAAATGTAAGCTATGCAATAAAGGTGGTGTATATATTTGTGTACTTGTGAAGAGCAATGAGGTGTTATATGATTTTTGTGGACTAAAGGGATAGCCCTAGTGAAATTCACAGGGACATGCATGGCATGTATGGGGATGACTGTATGGACTGTAGCAATATCTCCAAGTAACCTTTCTGGTTCATCACATTCTGGATAGCCAGTAACAGCTACAACCCCACAAAATATCACAGCCATTGGGGCAGCAATTGTGAATGACTGGTGGATCTAATTGCAAACCTTATCTCAGCAGTTCAACATTTCATACAGTGTAGTGTATGATGTTATGCTTGATGCATTGAAGTTTCATAAAGTTACTTGCTGAGATATACCTAAGAATCTGACAAGGCAACCACAAAGCCAGCAAATGATAAGAAGCTGGATCACTTATCATGTTATCTACAGAAGGCCATGACTTTCTGGTCAATGGTGATGAGAAAAAATTTGCTCATAAAGTGCTCGTGACAACATTCTGGGATATGAACGATTTTTATTGGGGGAATTTGCTGAACATTGGACCACTGTGAATGCTCCAGCCTGCATTAAAACTTTGGTAAAGTTGTTTATTTGCGACAAATACTATAATATTAAAGCCAATGATGCTCAAACTTCTTCATAACAATGCTTGTCCACATATTATCTGTTGTTCCTGAGAAGTTGGCTAGAAGCTGTCTGCATACAACCCAGACCTGGCACTGTTGGGATTTTCATTTCTTTGATCCCATGAAGAAATTCCTGGCTGGTCAATGCTTTTTTTCAGAGGCAGAAATAAAAACATCAGTCGGTTATGGGCTATACTCCAACTGAACGAACTTCATGAACTAGGTGTTATGAAACTGGTATAATAGTGGGAAAATGTGTTGAGAAATTTGGCGACTATGTAGAAAAATAGAGAAAATATGTCAGTTCATTTGTTTATATTGGTAACTATTAAGTTTTTATACAAAAAAATTATTGTGTGTTACTTTCCAATCCACTCTTATATTCCATAAATTAAAAGCTTTACATGAAGGAATTTCTTATTGAATAGGGATTTGTGGAGATCCACACACCAAAGATAATCTCAGCGGCCAGTGAAGGAGGAGCCAATGTGTTCACTGTTTCATACTTCAAGAGTTCAGCCTACCTTGCTCAAAGTCCTCAACTGTATAAGCAAATGGCCATTGCTGCAGACTTTGATAAGGTGTTCACTGTAGGAGCAGGTAATGTATACCATATTGCTGTTAAACTCAGGCCTATATCACACTATCACAGAATGTGGTGATAAAACCTTTGATCACATATTGTGGTCACATTAAAGTTGTCGAGTATATTACACTATGTCAAACCTTTTATCACATCTTTTATTACAAACTTAAAAAGCATATCCAACAGTTAACATCAACTGTAATAATGGTTCCTATTTTGTTCTCTTTATAATGTTAGTTGTGTCATTATATTGAATATTTATAAATAAATAAACTTATTTTAAGTTTCTATTACATTTATCTGCAACATTTTCGTAACTTAACCTCAACAAGCCCATTTCTTAAAGAACGTTAATTAATATGACATTTATGAGAATGTATAACGAAGCCAGCAACAAAAATGATAATTAATGGCCATCATAATAACCTTCATTTTGTTCTTCTAAATATTGGCTTCCCAATGCCTTTACGTTTTTCCTCACATTATTATTTGTACATCCTTCATACACAATGGCTTGTGCTATGCTTTTATAATTTCCAGTCTTTTGTTTCTGTTTTTATAGTAATTATGTTTTGAATTTTAATAAGCATTCTATGTGATTCATAATAGGAAATGAGCGGTTTGGCTGTAGCCACTGAATATGTCTGCCATTTTAATTTTTAATCACAGATGTGATCAAAGGTGTGATGGTGGGTATAACTTTTATCACAGCAATGTCACAGCTAGATGTGGTCAAAGGTGCTATATTACAGTGTAAAATGTAATATAGCCCTTTCAGAGCTGATTGGAGGAATAATGTAAAGATAGAGTTTTAAGGTAAACAGTACATGGTTATGGTAGTTACATAGAGAAGATTATTTGTAGCATTAAATAGTGTCTAAAATCAATGTTAGAACACCATTGAGAATACTGTTTGACATCAAATTACACACTTTCGTTCCTGGGTAGCATTTTTGGAAGAGTAATTCTAAAACTTTAGAAACAAGAAGATAGCAGCATTGTAACAGAGCATTGACACCAGTAGCCAAGCTCATTAAAGCGTGGACTCATGAGTGCGACATCTGTTCAAATCCCATCAAGACCGTTCTCCCTGTCTGAGGTTTTCTCCAGGTTTTCTTCTATATTTGCTTCATGTTAATCCAGATAGATATTTGCATAAATGTTCCATTACATAGTATTTTCTTGTATATACAAAGGCATAAGGGAATATACATACTTCAAAGCAATAGTCAAATCTTTTAACATTTGGTTGCTCTGTGTTTTTTGTTTGGAATTCTGATTTCTTTGCTTGACCAGGAGCAAGAAAAACAAATTACATCCCATTTGAGCATAGTATAACAAGGAATATCTTCAAAATGGTGAATGAACTCCAGATAAAAATATGTATTTGACCTAAATTATGTGTTTTAACAAGATCCACATTTTTATAGTAAGCTTTTCTCTATCTCTTATGGTTCACCAGTTATGTAAAACTTATCTTAAATAAAGAAGACTTCAGGCTGTTCCCTGAAAATGCAATTTTATTTCTCATGAAAATGGTTTAAACATACAGTATTTTAATCAAAATTGTGACAAACAATTTTGAAAAATGTTTCAATGTTAGTGATAGTTTAGTGTGAGGAATTTTCTTGAAATTCTTCATATCAGATCCTTGCAAGATGGTGAAAAGTGAAGTTTAATATTTAGCCAAGTTTTCATTTTTGAGTAATGTCATTCACAGACACATGGACATTGTTTGATCTAAAAATATAATACGAAGATTTTTAAGAAAATCCCCTGCCCCAAACTATCCTTTAAGTGCAACAGTTTTTGTTTTGTTTCTCAAAAATAGCTCTCAATGTTTTTTATTAAAATGGCTTATGTTTAGGAAATTTGCAAGAAAAAATCTATATTTTGAATTTTATGGGAATAGCCAGTGAATCAATCCTCTTTATTACAAAAGATTGTTTGAATAATTGGCAATCTGTAACCAAAGGACAGAAATATTACTACACATGTCAGAAAAATATATTTGTGATTGGTTTCAGTTTTCGTACCCTTAAACTTTTCTCAGCTGGGGTTACTTTTTTTATTGTGTGTATACAATGTACATAGTACAAAAGGTATTGTATTCCATCTAAAATTTGATACCAAGATTTCAAGGAAATACATGTTTTGAGGTCCCCCTAATCCATAAAAATCTTATTAGTAAAGTCTGTGTATGTCCAAAGTGCCTGGAAGTGTATGTACATGTATGTGTGTGGGTGTGTGCGAGTGCGAGCTCAAAAACAAAAATTCCAAATTTGGTATTTAAGTTTTGTGTCCCCCAAGGATGCAAAAATGAAGATTTTTCAAGAGTATGCCATCACGAACTACCCTTTACGTGGAATAATGATTTTCTCAAAAATGGATCTAATGATTTTGATTACAATATTGTATATTAAAGACAAAATGTACTGTATTTTGAATTTCCTGATGTCCTCTTCATTCTGAATGACTTGCATAATTGGTAAACTGTAAGAGATAGACAAAAAAATATACGGTTAAAAAAACGTAGATCTCGTCAAAACACACAACTTATGTCCTATACATTTTTGTTGTGGATTTAACCATTTCCAGGATATTCCTTTTTATTGGTTTCAGTCTTAAAATACTTATATTTTTTGTCTTTATATGGTCCGTATGTACAATGTACATAGTGGATAGAGAAGGTATTGTATTTCTCCCAAACATTACATGCTGAGATTTCACCAGAAATGTATGCTTTGAGGTCTCTTTTTAGGAAAAGGTTTGTATGTGTGTCTCTAAACAGCATGTCTCAAACATGAAAAGACTAAATAACAAAATTGGTGTTGGTGTCTTCCAAGGATGTGACACAAAGATGGACGTGGACATTTACATGGAATAATTTTTGAAAATTTTCTTTTTCACAAAAGAAGCACTAATAATTTTGATTAAAATATTGTATATTAAATATATTTATATCACAAATAAAATATATATATTGAAGTTTCTAGGAATAGCCTCTGAAGACCTCTTTATTCTGGATGAGTTTTGCAGAATTTTGCGTAACGGTTAAACTGTAAGAGATGGATAAAAACTTACCCTACAAAAAATGAAAATCTTGTTAAAAAAACATAAGTTATATTATATGCATTTTTTGTAGGGTTGACCGTTTTCAAGATATTGGTTATTGGTTTCCATTTTAAAATACTCAACTTTTCTCAAGCAGGGATGCCAAAGAGAACCATATTTCAAATGTTTCATATAGCAACAAGCTTTTAAAGGATTTGAATATTGCTTAGACTAACATATTCCTTTATTTCCCTTCTACTTAAAAGAAAGCAAGTAATAAGATCAATTATGCTAATATTTTTCTTGATTAGCATGGCGTAGATAAAAGAATAACATTTTGTGAGAGTAGTTTGTATTCGGAAAAGCTAAAGAAAGTTATGTGAATGGAGCACATTAGATTTTCTTAAACAGGAAGTTGTGTGTGTTTCTTTTGCTCTATCCCTGGCCATGCAAAGAAGTGCATTTAAATGATAATCGCATAGCGACACTTTTAAAACATTTTACTTTCTACTTAATTATTTAATTAAATATTAAGTAATAGAACCATTATGCTAACGTTTATCTTGATTAGCATGAAGCAAGAAAGAATAATCGTTTGTAAGAAGTTTGTTTGCTGAGCAGGTAGAGAATATTTTGTGATTTCTTTTTTCTTCTCTTGGTCATCAAAGAGCATGGAATTTCAAAGTCATCATGTAGTCATTTAAAAGTCTGAGTGTTATATTAGCAACTATATCATATAAAACTTTGGATTAACAGGTAATAGAATAATAAGCTTTTGTAAGAATAATTTTAGAAGGGTGAATAGAGAAAGCCGTGTGATTCATTAAGGTTATTTTTTTCCAAATTTCTAAGCTTGCAGTATAATATGCCATTCTTTGTGTATATTGTTTTTCTTCTGTGACAATGGCTTATTTGATAGAAGTTTTGTGCATAGTGGACTTTACCTTTATAATGGCCTACCATGAAAGTTAAAAAGCATTTGAAAATTAGTTAGATTTTGTAACACTACATCACTTTTTATTTCGGAAAACATGTTTCAGAAACCATGTGCTTCCATTGTCAATTCCTTTGGTCGATTGCCGGTATTGCTTGCTGTGGTGGTTGTCTCTGTCACCGGTGGTGGTTTGATGAACCTCTGTATCAGTAGATCGCCTGGCAGGATTTCGAAATGTATTTGTATTTCCAAATATATATGTTTTCTCAAACTTTTAATTCTATCTTCCTTGTGATGGTTTTAAGTGTTTTTGGGCTTCTATTTATGGTGCGTTTCTCTTTCAAAAAATGCCAAGTGATGTAGTGTTACAAAATCGACTCAACTAATTTTCAATTGTTAAAACACACCACTGTCGCAAAGTCCACCATATATCAGTATGGTCACAAAGTCTACTATATATGTATCAGTAATAAGTTAAAAAGCATATTTGCACCACATAAATTTAAATTAGTTGTAAAAAAGTTCCTGTTAGAACTTTGTTTTTACAGCCTAGAGGAATTTTTTGAATGTGTTCAAATATAAATAAATCAACCAGTAAAACAAAATACATTCTTAACAACTTTGTGTGGGGATGGGTGTGTGGACGTGGGCATGTGTGTAAATTTTGTAACACTTTTGAAAAATAGTTTGCATATAGTTTTTCTTCTAATCTTGTTGCAATGTGAATCCTAACTACATCATGACATGTCCTACATATGTACTATGATCAAATGGATGAATAAATTTCTAGTCTATTCTATTGTGGAAGGAACAGATAGAGAAGTTTGTCTATGTTACAGTATTCCGAGCAGAAGACAGCAACACACACCGACATCTGACAGAGTTTGTGGGACTGGATCTTGAGATGGCATTCAAGTATCATTACCATGAAGTAGTGGACACCATTGGAGACACTTTCACTCAGATATTTAAAGGTTTACGAGATGAGTATGCTGACGAAATTGCAGCAGTTGGTCAGCAGTTTAATGTAGAGCCCTTCACATTTCTGGATCCACCACTAAAGCTCAAATTTTCACAAGCTGTCCTCATGCTGCGAGAGGCTGGTGTTGAGATCGGAGATGAAGATGATCTGAGCACACCTGATGAGAAACTCCTTGGGCGCCTGGTTAAAGCTAAAGTAAGTGGTAGTTTCTATAATAAGAAGAATTTACTGCTGCAACATGATCATTTTTAGATGAATGTATCATTACAGGTAGAGGCTTAGTAGCTAGGGGGGTGAGGGTGGTTATACATCATCTTAAAGAAAATTTAAAAATAATAACAGTATCTAATTTTAATTTCAATTGCTGCACCTTAATCCGTGAATATAAAATCATTTTTATAAAATATTTCACCTCAGGATTAATTCATATTGTAACAAAATCTGTATTTAAATAGTTGATGCTGCATTTTTTTCCCTTTCTTTTGTAAATCTGTTTGTTTAATACTGTTCTGTCTGCTAGTCATCTTGTGATGGTTCTGTTCATGATACTCATTTCATCTGTATAGTGGGCAGCAGCTGTCATGGCCATTTTCCCCATACCACTTTCACTTTATGCCAAACGGACGGGTAAAGGTGCCACCAGCTTGGACACTTTTATACCATTTGTACTCAGATGGTATACAACTGTCTAGGTCTCGTGCATTATACACTGTATTATTTTGCTCTGCAACAAGCAGATGGTGCTTGTTTTCACTACCTATGGATACACGGTGGCACAAGCACAATTATGATCTATTTTTCAGTTTTACTATTATTTTAGAGTGAAGCTGGTATTAAATATCCAATCTGGTACCTTTGCAACTGAGGGAAGCCACAAATAAATCTCAACCAGATTGGTCAGCCCACAAGATTTGAACCAGGATGTCCTGAATGCAGGCCTCAGACAGTCCCGCTTGAGCCATCCCGCTGGATACAAATTGTTGTTATTCCAACGCTACAGAACAAGTTTTTTTATCTCTCATCACTTTGAAGCTCATACACAGTTGGAGACTGCTTCAGTCCTCTCTATTCTCTTAGAGCTACTTCTCCAGGTCTGGTTGCCCTCCTTTTATAGCCTGTGATTATGCAGAAAACTTCCAGAAGTGGGGCTCATTATTGCATGTGTGCTATACATACAGACGTGACAATGTTACATGTAACTACAACAATGCAGGGCTTTGATGTAATGTGCCCACTTGTGCACATGTTAAATTTATGCACACCTGCAACAACATAGAGGAGCTATGGAAAGAAAAATTTAATTGTGTTTTATTTATGGGCGCTCTTTAACTCTGCTCTTCTCAGCATCTCATTCTTTAAATTGGGCATGAAAGACACGCCTTTACTCAGAGGCCTTTCAATCAGGGTTGCAGTTCTTTTATGAGCCGTAAATGTATGACATGGGATCACAGCAATATCTACTTAACTTCCCTTCTGAATGAATTGGGGCATCCAGGGCCCCAAGCCAACACTGACTCTATTGATATGGGTTCCTCTTGAATGGTGAGAGAGTCAGCGAAAGTGCCCACCTACTTGTTTCTGTGCTATTGTGCGAAACACAAATTGTTCATTGATCCAAGAGGTTTCAGTGTCAAAAATATTTCTTTAGCTCGCTTTCCATAACGAAATATTGCCAATACAGCGATATGATTTTTGTACACTCCCCACTCCATCTATCTCTCTAGCCTGATACTGGCACACTGCAAGCTGGTTACTTGTAGGATAGTAAAGGTGATCTTGTGGACGACAATATACAGCATTGCCACATTTATTCATTCACAATTTCCATACTAAAGCATGTTTAAATTTTACTGACAGAACTTAGGGCAGTACTGTATATATATGTACTTCGGCTGGTTATCGAGACGAGGATCACCAAAGGAAGGGGGTGATGGACCCTATGAGGGACAGAGTGCCCGGTCTGCCTGTATGACTGTCAGGGAGCTTCAACTTGGAAACTGTAGAAACTTGTCAAGCTGTGCCGTCACTCCTGGCTCTTGCTATACAGTGTATCCTCTTACTTAATCCTTCCCAGGGGCACCCCCTCATGGGGTGTAGATACAATAACCACCTAGGTGTAGTGCTGAGTCCCTTCCATCCGTATCCTAATCCTTTGTGGTATAATCAGATATGCTTTCTTACTATATGAAAACATAGGTCTAGCCCATATTGTGACTAGGCCTTGTGGCGGTAATCACACACATGTGTGAGGGGCGCTTCAGAAGTCATAGCTGATTGTTGCCGTGCATTATGTGAGTGGACACATGTGCGAGTTCCTTGACATCAAGCCATGTATTGTTACATCTGAATGAGTTTGTAACACCTGCAGTGGTTTGCACATACGACAGCTGGAAGTCTCTTGCCTCATCATTAACAGGTATAAAAGGAGAGAACAAGCTCCCTAGTGAGTTCACTTTCAACTGGGAATGCATAGTGTGCAGCAGTTGAGTCAGTTTCAATGGGAAATTCATAGCATGCAATAGTAGCCGCGCAGTGAGCGTCAAAAAATAGCTATATGACCGAATTGTTGTGAAAGCATCCAATAAAGACATTTATTTGTGAACAGATTTCCATTTGTAATCGGAAGAAATAAAGAGTTGTTTGTTGGAGTAATAAAATGTTTTTGTTAAAATATATAAAATATAAGGGATTACTCTTTCAATGGTATTAAATATTAATGTACATAAGTTAAATGAAATCTGTATTTAGAACTTTTCATTTTCACGGTTCTGTTAATTTCGATACCAGATTATTTTATTAATAAAAGTTATATTATTTGGTGCTCGTGCCACTACTTAATTTGTATAAATTTCCATTACTGTTGATTAAAACATTTAATGCTGCAGTATTTCAACTAATATTTTGATAATATATCCAATAATTCATTTATTTCATGATCAGTTTTAAAAATTACAATAAAATATCAATATTCCATAACAAACTGTTTTTTTTTTGTTTTTTTTTATAAATTCTCTTTTTCTGTAAACAAAAATCTTCTGTAGCATGTGCCATTCTCTATTGGAGAACTCAATTTTGTATCAATGATATCAAGGTTGCATGTAGGAGGCACTAGCATAGGTGATGCTAGAGTGGTCTCCTACAAAACACCTAACCCTGAACTTCTGAACTCAAGGTCGTGGGTTCAAACTTGGCCCAAGCCAATTGTTTTTAAGTGTGCTTAAAAGTGACAGTCCCATATCAGTAGATTTACTGGCATGCGGAACAAACTTCTGGCATTCCAGCAGCGCTGATATAATCCTGGCAATTGATAACATCGTTAACAAATACATTTTTATTTTTTTTAAACCTAGTCCTGCTGAAGAGCCATGCTACATCAGTACCATCAGATTAAACAGTCACGCTCTTATCGGCACTTGGGCTTATGGCGTGCACCACTCATCTGTTGAAATTGTAATTTCCGCTATTGCTTCACATATGGTGTGGCCTTCTGCCTCATACCACACATATGATAAATGAAGGTAGAAGAGAACATTCTTTTGTGGTTTTCAGTTTATATTAGTTCAGTCATGGTACTACAAAACTTTGTTGCGACTTTATAAAATATGAATTTCCATCTTTGTGTCATAGAGTATTTCAGGAATGCTTTGTTGATGTTGATCCCACTATCAGAAGTACATTTCATAAAATAGTCAAGAAATTTAAAAGTACGGGGAAAAAATTAGTCATATTTTAACAGAGGAGAAGAATGATGATATTGGTGGACGGTTAGAATGTTCGTCAAGAAAGTCTGTCTTGAAGTTAGCAATTTTTAGTTTTGTAGCACATTGAAAGACAGAGTGCATAAATCTAGTGCTCATGCATCAAAATAATATACAGCAAGAAATAATTAACATATCCCAAAAAGAATTTCAATATGTTTTTAATAATTTGTTAAGACTGCGATGCCCATCTTGAGAACAAGGAGAACATTTCCAGCACTTTCTTTGAAACAGTAAGCAATGTAAGGGACATTTAATGATATAATTTGTGAAATAATAATTGTTCTTGACCTCGTCCATTCATCCTATTCATTTTGATATATAAAAGGGAAAAAAAGTCGGAAGGGAAGCGGCATGTGATTGTGACCCAGGTGCTGTTAAAAACATGGCCGCATAATCTGATGACCCTGCACATATTGTTTGGTTTAAATGTGAATTTTCATTTACTGTTAGTTAATTCTTCTTTCACACCACAGACTAGAAAATTCTGTACCATAGCCAAGATTATGAACCATGTATCTTTGTTTATCGTGCTGCTCAACCATCTGAGCTACCATGGCAACATACTGGCATGACATTAAATTCTCCTTCACTACTTTTTGTCCAGTAAACCTTAAGATGTTCTCAAATTTAATGGCAATGAAGGATTTATCTCAAGATTTTGCAAGTAAAATGTAAAAGTGCTCTAAGCAGAATGTCTGTTCCATAACCCAAATCTCTGTGTTTCAGTATCAGACCGATTTCTACATATTGGACAAATATCCATTAGCTGTACGACCATTCTACACAATGCCAGACCCAAAGGATAGTGTAAGTAATTGCTAATAATATTATGAGAAGTAGATAGGTATGCTAATAAGTTGATAACGAATTAATAAAATGAACAAAAGAAATTGCAGTATACTTTTAATAATCCAAAATTAATCTGGTTTGCAGAATACTAGGGACAGGAATTCTTTAAAATTTATGCTAAATTATGCATTGAAAACTTCCATAATATACAGATAAGTATGCCTGCATAAAAACTTAAAATATCATATTGCCATAAATAAAACTGAATGACATAAGTTTCAACTGAAAATGACTGCAAACCTTCAGGAACATATTCAGGATTCAATTTGTAAGGTATTAGTAGTTGAATATTTTTAAGATATTCCTTGTTATTATTGGTTTCAATTTTAAAATACTTACATTTTTCTCAAATGGGGAGTTCAGATCTCTTTTGTTTTACTCCTGGCTATGCAAATAGAATAGAGTTTCAATGTCAGTCGCTTAGCGATAGCTTTTAAAAAATGTAATTATCACTTTAGCCTAGTGTATTCCCTTATTTCTCTTCCTCATCTTCCGTGGTCTTGGGTAGTTCTTAAGGTTTCAGGTTCAAACCTTGAAGAGGGCAAATGATTTTTTGGGTATAAAAATCCTTAGCATGGCTTCCTTCAGAAGGGAAGTAAAGCCATTGGTCCTGTGTTGTAGAACTATGGCATGTAAAAGAACCTCAAGCCTGATAAAGAGGCCTCTGAGCAAAATTGAGAGTTATTTCTCACCCACTATAGAATGGGATGCTAAGAACCATAGAAGTTAAAGAGCGTCCATAAATAAAATTTGTTTTAATTTAGCTTAATTTATTTCCCTTCTACTTACAAGAAAGCAAGTAATAGAACCATTTTTACTAATCTTTATCTTGATTAGCATAGTGTAGATAAAATAATAGTTTTTTGTAAGAATAGTTTGTTTGCGGAACAGATGGAGAAAGTCATGTGAATGGAACACATCAGATTTTTTGTTTAACTATTTTGCTCTATTTACAGCAATAAATTTCTTATTTACCTTTTCTTCATTGTACATCACATATAAGGCCTTCTCTTTTCTGAGGAACGTGATATACAAGGTGCTTCTTTATGTTATGATTTTAATTATGTGAAAATAAATGTTCAGATTGATTATGATTTCTTTATTATTTTGTAATACTTTAAACTTAAATAACACTAACACAGGAATTTAAATCTGATTCTTTGTAATTATATGAAAATATTCACAATTTTGTCTTGAAATTCTTGGTTCACATTTTGTGTAACATTTAAGCAAAATTTTCTTCTCTAGCAAGATTACATTTCCGTTAAAGAGTTGTGCTCTCTTTTGTTCCCTCTTACTGCCAGTTTTTAAGAGCATGATTTAAAATTATTTGTGGTGCTGCGAATTTATTCCTGTGTAGTATATGAAGCTTAGCAATGCACACACATCTATCTGTCTCTTTGGATTATTCTTGGTCACAATTGTGGGCTCTGTTTTCAGCTGATAGGTTATAAATTCCTTTGGTTAAGACAATTTTCAGCTTTGGAATGAACACAATGTCCTTTAAATATATTAGTGAACTTAAATTAGGTAAAAAAATTTCAATAACAAGCAATATTACCTACAAATCAATACATAAATTACCATTTTAACCTCTCATTTAAGTAAACAAATCTCTGTGTTATTAAAAATGAAAATATTTTTACTTCTGCTTAGGCCTTGAAATTCATCACAACTCGACTGTTAACTCGAGAGGAATAGCTATAGTTACACTTATTGATAACAAAACATAATCATACAGATGCAATTACTATACCTATAATATTAACTGAATGTAAGTGAATTATTGTGCTGTTGAAAATAAGCTTTCATATGTATTAATGATTAATTTTTTGTACACAGAAAAAGTCCAATTCATATGATATGTTCATGAGAGGAGAAGAAATTCTTTCAGGAGCACAACGAATACACGACCCTGAGTATCTAACAGAAAGAGCCAAAGTTCATGGTATAGGTAAGTAAATGAGTGAAATCTGACAAGTAAGTCATCTATTTAATGAAATTAAAAGCAGCAACATGAGTAAACATCCAACACTGTAATAGTATCAGAAATAGACAGCCTCATCAACAAAATTTTGAAATTACTAGTACATAATAATACTGCATACATGTTCATGCATGTTTTTTGTCCTTTATAGTTTATACACCTTAATTTTTAAGAATTTGTTTTTTTCTATTTTCCCTTCTGAAGGATCTACTTACAGTAGATAAAGGAGGTATTACATTCCACCCAAACATTTTATTTAGAAATATCACAATAAATACGTCTTTTGAGGTCCACTGAAGTATAGAAAATGGGTGATGTATGCTTGAATGTTTGAATACAAAAATTGTTATACATGTTATTTGTTTAAACTCAATAAAGAAATGAACATAGCAAAGCTACAATTAAATTTATTAAAATACTATTTGATCTATAATGCTCATAGAGCTTTACTTACATTTTATTTTAATGGCCCAACACGTTTGTACAGCTCCTGTATTATGTGCCGAATCGTGTATTTTAACGTGGCATATTTCATATTTGACTCTAGCAACACAAAGATTTTCAAGAAAACCCACAAACTCTAAGCTCCCTTTACATGAAAAAAAATGTTATTTTTAATTTTCTCATAAATGGCTAATCTCATAAATGTTTAAAATATTTACTTGGCTAATAAAATGTCCTGTGTGGTGCTAAGGCCTTTTTAAGAACCATGGCTGTCAACCTGACTCGGACTCATGTCCATGTAAACACAGCAGAGGTGGGCGTTCATCCGACCATATGGGAGGTGAAGTGGTCAGCATCATGGCTTTCTCAGCTGGAAAATTGGTTCACAACACCAGGATCACTGCCTTTTGCATTTCCTCAAATTCCTCATAATGCTGAGAGGGCACCAGTCCTATACTTAGACTTAAATCTGCACTTCCATGGATGGTATTGAACCTAGATGTATTCCATGGCTGCAAAACAGTAGCACCATGCCATAACACCTATTAAAACATATTTCTGTGAATAGCCTTTAAAATCCTCTTAATTTAAGGCTGGTTCATAACAACCAAGAATGATAGCCTGAGGGAGAATGACAAGGTTGAAATACATGTATTTTAATGGGAGCACTCACAATTTACAGGAAGCTTAGCTGGTTTTTGGGAAAGAAGACATAGGCAAGTTTTAACTTGTTCTCATAATTGGGTACAGCATATTAGATCCATATTGTCATATTAGTCAATGAAGGGATTATTATAGGAGGTTGTGAAATGAAACAGCTACTAGAGCTCACTAGTAGCAATTACTGTATTTATCTGAATACAATACAACCTCAAATGCAAGACAATCAGACGTTCAGAGACACAAATGGTGACAGAACAGGCAGAAGGGCACAGACAAAGAGAAGGATGGCACAAGCATGCAGACAGACGGTCGAGAAGAGACAGAAAGATGGAAGGCACAGGCAGAGGCGGCTGGACTGATGGGCACAGACAGATGATGGACTGGCACAAACACACTGGTAGAGATATACAGCTGGGCTCAGACAGACGAGCACTGAGAAGACAAGGGAACGGACAGAACCAGACAGGCAGATGAACGGGCACAGACAGGCTAGTGGTTACAGACAGACAGAATAATATTTTGGGGTAATTCAGTAGATAGTAAATGCATATTCCGGATACAGAAGAAACCTATACGAATAATCTGTAATGCTTATAGCAGACAGTCATGCAAAGAACTATTTCAAAAATTGGGCATCCTCACCTTACCTTGTGTTTATATATTATCCATTTTAAAATTCTATGCAGTTAATCGACATAGTTTTATAACAAACATGGAAATTCATAACATTAATACTAGACAAAAGGGATTGATTCATTGTCCCAATGCCAATCTTCGTTGCTTTCAGAAAGGTGTATATTATGAAACAATCAAGATATTTAATGCTCTCCCCAGTAATCTCAAAGAAAATGTTGGGAATTTCAGGGCTTTTAAGGCCTCTCTTAAGGAGTACCTTTGCAATAAATCATTTTACTCTGTAGATGAATATTTAAGTGACAAATCTGTCGGACAATACCGTTAATAATCATTGTATTTATAAATATTACAATGTATTGCATTTTGTGTATATTAGTGTGTGTGTTTTAAATTAAAATTAAACTGATTTATACTTTGACTTGCACGAATGTGTCAAATGAATTTTTTTAGTATTTAGCAATGACACAAGGTCTGTAAAGCCTGATGTTTTGAAATTTTACACTCTAGTACATAATCGTAAATCTTTGCATTGGAAATTCTATAACATATTTGTAAATATGTATTGTAATTTGTTGACATTTATGAAGAGTACATAATACAATAATCATGTTTTAGTTTATATAATTACTACTAGTAACTATTATATCGATAATTTGAAAACTATCATCTGACATAACATTAGTTTTACATATAATGAAATTATATTTATTTATATACTTTAACACTATATTTTGATACTCTTTGTTTTTAAGTGCATGCAAAAAATATTCTGTTGTTTTTGTAACCTATGCTTTTTGCACTAGAGCGTTATACATTTTTTTCATAGTATATAAACATATGTATACATGTATATGTCTTGACAAGTTCTATGTTCAGTGGCTTTCTGGCCTAAACGAACCTACAGAATGCTTTCTAATCTAATCTAATCAGACAAACAGACAGGCACAGGTGGACATATGGATAAACAGAGAAAGGACAGATGGGCACAGACAGGCCAGTGGTCGGGTGTAAACAAACCTACGGGCACAGAAAGACGGACATGGACCTATGGATGAACAGGCCTAGACAGAAAAGCGGATGATCAGCACAGATAGATGGATGGATGGGAATGGATATACGGGCACATACAGACAGAAAGATGGGTACAGACAGACCAGCACAGACAAACATGGCAAGCACAGACATACAGATGGACAGGAGGAGATGGACAAGCACAGACAGACGGGCTCAGATAGACAGATAGGCACCGAGAGATAGAGGGGTACAGACAAATGGATGGGCACAGACAGAAGACATGGAAGGTTAGAAGGACTAGTACAGACAGATGGGCATTGATAGAAGAATGGATGGATGCAGACAAACGAACAGGCAAGCAGAGACAAACAAGGTATGCAGACAGAGAAATGGACAGATGGATGGATGGGGTCAAACATGCAGATAGCGCAGATAGACAGACTGTCGAGAAGAGACAGAAAGACGGACGGACATTGGTACATTAATTTCACCATCAATAGTTGTATATTATTTTACTAATATTTATCATGTATGCTCTAACCCTTGTCAGTTTAAAAATATTTTGTTTCACTTTGCAGATCTGGAAAAGATAAAAGCATACATTGACTCTTTCCGTTATGGCTGCCCGCCACATGCAGGTGGAGGCATTGGACTAGAAAGAGTTGTAATGCTATACCTGGGCTTGGACAACATCCGCAAGACATCCATGTTCCCACGTGACCCTAAGAGAGTTACTCCCTAAATGGTGCAATTTGAGACTGAAAGTGGAATGGCTCAGTGCCACATGGTTGCCAAGTTCACATATTTTAGTATGCATTCATGTAGCAACTAACACTTGCATTTGTACAAATGTTATGAGATATTTGCAGTTCTTCCATATTTTTCAATAAAAATAATTTAAAATTAAGGCTGATTCACAAAAACAGGGAATGATAATGAAATGAAATTGAATTGTATTTAAGGATGTTCTTTAATTGCTATGGTTCTTAGTGTCGCTTTCTATTTTTGGTGTGATCTGAGGTTCTTCTATGTGCCGTAAATCTACAAGATGCAACCACCAGCTTTACTTGAAAGTCAGGTTAAGCCTGAAAGAATACGTCACCCTCCACTAGGTTTGAACCTGTGTTGTTGAGAATTATAGACTAGTATAGTACCCCTAGACCATGGTTGGTTAGGCACTGGCCATCTGATTACAAGGTTTCGGTTTCAAACCCGGCCCATACCGATGTTTTTAGTGTGCTTAAAAGCGACAGCCCCAGATCAGTAGATTTATTGGCATGTTACAGAACTCCTGTGGGATAAAATTCCTGACCACTGGCAGTGCTGATATGAATCTGGCAATTGGCAGCGTCATTAACAAAGAAAACAAAATGCTTAGTCCAGTAGGATGACAGAGAATTATAATAGATAGCAAAGATAGAAATGGGAATACTTATCACCAGCAATGTGGAAGTTCAATTATATTCATTGGGATGTCATTTTTTTCTGACTAGTCAGTTACCGTGTTTCCTTTGGGAATTGAAATCAATTTGAGGCCAATTCCATCTGAGTACGATCTGCATTTCACAAGTTAAATTAAATATGAATTGAGATCTTTTGAACTCGCAAGGTTTGAGAATAAATAATTCAAATGATTTATGTTCTTCGATATGGATTTAAGTTTGCAAACCTTTTAAATATAGTCTGTGTATTATACACAGGTGTTGAAGTTAACAAAAGTTTTTGAGAAGAATAAATAGCGAGATTATGGGAACCATAAGAATGGCTCTGTTGATGTTTTAGTGTACCAGTTCCTGGCATGTTTATTTAAGAAAACAAAATGATGATCATGCAGTATATATCAAAGAGTGCAGTAGATGGTTGCAATTTGAATACAGAGGCGTTTCCATGCAAAATATATTGATCTGATCCTGAACCAAACCCACTTTCTAAGAGGATGGGATCCATGATTCATTACAATCCAAATAATCTGCATTTCCATGTAGTATTCATTACAGAATGTGTACTCAAATTTATTTCAATCCTTATGGAAACATGGTAAATGACATATTTTCACCTGTTTGCTAATTCAGTCAACACGGTACAGGTTGAAAGTTCATTACTGATTTCACCACTGATATGAAACTTTAACACAATATTAAAGTGATTTAACATTGAAGTTAATGTAAATTTTGTTTCAACAAACAATATTAACTGTAAAACTGTGTGAAACTTTGTGTTAACATTGCCTTAACCTTGTGTGCTCACAAAGCTGTTGAAGCAGAGGGGTGTGTTTGGAATTTTTGAATGTAATGCCAATCAAAGAATAGCTGTGGGTCATAATAAATTTGAAAATTTGCAAAAGGAGAAGTTTTTAAAACAATAGAGACCATCTAAAGTGGTTGTGAGCAGCATTGTAGGGAAAATATGAGCCGTTAGGATACTAGCATTAGAAACATGCCTCTTTCTCCTATGCTTGCGTGCTCGCTCGCTCCTTGAGTACTACAGCCTGTAAGGGCATTGGTCTCTCATACAGTAGCAGCCCATTCTCCTCAGTCCTTTGCCTTGTCCACCCATCTTCCTAATGTCTTGCTCTGCATCATCCAGCCACCTTTTTCATGACTTCCTTTCAATCACCTCCATCTGGCTTTCCCTGATATACTTTTTTTAACACGTTCGTATATTTTTATGTATTCGTTCATCATTATGTAACTTACCCCTTCTGTACAATGACGAGTCTTTCAGTCATCAGCATTCACAACAATTTAAGGATTAGACTGATATCATCTATTTTGGTCTTCCAAGTCTCCAAAAGATGTCTCTGATCCAAATAGCTGTCACTGCCTTTTAGACTGAATTTGCGTTACCAAAAGAAAGCTCTGAGTTAATCATTTCTCCTGTTTCTCCTAGAAGTCACCAAATTTCCATCATTCCATGAGCTGCAAACCTGTAATTTCATATGAAATGGAAATTGCAGGGTTTTTTGCATTTAATTTTTCAGGATAATGATTGCCTTCTAATGATGCATTTACTGATGAATCATCAGAATCTGATGGATGATAGTGCAAAAGAGGCAAATGAGAGTGCCTACATACTGGATTCACCAGCCATTAGTGTCAGTGTTTGCTGTCATAATACTTACCAAATCTGCGAGGACTAGAAGTGGGATATGATATTAAATGTTCTATCTCAAGCACCATGTTTATCTGTAGGTGAAATAAATCCTTTAACAGCTAGTCATCTTGGTGAAAATCCTAAAAGATGCTTATGTTGTTACAAATCCTGGCCGAGGAATTTTTGCTTTAAAAAAAAATGCTATTTCAGGGCACAAATTTGTCAATAAATATGGTATGTCAATGGATTAACCACCACCTGTACAGGCATTTTTTTCACTGACTTAACCATCTCAGTCTATTGCTTTTAATATCGGTGTTAAAATAAAATTTTGATTTCTTTATTTACCATTCTTCCTTGTCATATATTGAACCATATATTTTTCGTCATACTTTTCTTTTCTCGTCTTTGGCTTTCTCGTAAGCTACAAGTGTTAATTACTCTTGGTATTTTATGCTACTAGTACTTTTCATTTAATAATAGATGATAGTGTTGAACTTTGTGGGTATTCAGAAGGCTTTAAAATCAATTGCTTCAGGAAATGATCATTTTGGTTTTTGAGGTATGCTTAATCATTAATTATAACATACTTTCATGCATTTTAGTTTCAATTAGTATTCAGTACTCAGTTTTAAGTCGTTCAACTATCTTCACATCTGACGTTTTTGGTGCTGTATGTTAAATTATACTTCTCACCAAAGTTAGATGGCCTCAGTATCAGTGGCAGTGACCCCTTCCACTGATACCGGTGCATCTAACTTTGATGAGAAGTTTAACATAAAATTGTTATAGTTGATAACTGAACATGGGAGTTTCATAATTGAAAGTCCTTGTAGATTTTCTCCCAATCTGGATCTTTCTCCTTTAATTTAAATAGTTGGCTTTATTGCACTTGAGAATTTCTCTACAATTATTCACCAGTCCTATAATAACTAACACCTTTTTGAATGGAAAACAGTAGTTCCTGTGTAGCTAGATTTTTCAATTGATATCGTGATTCTAACCTTAGAAAATTACATAGGAATAATTGTGTATGAATGTAACTGACATCTGCAACTGAAGCAGAGGCACTGTAATTTATAAATAAAAGTGCATTGGAATATGATCAGAAAAAACTATGTAGTCCAGTCACCTCCTTTCCAGAAGTTTGTTATCTTTAGTATTAACAAGATGTTAATTAACAATTCATGTAAAAGCTTGATGAACCAAGAAATTTAATATAATGTTAACAAATAAAATGTTTAAGTAGTTTAACATCAGTGGGTGAAATCAGCCTATTTTTGTTTTTAAAAAGCCATACTGGTATTTCTGATTTCTCTTGCAAAAGATTATTCTATTAATTGTATAATAAATGGTGTAAAGTTTTGTTGTCAAATGCTGTTTTTGGTTATTTTCCATGTTCGTGGACAATTTGTGCCATAAAGACAAGACAGTTACTATATGAATCCAATATACTATTCCCAAGAATAGGAATGGAAAATCTAATCTTGACCAAGCCCCCTGTTTGCGTTCTTGGACTCTGGTAAACTTCCCAACATCTGTGAATGCTCGCATTGTAATACAGTTTTGTGGCTGCATTCCTGATTATTGTGAACAAGCCTGTATTGTGCATTTCAATAATTATCTATAGCACCTATAGTGATAATTTATTTCCCATTGTAGGGCAGATTTTAATTGCAAAATGCCTTTATTCTAGATTATGTTTTTACATACTTGTGACTGATAATGCATATTAACCAGAACTTGTAAATGAATTTTTATATAAAATGTGTGACAGTGGCAATTAAATTGAATAAATATGAGATTAAAATTGAGGTATTTATTCAACCCAGGGCCTTTCAAATGTGTAAAAGATACATGTGGTAACTGAGGTGCAAAGATTCTGTGTATTATGCATCAGTCCGACTCAGATTGGCCATTGCTGTGAGGATAATACATTGGTGAAGGTGAGGAAGGTGGAAGACAGGTGGACATAAGGAAAGAGACAGCGCTATCGTGTGAGTGGGGGTTTGCACTGTGGTTAAACTAGTTAAGTTGCCTTTTGCACCTTGTGCCTAACTTAAACTTAATATTACAGGAACTACTCTTCTTCTTCTTGATTGGTAGCTTTTATTATTTCATGCTATTGTTTCACCGAATGGTTGTAATTACCATGTGACATTACTTAACATAATAGGAAGGAAAAGTTTGACACTGCCAAATATTAAGTATGTTGCACTAAATCATTTTAAGGCAGCCCAAATAACTCCATTTAATACAGACTTTCATAATATGTTATGTTAAGTAAGTCACATTACATTAAGGTTATCATATTCCCAGCATTAACCCATTTGCATCATATGGCATGAGTTTAGTAATGGTGTTTAAATTGCTTGATGGGCACAGCTTGAAAAAATGCAGTGCCTGATAAAGATACATATTTTGTATTTTTAATTAGAGGAGACATTCAAAGAATCTCCATATCTTATAAAATAATACAGATTGAGTCAACCAGACACACTATGGCTTCATATACCTAAACTTTATTCTCGACATGTTTCATATTCGGTTGAAGGCATCATCAAGGTGTTGACTGGCTGGAACTTTGGTGCTCCTGTGGACCTTGTTTCTCTGGGGTGAGACATGTGATGTAGGTTTTATGAGGCTTAATATCGAGATAACTTCAAAGATAATCTCCGTGGTTTTTTTATATAAATCTTTTCCCAAATTTAATTCTGAAGTAAGACAGAACAGTTTTAATTCAAAAGTCTTTTTCTCTTTGTTGTGTTGGTCATTCCAAAAGTGTGCTGCCACTATAGATTTGTTGGTTTCTTTGTTCTTGATGTTCTGAAATGTTTCTTTAATCAATTTCCAATGTTCCTTTTCTTACTAATAGTTTGAACAACCAATTGGAATTAACACTGAAGCACTGCAATAACTTATAAAATAATACAGATTGAGTTGAGCGACACTATGACTTTACAATCGTTATCTTATGAACTTTAACATCCCTCCAGAAGTTAACTTGCTACTAAGTCTCATAAAACCTACATCAGATGTCTTCACCCTAGAAAAGCAAGACCCACAGGAGCACCGGATTTCCAGCCAGTCGACATCTTGATGATGCCTTCAACCAAGGTGAAACACATCAGGAATAAAGTTTAGGTATGTGAAGCCATAGTGTGTCTGGTTGACTCAATCTGTATTATTTTATAAGTTATTGCAGTGGTTCTCAGTGTTAATTCCAATTGGTTTTTCAAATCTCCATATCTATTTAGAAAACTAAAGCTGTTGATGCCCTGAGAGAAAATAACAAGAATATTATTTGCCTGATATATCTCATAATAAAGTAAAAAGTTAAGAGTGTGAATCATCATCTGCAATGAATATGAATATCTGTGTGGAATAGAAGTGTAACAAAAATTTTTATTTGCTGGGAATAACGAAAGGTCAGGTGCTGAGTAGAGGTGAAGAAACCAAGTATGTCCTTGAGTAACTGAGGTGATTGGGAGAAGATGTTTTGTAAGATCAGGTGGTAGCTTTGCTTCCTATATTGCAAATAAACCACACCACAGTGTTAAAATGTATGGTGGATCAAGAAAAAATGTACAGAGACTCAAACTTGTGTAAAGGAAATTTGTAAAGCTTAATGTACAAATTAAGGAAGTAAATGATACATTCATATGGGAAGCATTGACAAATCCCGAACCACTTGATATGCAATTCACAAAGTCTGCTACCACCACATAGTTTGAAACTAGGTAACCGTAGATGGAGAAACAGACAGACAATGAGTGCAGTGGCAGTTACTGATTCTTGGATAAATAGCAGTAATTTCTTTTTTATACAGATTAGACCACACTAAAATAATAGAAGTAACATTGTATTTTTACTTTCTCTATATGTACCATGTATATAGGGTATAGAGAAGGTAATGTAATGCACCCAAAAATTTGATACTGAGATTTCACCAGAAATACCTGTTTTGGGTCCCCCTGAATCCAAAAAAAGTGTTTGTGGAAAAAGGTCCATGTGTGTGTGTGTGTCTGGACAGCATAACTCAAAAACATAAAGACTGTTAAATACCAAACTTGGTATTTAAGTTTGGTATCTTGCAAGGATGCGACATGAAGATTTTCAAGAAAATTCCCCCACCCCCAACTATCCTCTATATGGAACTTTTTTCAAAATGTTTGATTTCCTTAAAAATGACTAACGGTTTTTATTAAAACATTGTATATTAAAGATATTTACCTGACATATAAAATATATATCTTGAATTTTCTGAGAATAGCCTCTGAAGACTACTTTATTCTGGATGAATTTTACAGAATTTTGCATAGCTGTTAAACTGTAAGAGCGGGACAAAAACTTAATACACCAAAAATATGGAGCAAGTTAAAACACACAATTTATGTTATATATATATTGCTGACAACCACAGAGCAGAAGGGAATGTTTTAAGTTTTTTATCTAGCGTGACATCTCCAACAAGGATTTAGCTTTAGTATTTTATTCCAATGGATTATACTGGAGCAGTGTTTTTTTAATCCAATTGCTTCTTTTAGGTAAATGTTTGTGTCCCTTTTGGCTTCATTTTTTTTTATGTTTTAGATTGATCTGTGGCCTTCACCACCAGTAGTTTTATTTACTGCTTTTATAGCTTACTTTATTATTTTATCTTTGTTTTACTTTATTTTTTTTATATAGTCTTTTAACTCTGTTGTTTTGTGTTTAAGAGGGCGCTAATGACCATAATAATGCCAGTCATCATCATCATCATCATCATCCATGGTGCAAGACTCTTTGCTTCAACACAAAATAAAGTGAGTTGGTGACACCTACTCTATATATGTATGGGAATATGTCAAAATGTAATGAGTAGAGAAAGCCTTGTAAGCATATTTTCACTTCCTGTACAAATTAGTGCAATGGTAGTAGTTTTATTCACCATAAAATATACAGAGTTAAGAAGGAAACAAAATTGTTGATATAAATAATGAATTTTTATATATACATATACAAAAAGTATTGACCAAAGAATAAATAATAGAGGGTTGCAATTCTAACATTATTAATCCCTTAGCATTATAATATGTACAAAATTAGGTATAAACAAACAAGAAGACAACAAAAACCCAGACTAATAACAGTCGTTTACAATCTGAATGTTGTAAATTCATTAACAACATAGAATTGTAGGCTGGCAGCAATTTATGTACCTGTGGTAAGTAAAGTTTTATTCCATCACACAACTCTTTATTTCTTCAACACACCGATTACAATCATAACTGTCTTTCTTCAGTGTAACAATTCTGCATTATAGTTCCTTTTCGAAGTTCATTGTGGTGACGACTACTGCTCGCTATGAATATCCCATTGTAACTGAACTCTGAGATGCTTCATTCCTGTTTTTATGCCATTCAGTCTTGTAGTAGGAAATTTCCAGAAGCTGTCGCACATGCAAAACACAGCAGATTTTCACAAACTCACGCAGGTGTAACAATCAAGCTGTGATGTCAAAAGATTTTGCAGCTGGTACATGGCTCCACTAATGAAGGCGTAACAATGGATGCCAACAATCCACTATGACTTACAAAGAAATTTGTTCACACACTTTCGGCTGCATGGTGTAGTCACAATATTTTGACATAACATTGAAAACAAGTTATAAATAAGTGTGAGCAAACTTAAATTTTCAGTTTTTAATAATGTAGGGTTTGAGAAATTGACATGACTAAAAGTATATCCTTAATTTTCTATGGCTAACTTAAATCTTCCCCATTTAGATTGAGTTTTATATATCAGAAGCATTTAAAGATAGACTAAAACTGACTTAAAAAGGAAAAAAAAATATACATTATCTGGTGGAACATTTGGGTAATTATTTTCTTTTGCCTTAACCTTGTGTTCTGAACCATTAACTATGAAAACATTTAAGGTCATTTCTGTATATTGTAACTAAGACTATTGCTTAGTCTGAAAGTATTTTCTAGGAAAATGTTTGTCTTAAAAATATGATGTGGCCATTTCTTATTTCATATATATAATAATGAAATTATGTGATAAGTGGGTAAAATCTTGTGATTGTAACACTTCAGGTTTTATAAAATACTGCGTATATACTGGAAAAAATCTGATGTGTTTCATTCACATGACTTTCTCTATATCTCTGTAACAAATTATTGTTAAACAGTTTATTTTTCTATCTACTTTATGCTAATTAAGATAAACATTAGCAGAAATGGTGTCCTGTAAGTAGAGGGGAAATAATGGAACACACTAACTAAAATGATAGTCAAATCTTTTAAAAGCTGGTTGCCATAAGGATGAAATCTGTTTTTTTGCATTTCCAGGAGTTGACAAATACCAAATGTGAAAAGTTAGAAGTATTTTAAAACTGAAATCAACAACCAGGAACATCTCGAAAACAGTCAACTCCAGGAGAAAAATGTATATTACATAAATTGTGTGTTTTAGGGCGCTCTACATATTTTGTGTGGTAAGTTTTTGTCTATCTCTTATCGTGTACTAGTTATGCGAAATTAAAAAAATACCTCATCCAGATTAAAGAGGTCTTTAGAGGCTATTCCCATTAAATTCAAGATATACAGTTTATTTGTAATCTAAATATCATTAATATACAATATTTTAATCAAAATCGTTAGAGCTCTTTTTGAGAAAATAAAAATTTTCCATGTAAATGGATTTTCTTGAAAATCTTTGTCTCACATCCTTGGAAGATACTGTACTTAAATACCAAGTTTGGTATTTAACAGACTTTTCGTTTTTGAGCCATGCTGCCCACAGACACACACACATGGACATTTTTCTAAAAATGCTTTTTTTATTCAGGGGTCTCAAAACATATATTTCCGGCAAAATCTCGGTAAAAAATTTTTGGGTTCATTACAATACCTTCCCTATACATTATGTACATAGTATGTGTACAGAAAATAAGCATATGTAGGTAAAAGCTCCATTTTGTGTTGTGACAAAGTGGCTTGAGTATAGCATCTGGCTCTCTGCTTGGAGCCATCCCTAGCCATGTGGAAGTTTAAGTCTTAACATTATAAGGAAGTGATGGGTTACAATATTTAGCAGTCCGTTGGACCAATAAACCAGGATGCTGACCTCTCACTTCTGCCATTCATTTGTGGGAGATAGGCCGGCAGTAAGTTTGATTGACTTATCAAGGGGTGAGCCATAGGTTGTAAATACAGTGAATCTCTATTCATGAACAAAACTAAAAATAATCTCCTATGTATCAACCCGATAGTTAAACACAAAAAGATATTCACTCCTACAAAACAAGATCAGCCAATCTCACATCTCCATAGAATCAGTTAACTCTGCCACATATGAAATAAAAAGTGTATTACATAGATTCACCAAAACATATAACAGTCTCCCACTTCACATCAAAGAATCCTCAACTTAACCCAATTTAAGAACAAACTCTTCAAATACCTACTTGAGCAATTTGACAAAGAAAATCCTTATGGTGTTTATTGAAATATGCATTTAGGTTAATCACACATCCCACAAAATAGGGTTTAAAAAATTATACTAATGTACTCCTTTTTATCTTAAATAAATAAATAAATGTAGCATGGTAGCATAGGCAAATAATAATAGTAATAAATGATCGTTGCCCCCTAGACTGGCTGGTTATTGCTCTGGTCAAGAACATCCGATATCATCCCAAGTTATTCACCCTTCCTGAAATTTCTTCTGACCACTACCCTATTCTACTTGTGTTCCATATTCACCTTACTTTCAAGTCACCAAGCTCAGGCCCTAGTCCTCCGTGCACCAACTGGCCAGAGTACACAAACATCATTGCAAATATGCCAGCACCGCTACAGTCCTGTACCACCATATAACAAACTGAAACTCTGATCACCCACATCACACTTCCATTACTCCTGCAATGAAGATGGCCACACCTCCTGCAAGAGGACAGCACCCAGCCACGTGGAAACTGCCAGGTTACCTCCGAGACCGGTGTCAGCAAAAAATAAGGTGTGCTGTCGAGTCCAACATATTGGCTCACCTCAGAACTGGAGCGAGTTTAATTGGCTGCAACACCTTTTAAAGCTGGAACTGGCAGACTACATCAATGAGGAATGGGGACGTTGGCTTTCATCCCCTGATACAGAGGGCCAGTCGCTTTGGCATATGTCTAAGGCCCTTCTTCGTCAACCATCTCAAGAGAAGTCCCTCTGTCTGGGTGGTTGTACTGCTCAATCCACTAGAGAGAAAGAGGAGATGATGGCGGGGTATTTGGAGGATGTCTTCCACCTGGCGGATACCTGAACATCGACCATGAGCATCAAATTGATGTAGATGTCCAGCAGTTTCTAAACTGACCATATCAGCTGTCCACTTATGACTTGCAGAATTACGTGACCTTCTCGTTGAGTAACTCCCATTCAAGGCTACTGGTTTTGAAAATATTTCCTATGCGGCGCTGCAGGCCATCCCTCCTGCTTGATTGCAATTGGTGGTGCACTTCTTCAATGGTCTGTTTCAACTGGCATATTTTTCATCAGCATGGAAACGCACAAAAATGTTTACCTTACCAAAGCCAGGAAAAGATTCCTCCTGTTCTGATGGCCACTGGCCCATTAGTTTACTACTAACTGTCAGTAAGGTCTTTGAAAAGGTGGTGCAGTGAAGGCTTCAATACTATTTGGAGACCCACAACATCCTACGTCCGGACCAATTCGGCTTCCATTGCAAACACTCACTGTCCATCAACTATTTCGGCTGGTGGACTCCATAATTACTGGTTTTAATAATAGACACTTTATTGTGGCACTGTTTTTGGGCATCTCTAAGGCTTTCGACTCTGTTTGGCGTGAGGGCCTACAGCTATGCCTCATTCAGCTCCATATACTACCTTATCTCATTCATCTTCTGCGTTCTTACCTTCATCACTGTACCTCCTCTATCTCTAAAGAAGATGTTATTTCTACTACCCACCCCATTCATGCTGAAGTTCCCCAGGGCGGCGTCCTAGGCCCCCTACTTTTCCTTATTTACGTTAATACATTACCCTCCCACCCTGGCTGCCAGCTCTACAGTTTGCTGATGATACTCTATAGCCTACTCCTCTACACAGCACAAGAATGCAGCACTACGCCATTGTACCTACTCATCACGTGGTTCAACACATGGCGCTTAAGTCACATGGCCAACAAGTCACAGGGGGTGACCTATAGTCGCCGAAAACTTTTAGATGATCTTCCGCACTTGCGACTAGCCGATGGTGATGTTACCTGGGAGTCTCAAATTCGGCGTGATACTGGAGTATAAACTGACCTGGAAAATTCATATTGAAGAACAGCTGTCCAAAAGAATTAGTCGTCGAATAGCAATGTTATATCCATTGTATTCACGAAAGTCGACTTTATCTATTTATAACAAGGTTTATTTTGCAAACAGGTTTTCCGACCTGCGTTGAACTTTGGATGTCAAGTCTGGGGCATTGCCACTAAATCCCATCTTTCCCGTCTTCAATACTCCAAAACAAATTTCTTCGTATTGCAGTAAATGCCGACTGGTACATCCCCAACCAAGACATCCATCGTGATCTCTTCTTCCCCTTATCAACAGATTATATCCTCACTCTTTCCCAGAAATTTTATAGGACCCTTCCAAACAGCTTCAATGTGGCCTCGGGGAGTATGGCCTCGACCCCGGTGAAAGCAACAAGCGCCCCGGACTTCCTTGGTTAATAACTGTCAATTAAGAGACCATTACTTAAAGAATATATATGTATATAATAATAATAATAATAATAATAATAATAATAATAATAATAATAATTTTATGGCGATAACTCACAAGGAACCTTAGCCTACCACCCGGCCACTGTGTCCCCCATCTGCAGTATTACAGGGTGAGACGTGGTCAGCGCCTCAAACCCTCCCGGCCGGTTAATGCGGTCCTCATGACCTGGAGCCGCTACTTCTCCATCAAGTAGCTTCTCAATTGGCCCCCCAGTGACCTCACGAGACCGAGTGCACCCCGGACCAAGTCTTCCAGCGTGGGAAAAATCTCCGCGCCCGTTCCGGGAATCCAACGCAGGTCTCCCGCTTGGTAAGCAGCTGCGTTACCACCACACGCTAAGGAGGCGGCCAAAACACAATATATATATATATATATATATATATATGTATATATATATATATATATATATATATATATATATATATATATATATATAAAAGGAAATATATAACATTTAAAAAAATAAATAAAAAATCTTATCACTCATTCAACACTTCTCTCCACTGTTGTTCCACCCTCTTTCCACCGTCCTACTAGTGAAGGACAACAATCCTGGAATGGTTTTGTCGGGGATACAATCGGCATGCTGATGGCATTCATCCTCAGTGACTCTGTGCTGGTTTATGTATTATTATTTAAACAATTGTCCAAACGCAGTATCTGGCTGCTATATGCATAATCGTACAATCATAGTTAAAATAAATATACATTTATATCCCTGTATACATAGGTAAGCAACAGAATACTATGCACAGCAAGTACATTATGTCTTAAAAGAAAGAAAGAAAAAAAAAAGTAGTAGTGGTGGTGGTGGTGGCAGGAGTATAAGGAGAAGTAGCAGGAGCAGGGGCAGTAGTAGTAGGGTAAAGAGTTTGTGTTAACCAAATGATAAATATGAATTAATCTTTAGTTTGTACTATAAAAATAGATTTTATATTCTTATAGTAAGGGGTAGGTTTTAAATTTTATTTAACAAGGTGTTCTAATCCCCCTGGCTATGCATCTGCCCCCTTCTCAATAGTGGCGCGTTCTATGAACATGCAAATGAATTCACAGTTAGTCAATGCACGGTCAGCTCAAGAAGTCGGTTTACATTTACCACAGGAGATTAAAGGGAAGGTATTCTAGTAAGGCTAGGCAACCTATTTGCGGGAGAATGAAAACCAGAGTTACAGCAAACACGGATATTTTAAGTTAGCGCATGAGTGATATATTGTATAGCGTCTTGTTTTTAAAAGAGCTGAAGAAAAGTAATTGTCGATTATTAGTGAAATGATATGATCGTGGATTTTCAAAATTAAATAAAAATGTGCATTTTTTAGTTCTGTAACAAAAAAGATCAGGTAATTCTGTTCTGATTATTTGAATGTAGCCCCCCCCCCCTATCGAATAGACTAACTATACAATCTCGGAAGATTAAAAATTATTGGTTGTAGGACGAATAATTATTCATCCAAGACCTTTCACGATTATGGATCCCACATCCAATATGATAACTTCTGATTGCGAAAATTACAAAATTGCCTTATGTCGTAACCTATAATAGAGCACACGTTCCTCGCAGCTCTCGCATACGTCAAGACCATAGAGATTCGTAACATACCATGAAAAATGTCTACTGCCATGTAATGACTTCAAGGACTGTAATATTTAAAGAATTTGAAGTTGAGATAATTGAAGAGGATCCCATGGTGTTTAGAATACATTAATTGACTACAACAATCAATAGTAAGTAAATAAAGTAATCTTATTGTCGAATGATTACTTAATAGACTTGAAAGAAGAGTGCCAACTCAACGATGAAGAGGGAAAGGAAGGTGTTGCTAAATGTCAATTTTGCCGAAAGAAAGAAAATACAGATTTTATAGGTAATCTTATAACGGAAATATCAATAAATTTTCCGTTGGTCAGTGACGTGCAAAATTGAGCATGTCAGAAGTGTAATTACATTGGTTGGTTAAGGCATGTTCATGAAATAACCTAAATAATATATAAACGGGGGTCATAAATCCGGAAATGTCTTTACAGGGAAGTTTACTGGAAATAAAGTTATTATAATTCTACACCCTTATATCCGCATTTGATGATATGAGCGTTTCTTCTGGTACACATCTGCCCACTGCTTTATAAGGTTTACCGATTTACGATTGTTTTCAAAAAAACAATAATATGCATGTCCACATCATGCTTTTCAAACATTTTCAGAGCTACTGGAGTGTCATTACGTTTAACTAAATAAGCATTAGATTAATAATATATGATAATCATATTGTCACATAATTTAAACTTTAACCAAAGGTGACGATATGCAGCTCTCAGCAAAAGTATAATTTTGCTTTTTAGGCAATTTTTAGTATTGTTTCCAAGAAAGATTTTTTAAAAAATTTCTATATGCTCCCTTCTCATACGTTGTAGAGGAATTTTTTAAAATATCATGCAACAAGTAAATATTCCATATATAGGGTAGACTGCTTGAATTGATGGTTTACACCTGTTCATTATTGTTTTCTTACATTAATTCTTGTTGGGAAATTCACTCTTGAAGTGGTGGTAGTTTAGATATTTTCATCCTCTGTTACATATTGCATGATAGCAACTTTAATGTTGGGTATATTAGCTATGCTGCATATCTCATAATTATATGACATGTTCAATGTCCCTGAGCATTGCACGAGGTGGGACCAAACAAACAGGCATTGTATACAGCCTTTAAATTCCATGGTTGTATTGGGCTTTTGACTTGAGAAACAATTACTGTGTTAATAACTATTGTTACGTAGGTTTTAACATTGACTTGATTTGATTTTGCAGTCTGGTACACTTGCATTCGTACAATTAGATTCTCTGCAGAGGGCAGGAAAAGTGAAAATACCCCCCCCCCCCCCCCCCGCCCAGCATCACCTGGAAATTGGATCTGGGACCTCTAAGTTGAGAAACCAAAGCAGTAGGTATACACTCAGGCTTGAAACTTTTACACACAGATCATGCTCCAGAATGAAACTTGTTGCATTTTCCGTCTATCATTGCTTCCTTACACTTTGTGCTAATTATACCGATTTTTAAACAAAGAATCATTCTAAAATGTTTCTTCATTAGTTGCATTGCTTTTTCAAAAGCACTTAGAAATAGTTATCAGAAACTTCATTTTTACCCTTTATTTCGACCAGTTTGTATGCACACACACTAAACCTAATATATCGTGCATATCTTGAAATTAGAGGAGTATATCATTTGTTGCAGCTCTCTACAGCCTAATGGCTTCCGCTCACTACATATTCATTTTCCAGAAACACTCAGGAAATACAAGATTCATTCAACTTTAACTTATCTGAATATTTTGGCAGATACAATGCTGCTGCATTAAATAGTGCACAGAGCATATACTTATGCTCTTAAAACTTCCATTTATATATCTCTGTTTAATAATCTATGTATGAAAAATTATTAAAAAATTTAAACATCAATTTATGTATGAAAAATTATTAAAAAATTTAAACATCAATTTCTGGAAAACTATACACTATAACTGAATAGTAATATGGCTCAAATTAAATGGTAAATACGTCCTAACTTTGTAAAAGCTAATAAATCTTTTCTGTTCTCAAAGTATAAACTTTATCTGAATGAATGTTAATTTAAAATCCTCTTTTGTTATAGCTGTCAAATACTAAATGGATAAATAAATTGTGGAGGGTTAAGAAGTGGGAAGGTTGAAAAACAGTGTTGAGAGTTAATCATAAAAGCATCACAAACTCAAAAAAACTATGGATGGGTGATAATGGAATGTGTACCGGGGCAAATGCAAAGCTGAATATAACCACTGATTTGAAAGTTAATTATTTTAGTATAATGAAAGCCATTTTTTTTTCCTATTAATAAAATTCATGTTAAATGTTTTCAGATGATGTGATCGTGGGATTGCCATGCGCAGGAATCAATTCATTGGCTTCGTTTTTGTGTCTCTTGGCTTGTGGGCTGTTGTTACCTATTATCTTTTTCTGGACAGACCTCTTGGAAGGCCAGACACTGTAAGTTTTAACTTTTTAAGCTTTAATGTTTCAGTCATGTATTTAAAATAAAGTATGATTATATTAAAATGTACGTAGCAATGAAAACCACAAAAATGAAATGGTTATGAATTTTTTTGTCATTAGCATCTGAATCAAGGCAAGTTAAATTATTGTGCCAGTAGCAGTTTCAGCAATGGTGATATACATTTACCAAATTTCTTTAAACTGTTATAAAATAAAATGATACTGCTCTACCAAACAGAAGCTGGTGTAGTCATTATTTGGTATACAGTCAGCAAAAAAGTATTTGTACACTACTAAAACTAAAGGAAAATTTATATTCTGAATTTTTAATAGAATAGCTTGAAGTGTATTGAATCAAAAGACTGTATTTTCAGTAAGAATTTATACTTTATAAGAAAACAGCAACAGTTTACAAACAAAATGTTAGTTCTATAAAAATAAACTTAACATGCAGATTTCTCAGCAACAAAAGCTAATCATACAGTTGCAAAAACAATATTAGTACATCAATATTGTATTCAATACTTCTTAGGATTCTGTAAGACTTTAATTAGCTAGTCTTTTTGGTAGGGAATGGACAAGCTTTATAACCTCTGCATTTGGTATTTGGTTCTGTTCTTCCTCAAGAACATTTTCAGTGCTTCTTTGTTGCAAATTGCCCTTTTTCTTATGCACTTCCCCATGACTTTCGGATTAATATCTTGAGACTGAGAAGCGGTATGAAGGTCACGTTAATAGCACAGTCTTATCAGTTCCTGCTGCACAATCTGTCGATCATAGTCCATATGCAGAAGTTTAAACATGTTTGTACAGAGCTTATTTTGCATAATTCTTCACATGATGCCTTGCCAAAGAAGACGTTGCAGAGGCTACCGCCATACCATTGATAATATTACCCATGCCATTAAAATTAATTTACAGTCTGATACGTACCCTTGTATTAAGCTATGGCAGGCTTCTGAAACTGGTACATTACTTGGTTGGAAGCTGTACCTAGACTTTCGTTCTACAATCATGGCAGGTGCATCATTGTACCACACCAGCAAATACAAGATGAGCTTCACCATCTACAAGACTTTCAAGACACCATTATTGGCATGCCTCATATGTCTGTTGTTGCTCAAAACCTTCAATTAATTTATATCATCGGCAGGATACAATTGTATCAATCAGACTGTAAATTACTTTCACTCCATGCTGGAACTCCCAGTTGAAACTGGCCTTAGTTGTTTGTTTTATGGCTGTCAATGTGTCAACAGGAATTTCTAGAAAAAGTGAAGATTCTCATAAAGTTCATTGCACCCAGGTGTCGCTTTTCAAAGCTTTGAGGTGGTGCCGCTGCTCTTCACGTCTTAAATTAGGCCTTTGCGACAATGGTGGGGTTACTTAAAGAAAACCAAACTGAACACATCCAGCAATAAGCTGTAACATAAGCTTTCCAAAGCAAACCACTAACACAAGAACTGCTGTTTTCATGTTCGTCTTTGTCAGGTCTCATAATATAGGATTGTGTGTCATAAAACATAGAATGTGTTAACATAATTGCCTTACACGTCAAATATTAACAATAGAATATATGCTACTTTTTTGGTATATGAAGTTCTGCCTTAGACATTTGATTGAAGTGCAAGTGCAGTTAAAATATATGATAAACTGCTTTACTTGATATGCTTCTTTAGTTTGTGCTTCTTGTACTGTGTAGTTCAGTCCTGAAAAGCTGCCAGTATGGAGACAAAAAAGTGCCAGATTGAAAAATTAGAAGTATGAAGTGAGGTGCAGTAAAATGACAAGGTTTTTAAACTTAGCCCAAGATTAGGCTTACAATGTCTAGGTTAGCCCATGTAAGGCATATAAACAGAATTCAAATGACCAGTTTCTCGCAGATTACACTTATTAGCTGGTTTTAAATTTATTCTGCAAATGTGCATTCGTAACAACATAGAGCCCTTTGTTGACATTTTTGGATTATTTTTCTACAAAGAAACTGCCCTAAAAGGGGAAGGTAGGAAGACTACAGACCATTCAAGTGCTTACATCTTCTCATAAAGCCTTCTCTTAAATCCTTTAACCACTTTCATCTCCATTTTTAACATTTTCTTTTTTTTTTTTTTTTGGTGACATGGGCATCAGCTTAGCTGAAATACAAGGGCTTATCAACAAAGGCTGAGATAGATTTTGTCCTATTGTTTACATGATGGTTTCCTATCTATACCATGAATATTTGAAAAGAGCGGGTTTTTATATATAATATCTATACGTAGCAGCACTCTCAAATAAGTAGATTGGTAGTAATGCTTTATATTGTTGACCCTACTTGTGTTTTGCATGCCTCAAAATGGGGACGTGAGAGGAGCAGTACAGTGCAATAAAATTCTGTTTTCATTTAAACCATATAGCCACTGAAATTTACGAAAAGCTGCAGCAGGCATACATTGAAAATGCACTACCTCATATAATAGTGTTAAGATGGTTCAAAGACTTCAAAGAAGGCTGCCTTGTCTGTGTTAAGCAAGGTGGGCCTGGTTCTTTGTCTTCTGCTGAGACTGAAGTCAACATAAATGGCATTTTTTTATTTATGGACGCTCTTTAAATGCTGTGGTTCTCAGCATCCCATTCTATACTTGGCGTGAAAGTCCGCTTAATTTTGCGGAGGCCTTTCTATCAGCTTGAGGTTCTTTTACGTGCCTTAAATCTACGACACGGGACCAACGGCTTTACTTCCCTTCCAAAGGAAGCCATGCTAAGGATTTTTACACTCGAAAAAATCCATCGTCCTCTGCCAGGTTTGAACCTGTGACCTTGGGTATATGAAGAAGTCAACATAGTACAGCTGCTGTGATTGTCCCTGAGGATTGTTGGATAACATTATGTAACCTCAATGAATATGATAAATAATCATAACCAAAAATATAAAATATAAAAATATAAACCTCTTCAACTCTTGTTTTGCATGCCTCAAAATGGGGACGTGAGAGGAGCAGTACAGTGCAATAAAATTCTGTTTTCATTTAAACCATATTGGGTATATGAAGAAGTCAACATAGTACAGCTGCTGTGATTGTCCCTGAGGATTGTTGGATAACATTATGTAACCTCAATGAATATGATAAATAATCATAACCAAAAATATAAACCTCTTCAACAAAAAAATCAATATTTATTAAAAATAATAAACTTAAAAAAAAACAATAAATTCTGAATTAAATATCAACCTCCATTAATAAAATGTCTTTACAAATATGCATAATCATCTCGTCAGTCTGGGTAGCTCAGTTGGTTAGGTGCTGGCCTTCAAAGTCATGGGTTCAAACCGTACTTAGACCGATAGTTTTTAAGTGCACTTAAAAGCGGCAGCCCCATATCAGTAGAATTACTGGCATATTAAAGAATTCTTGTGTGACAAAATTCCAACACACTGACGGTGCTGATATGATCCTGGTAATTGACAGTTGTTAACAAACAAAATAATTTTATTTTTAAACACCTGATCATCTCCATATGACCTGTATTTGTGCCTGACTCCCAAACTAAAAGGCTAAACCATGAGGTGCGGTGTGTCTTTGCTAATGGGAAGATGTGTTTCTGGAATTATAACCGGTGATGAGCCATGGCTGCATCATTATGATCCTGAAGGACAGCACAGTGTGGAAATTTACCAGGTACTCCAACATAAAAAAAAAATTGAAAATTGTTGCATCTACAGAGAAAGTGATGATCACATTTTTGGCTGTCGTGGAATGATTTACCAGCATGCAGTTCCCCCTCACAGTGTTACAGCAGCATACTACACATCAGTATTGGCTAAACTGTGGAAGCAAATTGCAAAGAAATGACCAGAACTTTTCTTGGACTGGGTGGCGATTTCATCATGACATTGCCTGGTCTCACTTTGCAAATTAAGTCATGCAGTTTCTGGCACAATTCAACATTATTTGTGTACTGCATCCACTTTATAGCCCCAATCTTGCACTCTGTGATATTTTTATTCCCATCACTTAAAGCAAAGCTTCAGGGGCATTCAGTTTCAGAATTCTGAAGCATTATGCAAGAAAAGTGAGGCAATTCTCAAGAATCTGAAAGAATGACTGTTACTATGTGTTTGGGGACTACTAGAGATGCTATAAAAAGTGCAATGAAGTAGGAGGGGATTATTTTGAAAAAGGTTATCTAAACATTTAAATGGAGAAATAAACATCTGTGAAAAAAGAAAAGTCAGTCTCAGGCTTTGTTGAACAGCCCTTGTGTATTTTTGAATAGGTATTTTCATTTTTATACAAAAGTCTTCAGAAAAACATTTTTTTCTCTGCTTGATGTGTATCACAAAAAGAATTTAAGTACAGCTTTAGAGTTCCACAATGTATTTCAAATTGTTGTTATATAACTTCAGTTTTATTTCTCTGCTATTTGTTATAGTAAAAATAGAAAGTATTGAATTCAACTCAAAAATTCAATACAGAGATTTAGTTGTAAATAGTTTATGGTCTGCTGAATCCAAAAAGTATTTTTACTTATTCTAGCCTATATGTACAATGCACACAGTAGCTAGAGAAAGTATCATATTCCACCCAAAAATTTGATGTCAAGATTTCACCCCAAAATTGTTTTGAAGTCCTATGAGTTATAAAAAACCATTTTTAGAAAAAAATTCTGTGTGGGTGGGTGCATGCATGCCTGTGCATCGTAGCTCAAAAACAAAGACTGTTAAATGCCAAACTTGATATTTATGTTAAGTATCTTCCAGGGATGCGACCTGAATATTTTCAAGAAAATCCTCCAACCACAAACTACTCTTTACTGGAAAAATGTTTGAAAATTTTGTTTTTCTCAAAAATGACTTAACAACTTTGATTAAAATATCATGTATTAAAGATATTTACAACAAATAAAATGTATATTTTGAATTTTCTGGTAATAGCCTCTGAAGACCTCTTTGTTCTGGAAGGGTTTTGCAGAATTTTGCATAACAGTAAAACCATAAGAGATAGAAAAAAAATTATACTACACAAAAAATGTAGCTTTCGCTAAAACAATAGTTTATGTCATATACATTTTTCTTGCAGAATTGACCATTTTCAAGATATTTGTTATTGGTTTCAATTTTAAACTACTTAATTTTTCTCAAATGGGACCATGTAAAGTGAACAAACTTAAATTGTTTCACATAGTTATCAGCTTTTAAAGATTTGACTATTGCTTGAGTCTAATGTATTCTCTTAATTCCCCCTTAATTCCCTTCTTCTTGCAAGGAAGCAAGTAATAAGACCAATTCTGTTTATCTCGATTAGCATGATGCAAAAAAAATAATATTTTGTAAGAACATTTTATATGTTAAACAGTTACAAAGTGTCATTTGAATGGAACACATCAAATTTGTAATAAAAGTTCTGTATGTCTTTGAATAACATAAAGACTGGCTCACAACCAAGAATGGTAACCAGAACAAGAATGACAAAATTAAAATACACGTACTTTAATGGAATTGTCCACAGCTGATGGAAAGCTTTCCTAGTTCTGGGAACAGGAAAGAAGACTTTGCAAAGTTTTAAAGTTATCATTTCTGAGCATGGCATATTGACATATTAGATCCATATTGTGCATATTAGACTTTTCACTGTAGAGATTACTCTATGTGGCTGTGACATTAAACAGTAGCTAGAGCTCGCTCTAGTCACAGTTCTTTTGAAGTTACATTAAACTGAGTTTTATTTATGGATGCTATTTAACTGGGATAGTTCTCAGTGTCCCATTCTTAATTGTGCGAAAAATAGCTTAATTTTGCTCAGAGACCTCCTAAGGATTTTTATGTCCAAAATAAAATTATTGTCTTCTGCTGTGTTTGAACCTGCAAACTTGTAACCCAGGTATGTTACCTCCAGACTATGGAGGATGACACAGTTCTTTTGAATTTGATGTTGGCTAAGCTATGTTATGTTAGCTAAACTGAAAACATGTAAAGAATACCATTGGTCAGTTGAATATAAATGAATCCCAATTTTCAAAATTGACTTTACACTTTGAGATTGATATGGTTAACCCAAAAAGGAAAAGTGCATACCAAACTTGGTTTTTAAATTCAGCAGTTTTCAAGTATGTAACAGAACTTAACTTTGGTGTTCAAATCTTTGTATGTTATTACAACCATATCAAAACAGGCTATTACCATGCTTTGACCTCGGATTCCATTAAAATATACTATGATCATATACTTCACAATGGAATTTACACATCCAATATGCCACCTTCTGTGCAGATGACGACTTAGTTTAATTTGTAAGAAGTCTGTTTAGAACTCTGCAATATATACTCTACCTCCATGATCAGCACATGCTTAATCTACATTCTGTTACAGAAGCAGGCACATCTGGAGGAGCGCCTGAGCTTACTGGAGACAAAATTGAAGGAACAGTTTGAAGACAGTGAGCATTTATTGGTTCAGCTCAAGGATTCCATTAAAGAACAGCGTAAGTCTGCTCTTCATTTCTTATGCTCTCCATTTGCATGAGACAGTATCGTTGTTTGTGGCTGAATGTGTAATGAAATGTGAATGGTTGAAACTTTTAAGTTAAAGAACTTGTTCTTTTGGTTTCTGTCATGTACCCTAATTTTGTTATTTACCTTTTTACAGTTTTATTGGGAACAGTAGACATTAATGGAAAACAAGGTACAGATGTCCTTTTTTTTTTTGGGCTGGTTTGTGCTTAATAGATGTTTTTCTGTTTTCAAGCTTTGTGCATTGATTTGCTTGCACTTTCCAAAATTCACCTAGCATTCTTGTATTTTATAACTGTCTTGTATCTGATTATAATGTGAATGCTTTGGAGCATGCAGGACCCTTGAAGATCTTATGACTTTCTTTATTATTTTAAATATCTGTACACAGATCTATTTTCACCAAAGGCAATTCATGAGTGAAAATTTCAAAATTTTCAATTTTTTCTCAGTACTTTTGAATGAAAGCATATTGCAAAATTCCAATGTTTTATGTGAAGCAATTCTGAAGAAACTTGATTTTTACTTTCTTTACTAATAGGAAGTATTGCTTTCCTCCAACGTATTTGATACAGATATTTTTCTGGAAATACATGTTTTAAAGTTCATTTTTAGAAAAGAATGTAATTGGTGTGTGTGTGTGTGTGTATGTGCGTGCGTGCGTGTGCGCATGCATGCCAGTTAGAGAAGCATTGAGAAGGGGAGAGAGAATCTTCCAAGGATGCAACATGAGTAGTTTCAAGAAAATTCCTCTACCACTATCAGAAAAATGCTTTTTTATTTTGTGAAATTGTCTATTAATGACTGATTAAAATATGATAATATACCATACACGTACCATGTTTTGGGTGCTATATTTACAGAGAAGCAAGTACCACAGGGAAGAACAGAGAGGTTGTCCACCTGTCTTTCCACACTATTATCAACCAAAGAAAGTTTCTTTTTTTGTAGCTCTCAGTCATTATGTTGAATAGGTTATATATTTACTGCAAACTAGTTCAACTATTAAACAAAACAAAGTGCATATGCCTGTGCATGACTTTCGCATCTACAGCAGAATGAAAGCTTAGCATCGAAGCCCCAAGATATCAGGGTGTGTAGTGTACTTCATGTCCCAATGATGTCTCTCTGCTCTGCTTCCAAAATTGGGTGAAACCTACCGAATGAAGACCGAGGAGCCAAGCACCCAAGAAAAGGTGTGTACATAGTATATCTTTGTGGCTGAGCAGTTACACAGTTCGCCTCTCACCAAAGCAACCTGGGTCCAATACCAGAGGACCATATGTGGAATATGTGCTGCAGAAAGCGATGTTTGGGCAGATTTTCTGGGTTCCCCTACCATTCATTCCACCAATTGCTCCATTACCTTTTCGGTCATCTACTTTACCTTCATTTCATATCATTTCCTCACTCTGTGCCTCACCTTTGTTCCAGATTCTTCATTCTATGATTAAATGTTGTCGGCTCTTCGACAGACTTCTGAACCTAGACCGCTCTTAGGTTGGGGTAAGGTAACTTTGTCAAGTAGCAATATGGTATATTTACAAGACAAGTAAAATCTATATTTTGAATAGCTTTTGAAATCCTGTTCATCCTGAATGAATTTTGTATAACTATAAGAGGCAGACAAAGGCTGCTACACAAATACTGTAGATCTCTTAAAAGTATACAATTTATGTCAAATACATATTTTTGAAATTTTTATTTTCCGAGTTATTCGTTAATTGGTTTGAATGCTAATGTTAGTACAGGAAATATTTAAAGTAATAAGCTTAAGTGTCTTGGTGATTGGTAGATAAAAAGCGTAGGTGTACTGCATAAGATTTTCTTCTTCAATTTTTCAATTTCACTCATGTGTTGCCTGGTGACAGTTTCTTAGTATTGAAACATTTGATGCCCTTGTTCTATTGTACATACACCCCTTAGAGAAATCTTAAGTTTTGTGATTTAGCATGTTGCTTTCTAATTTAACATAAACCTTGTAGGGAATGAATAATTTAGTATCAGAGTGAATTATTACATAGACAAGTTCTTTGTGATTAATTGAACCTTAATGACAGTAAATAGCATGTCTAATTCTGCATTTTGAGCATTTGTAGTGAATTTGAAAGTTTGCTGTATCCTAAAGGTGGTAAAAATTGGTTTATTTTTCAGTAACAGCTTCCGATTCCAGATAACCATTACAAAATAATGATTAAATTTAATTACTTTTTATTTTTTTGTTTCAAGGAAATTTAATCCTTATTGAATGTTTAATTTTTGGACTTATTCTAACCTACTTCAACTAATTTATTCTGCATAAATTGAATTAGTCTGTTGAATTTCAAGTATGTTCATGAATATTTAGGCACAGTTATAAAAGCAAGACACTCTAAGAGCAGTTATATTCACTTCTGGAATATATCAGACCTTAATGCTAATATCAATATGCCACAAAGTGGCATAGGTTGTTTTATAAACAAATATGTAAAGCATACAGCACATTGTTTGAAACGATTTTGAGACATTTGTGCTAAGTATAATGAAGTGTAACCAGTTTACATTTTGTGTCTATATAAATGGGTTGTTGTTGTTATGTTCCTGAATTTAAATTCAATTATAGTATTTCAAACTCTTCAATATTTAGGAGGACATGGTGTCGAGAGAAAGGTGGACCAGATTTATCTGTTATGAAATTTTTTTATTAATGACAGATAATTTAGTGGTGTGCTTAAAACACATTGAGGGCTAGGTTGTAATAAAAGAGAATATTTCCAGTATTAAAATGTTGAATCAATTACTATTCCCTGGAGAAAGCCTAAGTACCAAAATAATGCCCAATTATGCATTTCCTAACCAGCCATCTTATCATGCTGTGATTGTACTTAAATATAAAACAGACCCAGATTCTCTTTGAGAACAAATGCTTAGCAGCGATGAAGAAAATTCTAAAAAATGGTTTGAAAATTACATTGATTTTGGTAGCTTCAAAAGTGAGGTTATGAAGAGACATTCATCCTTTGTTTCAATAGTAAAAGGATTATGTATACCATTCATGAAAGTGCAGCTCAAATTCAAGAAATAAACTTCCAGCAAGGTAGACCTTATGGAATAAATCAATTATTTATAGCAATTCAACTTTGGTGCTGTCATAGCAAGAGGTATGGAAGCACATATAATTTAGGGATGATATTGCATGTATAATAAAGACACAATATTAATCTACATTAAGTATTACTACATTTCCATGAGGAATTGAAATCAATTTGAGCGCACATTTTATACTGAATACTGCATGGAAACATGGATTCAGATCCTATTGAATCTTGGATCCAATCCTCTTAGAAAGTGGAATCAGAATGGGATCAAATTGAAACATTTTACATGGAAACACTTCCATATTCAAATCAAATTGAATACAGCAAAGCTACTATATTCCATCGTACTCTTTGTAACACACAGAATGCTCTTCATTTTGTTTTCTTAATAGCCGAAATTGGTATAATAAAACACACAATACAGCCATTTTTATGGTTTCCATAATCTCACAATTTATTGTTCTCAAAAACATTTTCTAAACCTGGTTATTATATCCAGAACTATGTCGAACAGGTTCGCCAATGTCAAAGAACATAAAAGCTTTAATTATTTATTTTCAAACCTTGTGTATTGAAAACAATCTCACTTCATATTGAATTTAACAATGAAATGAAGATCGTGTTCAAATGGAACTGGACGCCAATCAATTTCAATTCTCCATGGAAACAAGGTGTATATGCTCTCAAAGATCTTGTAAAGAAATTTATCCCCAGCACTAATTAAGTACTTTTGTGTAGAGACTTCCTAAGTGGATTTATGTTATCCATACCATGAGTTTACATATAATGTTGTTGCATAAAATTATCAAGGTCAGCAAATAACACTAACCAATTTATACAACATTCTTTAATTGCCTTGGTAACCTACAGCAATTTGTAAGAGAGTAGCAACATGTAATATATTATTTATATAGGTTATATTATCACAAATTAATTACAACAGTTATTATATTCATGTATTTGAACAGTGTTTCCTTCTTTACTAGTTTTATTTATTGAAACAACTTTAATATTATATAAAAGTTTTGTTTTTATTGAGAGATTAACAGCAAATACAAATGTGATATATTGTGCTTCTATTGCATTGCTCAGATTTTTTAATCTAACCTTTACTACCATCTTGTTTTTATATTAAGGTCTAATATATTGCAGATGGGCTTGTTGGTTTTACCAACCAATATTAAATTTTAACACAGTTTTTAATATTTAACTTATTGCAAATTCTGTTTAATGTCAAACATTGTGCTGAATCATGTGTTAAGTTAATAGTGCCATACCCTTGTTTTAAGGTGTTCAACAAATGTAAGACTTTGAATAACCGCTACCACAAACCATTATGTTGACGTGGAATTACTGTATTTGGAATTATTTAGTGCTGTTCCTAATCAAAGAAGAACAATGTCTCTTAATGAATTTGAATACTTTCAAAAGGAGAAATTTTTAAAGCAATGCAAAGTGGTTGTGAGCAGGGTTGTAGAGGAAATAGGAAATATTAAGAGTACTATTAACAGCAGGGGCGGTTTCTTAAAATGGTAGCAAGATTCCCTACAACTGAAATCCTGGCTCTCCCTTTAATATAAATAACATTTTGGGTTGACCTGATCTTGTCTAGTTGCTAACGCTGTGTTGTTTGCAAGTGCCACGTAATGCAACCCAGTCATATAATGGCTAAGGTTGCTCAGAGGCATATGGGGGGAACTACAGAGTATAAGGCCGCACCGTGGCCGAGTGGGCAGACCATTCACCTCTCAACTAGACGGCCCGGGTTTGATCCCAAGCGACCGCATGTGAGATTTGTGGTGGACAAAGCAGTGCAGGGGCAGGTTTTCTCCAGGTTCTCCAGTTTCCCTCACGATCTCATTCCACCGGGGCTCCATCTTCATGTATCACCAGTGTCATCGCCTGTGGTGCCAGAGCAGTAAAAGCGGGTGTTAAACACTACCAAAAAAAAAATACTGAGTATAAGCTGCAAGTTGTTAGTTAACCTAGTAGTCAGCATAGAATAGGATGATTGCTAACGGAACAAGCCTTTTTGTTTTGTCTCTTAAACAATGTCAACTATTGAAATCAGAAAATGTTGTGCCTCTCATCTAGTTCTCTGTCTACTGAACATCAGTGTCACTTACTACCTTTGGCATTTTATAGCTAAATCTAGCAGTTTCAAGTAGAATTCAGCCATATAAAAAATCATAAAATGGTTATAGCCAAAGTCGAGCCATTTAAGATAAGATAAGATGTTTTATCATCACATATGCATACAATAAATGAGTAAAGACTCCATAAACTGATACTCGTCAAGTATAAAAGTACAATTAACAGTTAAATTACAATAAATATAAATTATATATATACACACAAACAGTGTTTAACTGTAATGGTACTAACTTAGGAACAATACTGTAATATTTAACTAACAGAACGAAGAAAAAAAGTTAAAAAGATATGTCATTTATGTATTCAGCGACTGAGTAGTACACTTTGTCAATTAATAAGTTTTCAATGCTTTGTTGAAACAATTCCTGGTTTTTATTACCCTGACTTTAGTTGGTAGTTTGTTATAGCTTTTATTCTGGCATACAGTGGACATTTTTCGTATAATGCTAACCTATGTATTGGTAGTTTCAACTTATTTTTAGTTCTTGTTCCATGATTATGTTGTGTTTGTAGTTATTCATGGTATCAAAGTTTGTATGTGTGTATATTTATTTCATTTAGGAATTGGAATGGTAGGGTTAGAATTTTCAATTTTTTGAACAGATTTCTGAAAAATTCTTTTGCCCCTGTTTGTGTCATAATACAGATTATTTTCTTTTGACTTTTAAAAGTTGTTTCCCATCCTGATGAGATTCCCCATAGTATTATTCCGTATGTCTTTATCGAGTAACTAAAGTAAACTATTTTCGAGGTTTGTTATTTTGGTTATGCAGCTCATATTAAAGTATGCACTATTTAGTATTTTGGACAAATAATGGATATGATCTTCCCATTTTATTTGCTTGTTTAAAAAGACACCAAGGATTTTAGCATTTTCTTCATGATTTACTGAGTTAGTCCTGAGTTTCTCACAATTTTTTTCTTGAGTGCTGAGCTGCATAATGGAGGTTTTAGAGGTATTTAGGTTTAAGCCATTTCTTGAAAACCAATTCTTTAGCTGAGTACTTGTCTCTTCTTTATTATTCTGTAACTCCTCGAGGTTACACCCATTTAGCAAGATCAACATGTCATCAGCATACATAATTGCATTTCCCTTTATGCAGTTAGGAAGATCATTAGCATATATTACATACAATAGAGGCCCCAAGACACTACCTTGTGGGACTCCTGTTTTTATTTGATTCCAGTTAGATTGGACCGTATCCATTTCGATATTTACAACTATCTTTTGTCTCCTATCTTTGAGATAATTTACAAATCACCTTAATGCTATGTTCCTTATGCTTTTTAGTAATATATCATGACATATGCAGTCAAAATCTTTCGTGTTGTCGCAAATTAGTATGGTTGTCTGTTGTTTTTCATCAATCATTTTTGAAGCATCATTTACCAATTTTGTTAGGGCAGATGTTGTTGAGCTATTTTCTCAGAATCCATGTTCGGAATTGTTTAACTTGGTGAAATGTTGTAGATAGGAGATGAGTTGAAAATGGACAATCTTTTCAAATATGGTGGAGAAGGTAGGAAGAATAGAGTTAGATGTATAATTTTTAAATTCAGTTTCTCCTCCTTTGTGTATAGGTTTCACTATGGCATATTTAAGTCTCTCTGGAAAAATACCAGTTGCTAGGGCATGATTAATTAGTTCAGTAATTAGCTTACTAATTTCATGTTTTATTTCCTTTATGAGAAATGGAGGTAATTCATCCCATCTGAAAGATGGTTTTGGTTTGAGTTTTGATATTATTTCAGTAATTTTTTCAGGAGTAAACATTGAAAATTCAAACAAAGGTGTTAACATGAGACAGTTATTATTATACAGTTCGTTTATGGAGTATTGTACTGATGGAGAAAATTCTTGGATTTCATTCTCAATATTTATGAAATAGTTGTTTAATAATTCCACTGTTTTTGCATCCAAGCCCCTGGTCAAAATCTAATCTAACACAATTTTCCTGCACTTTTGCTATGAAAAAGGAATAAATGGTTAAGGAGGATCCCCACTACCTATCATGAGTCATAACATAGCATGTCATCAAAATGTGTACCAAATCATAAAATAAATATTAACATGTAGATAATTTGGCATCATAGTATGAACTTGCTAACTTGCATGTGGCCATTCTCCAAGAAATTTAAAACTGATCTGTGTTGCAGCTTGGTATATATGTATATGTTCTGAATTCAATTTACTTGTTTGTATTCTTAAATATATCAGCCTATAGTGGAAAACTTACGGTGGCATTCATTGTTCTCAATATTCCAAATTGCAGCAATCATTTTGTGAAACATCAGCCGTCCCTGACTAACAGAAACATGTATCTTTCTCTGATGCTACAAGTTTTAATTACTCTGATCTTATGCTATTAGCACTTTTCATTCAATGGTAGTTGATAGGTTACTGTCAAAGCTACCAATTGTGGGTTTATCCGGAAGGTTTCCAAAACAATTGCTTCAAGAAGCAAACTGTATTTTTGTTGGGATTTGATTTTCAATCTTTCATCCATTTTAGTTACAACATAATGTCCACCACAGTTTTAATTATTCTAAATGCTCTTTGCACCTGGCATTTTTATTGCGGTGTTTATTGCTGGAGTTACTTTAATGTCCTTTAACCTGGTAGGTCATATCTGACAAGGAATGTCTGGAGTAACAAACAATTCTTTCCAGATTAAAGTAATTCCAGTATTCATTGTTTGGTGCATAGGGATGCAGACTGCAGCCTTAGCCAAGGTCAGCTCCCTTACTATTCTTCCTTTCCAATAGCACCTGATCACTGAGGGGAGTGATCTCCTTGAAAAATGAACTGAACAATTTAGAATCAGTTACGTGTAGTTATCGTCAGATCTCTGCCTGTTATATTTCGTTTTCACTCCCAAACCGTGTAATAGTTGTTTAACTTGCAAAATACTTATGGATTTTGGTAATTATTATATCCAGTGTAACCCTGAAGGAGTAAGGAATATATAAAGCAGATGTTGCTCCAGCATCCCACCCATCCTTCTTTGTGACCTTACCTAGATGGCAAAACAATATCATTATCAACTATAATGTTTGCTAAGAGTGCCAAAAATAGTGGTAAATCAGTGTTGCCAGGCTATGAAAAGGTTGCTAAAATAAAAATTGGCTATTTTTAATAATTTGAGTGTGTTTCGGCTTTATAAATCCCGCTATGCACTGGTTCATTGCAGTTTAGCTTCAGCTTCAGAGATCCCCGAGTTATGCTCTGTCAACACTCCTCTCCTCTAAAAAAATTCTGATTTGTTCCATTCACATGATTTTTCTCTACGTCTGTACAACAAATTATTGTTAAAAAGCTTATTCTTCTGTTTACTTCATGCTAATTGAGAAAAAATTAGCAAAAATTGTCTTATTACTCACTTCTGTGTAAGTAGAAGGAAATTAAGGGAGTACCGTAGACTAAAACAATAGTCAAATCTTTTACAAGCTGATTGCCATGTGATTGAAGATCCTTTGTTTGTATGGCCAGAAGTTGATAAATTCCCATATGAGAAAAGTATAAGTATTTTCAAACTGATACCAATAACAAAAAATATCTCAAAAAGATCAACTCCACAAAATAAATGTATAAAACATAAATTGTGTGTTTTAACAAGCTCTACATTTTTTTAAATAAGTTTTTGTTATGTAAAATTCTACAAAATTCATCCAGAATAAAGATATCTTCACAGGTTATTCCCAGAGAATTCAAGATATACATTTTATTTGTCATTGTAAATATCTTTAATATACAGTATTTTGATGAAAATCATTAAAATCATTTTTGACAAAATCAAAATGTTTGAAAATGCTTCCATGTAAAGAGTAGTTGGGGCTGGGAGGATTTTCTTGAAAATGTGTGTCGCATCCTTGGAAGATACTGAACTTAAATGCCAAGTTTGGTATTTAACAACCTTTAGGTTTTTGAGCTATGCTGCTTGCAGACACACACATGCACGCACACCCCCCTCATGGACATTTTTCTAAAAAGGCTTTTTTTTTGTTGTACTTTTTATTCTATGTACACTATGAACATACTGCGCATAGAGAAAGTAAAAATACCTCAGCTACACTTAAGGCCTTCAATTCCTTTGTGGTTTAGGGCCCTCAACCCTTGGGCTACACTTTGTGAAAGTGTTTGTGTTCTAAAAGTATAATTAGTGTGTATTCTTCACATTTTAGTAATAAAATAATACATATATGATGGGTATATAGCTTTGTAGCTATTCCAAGGATTAATAGTTTATCCTGCATTTCAGTCCTATTCACTAACCTTTCCTTGGAGATCCTAAGTGAAAGTACAGCATTACAGTTGCCTACAAATTGGTGACCCGAATGTCAGAGTTTGCTTACCATGAACGGTTCTGTCTCCCAGGGAAGCTCTTTGCACCTTCTATAGGTGACTTCTCACCAGTTGAAATAGTGCAGGAGCTGTACCAAGACATGCAGCAACTCAAACATTTACCTGCAGCCCGCTACCATTCCTTGTTGAATTTGAGGGGCACATTCATGTTCCTGTATCAGGAGTATGTGTGTGTCCACTTCGATTGCCGTATTGTATAATCAGCTGCACAGACTGGACTTTCAGGATAGAGATTGGTGACAGGCCAGTCACTATTTCTGTAGAAAGAGTAAAGGCTGTCCTCATTTTGGCTTACACAGAGGCCAATAGCAGAACAACCTCCAATCCAAGACACAGCCCACATCACAACTCATTTAGGATGCTGTGTCTGCTTCCAGAATCACTTCCAGCCAAGCTGATTACTTCACACGAGATGGTGTAGGGAACTAAACATTATTCCTTCCATATTCAGGCTTCCGGTATTCAGCAAATCCTTAGCATGACATCCGTTGGAAGGGAAGTAAAGGTGTTGGTTTGTGTCATAGGTTTATCGCACATAAAAGAATCTCAAAGTTGAAAAAGAGGGTTCTTTCATGCCCAGTATAGAATGGGATGCTGAGAACCATAGTAGTAAAAGAGCATCCATAAATAAAACTCATTTTATTTCCAGTATTCAACTGTTTGGTGCAAAGGGATGAAGGCTGGAACTGTAGCTAGGTCAGGTAGCTTTCCCTTCAGGAGATCTGAAAACAAAGAGTATCTAAAAAATGATCAACTCCATGAAAAAAATGTATGTAACATAAATTGTGCGTTTTAATGTGCTCTACATTATTGTCTCTCTTACGGTTTACCAGTTACACAAAATTCTGTAAAATTCATCCAGAATAAAATAGTCTTCAGAGGCTCTTCCCAGAAAATTCAAAATATACATATTGTTTGTCAGGTATGTATCTTTAATATACAATATTTTAATCAAAATCATTAGACGCATTTTTTGAAAATCTTTGTGTCGCATCCTTGGAAGTTACAGAACTTAAATACCAAGTTTGGTATTTAACATCCTTTTTGTTTTTGAGCTATGCTACACACACACATGCACACACGCACCCTCCCCCCTCACTCACACTCTCTCTTTTCTAAAAATGCTTTTTTGGATTCAGGTGGTCTCAAAACATGTATTTCTGGTTAAATCTCAGTATCAAATTTTTGGGTGCAATGCAATACCTTCTCTATACACTATGTACATAGTATGTATAGAGAAAGTAAAAACTACAGAAAAATTAATTGGCAGGAAGAAAGCTGTGCTTTTTTAAGTGGACAACCCTAAAATTCTTTGCATACTTAGTTTTAGCTAATTGTGGATCTGTCCTCAAAAAACAATAGTGTTATTGTGAGGACAGAGGCGAATGGTTTTGTTAGTTGTTTGCACTGATTCTTTCGGTGTCCTCAGAGCCTTATGTTGCTGTACAGTTTGCACCCTCAATTCTAAAGTGTCTTAACTCAAAATACCTGGTATTTCAGAAGCAAGCACCTTAGTTTCATTATGCTTGTATAGAATGTACATTTATCACAGGGTCTTGAGTTTGAAATGATAAAATATCCCAAATAGTGACTAACGAGTTAATACAGTTTTATTCTAAGCAGCAGATACTAAACCTACAAGTAAATACATAGGTAACTCAAAATGAACATTTTGAATTATAAATACTTGGGTGGCACTGTGGCCTAGTGGCTAGACCGCTTGCCTCCCAACTAGGTGGCTTGAGTTTGATCCCAAGTGCCTGCATGTGGGATTTGTGGTGCCTCCAGTTTCCCCTGTCACTCATTCCACCAATTGCTCCATTATCACCTTTCCTATCATCCATTTAGCTTGCATTTCATATCATCCTCACGTTCATGCCTGGTTATGGGCCGATCACTCATTCCAGGTTTTTCATTTTGTGGTTTCATGCCATTGACTCCCCAACAGGCTTCTGACCCCTAGGCATTCACTTGTAAATCCTAGGGGGGTGTCAGTCCTAACTAGGGGGAGGGTAAGCCGACTACAAATTATAATACTTTATGTCAGGGTGCAAGTTATAAACCTAATAGCCAAAATTTCATCAGAAAGAAATGTTAGAAGGTGTTGGTAAATCTACCATCTTCTCATACAGTGTGCCCAGGATTGCTGCACTCGCTCACTGATGCTGGCCTTAGGCTGATCTGGGTATATCAGTTGGTTAGGCACTGACCTTCTGATCTCAAGGTTGTGGGTTCAAACCCAGTCCAGACCTATGATTTTTAAGAAGTGACAGCCCCATGACAGTAGATTTACTAGTATATAAAAGAACTGTTGTGGGATGAAATTCTGGCACACTGGTGGTACTAATATGATTCTGGAAATTGACAGTGTCGTTAACAAACAAATAATTTAAATTTAAACCAGGCTGTTCTAACTCAGCTCATCTGAGCAAGAGAATATGCACACTCTCAAGCACAAAACTTGGAGCAGAGCTAGAGGGGGAATTAGCCAGTACATCACTGGGCAAAGGTTACACCATAATGCTTGCATCCTGCCACTTTATTCAACACTTGATTCAAGCTATATTGATAGCTTTTCCTCTGTGAGTTACTAGATACTCAGTGTGTTTTGGTGTGCATCAAAGCTGGAACAGCCTGCTTTAGACTATCCTTTGTATGGGTTCCTGGACATGTTGGACAACATAGCATTGAGGCTGCTGCAAAGGCGGTGTCACCCTCCGTGGTGTCATGGTTACCATTCTAACTTCATATTTTTTGGGTGTAAAAATTCTTTGTATGGCTTCCTTCGAAGGATGTAAAGCCATTGGTCCCATTTTTTAAGATATATGACATGTAAAAGAACCTCAAGCCTGATAGGAAGGTCTCTAAGCAAAATTAAGCAGTCTTTCACGCCTAGTATAGAATGGGACACTGAGAACTACAGCAGTTAAAGAGCATCCATAAATAAAACTCAATTTCATTTGCAAAGGCAGCCATATCATAACCTAGATTTTTAGCTCATATCTTTTTTAAGATTTTAGTGCATTTTAACATTGGTTTATATTTTTGCGCTGGAGTGCTGAATGATCTGGGCTACAGGGAAACAAACTTCGGGAGGTGAAACCCCTCGCTGTCACCTGGAGTATCTTCTCATACACCTGTCATTATGAGGAGATCATTATAGCCTGATTGTGCATTGGGCACTGTCATGTATTGCCTTTGGTCCCTGAACCAATGACTATGCAATATGTTTTTATTATGTCTGCTTAGCTCCATGTGTGTCGTTCAACTTGTCAGCAGGCATTTCCCAGATGCTGGTAGATACATAAAGTGCTGTGAAATGTGCATTGGTTTTTATTCGCCACAGTAGTATAAGCCACAGAGTGCAATCTTCATACTTTACTTTTTTATGTTTTATCACTTTTATTCTTTTGCATTCTATTCTGTTTTAATCTTCTTTTATGACTTTTTTGCATGATCCTTTTGCTCTTGTTTGCACTTTATGCTCTGCAGCTTTGGAGACTGCTTTAGCAGAGATTTATTCTGTTTTTATGTTTTAGACCACAGGCCTAGTTCCTAACATTTTAAGTCTATTATATTGTCAGGGCACTAGTGACTTTAGTAGGTAGTTGTGCACCCTAAAGCCCCACCACTAATATATATTTTTATGACTCATGCCTTCTTTGCAACCAGTGATTCAGTTATCATGAGCGTAATAAAATCTACTAGCTATGTATGTATTTTCAGAATTATCTGTAAGAGCAAATGAAGAGGCAGATGAATCTCGGGCCAATATAGCAGAGCAGAAGGCAAGATTGCAACAGGAAGCAGAGGAGAATGAGGAGGAGGTAAGTAGAAACAGATCCATAGTAGATGTAAAAGCATTAACAGCAATGCTTTTCATCTTTTAAAATATAGGGATCACTCAAAATTTGAGAATGAATATAATAAAATGTTAAAATTTTAATCTAATCATTGCATCTTTTAAAAGTATTTTCCATGACATTCCATTCAAGTCCAATTCTTTTAAAACCACTTTTCAAGTGCAGAAAATACCATTCTTCTTTGAAGAGTGTGGAAATACATTCTTTGTAAACAGCTACTGCAGCATCAGGTGATTCAAATCATTAACTTAAAGTTTTTTCTTTTGTTTGGGGGAATAGAAAAAGTTGCCTATGGCCAGATCTGGACTATAGGGAGGTTGGGATAAACTTTTTACTCCTGATTCTTGTAGAGATTGGATTGTTTCTAGTGCACAGTTGTGATGCAACAAAATTTCACCCAGAGCAGACTTAGTAAACTTTGTTCTTAGTGCATTGAAAATTGGGCAGTCATTTTGTGGTATACCAACTGGCACTCTCTTCTGGCTCTCAAACATTCACAATATGGACACTACCTTAGAAGAATGAACAGATCAGCTTCTTGCCAAGACTTTCTCACCTCATTTTTGTTGGGGATACTGGGAAGACCCAGACTGATGATTATCGTTCAGTTCGGGATCGTAATGGTATATTACACTGACTTCCGTCAAGTATTACAATGTTAAATATATTTATGGGTAAAAAATAAAAGAATTTGAGTTGGTTTTTGTAACACAAACATCACTTATTTTTACTTACTGGGACCGGTTTCGGGAACACTTGTTCCCATTTTCAACCCTTGATTCCAACTAAATCTTTCTTAGTTGGGGTCAACGATGGGGGTGGTGATGTATCAATTGTGAAGGCATCTGTTACTGGATCTATGAACTTCCAGAGGTTGCTGTATGGTGGTAAATAAAAATTCATGATATGGCTCTTTTTCTTCATGATGTAAATCTTCTCCCAGACATCTAATTCTGTGGGTTTATGTGCTGGTTTTAACAGTTTTTTATTCGGGTGATTTCCTCAGTGACCAACCTCAGTTCAGAAAATTCACCTATCATCCGTGGGCACACAACAAACTTCAGAAAATCTTCAGGAATTTTAACATCACCTTAGCTCCAAAAAGCAACTACAGCATTCAGAATCTGCTATCAGAAATTTAAAAGATCCTATCCCTGCAGACTAAAAACCGGGAATTTATGAAATTAAATGCTTGTACTGTAATCTGGTGTATATAGGAAGGACAAAGAAAAGTTTGGAGACCAGATTAAAGGAACACATGAGAAATCTAAAATACAAGCAAATAGAAAAATCAGCAGTTGCCTGTCATTTTTGTACATCAGGACACGAAATCACACTGAATATTAAACTGTTAAAACCAGCATATAAACCCACAGAATTAGATGTTTGGGAGATCTACATCATGAAGAAAAAGAGCTATATCATGAATTTTTATTTACCTCTATACAGCAACCTCTGGAAGTTCATAGATCCAGCAACAGATGCCTCCACAATTGATACACCACCACCCCCATCGTTGACACCAACGAAGAAAGATTTAGTCGGAATTAAGGGTTGAAAATGGGAACAAGTGTTCCCAAAACCGGTCCCAGTAAGTAAAAATAAGTGATGTTTGTGTTACAAAAACCGACTCAAATTCTTTTATTTAATCACATCACTGTCACAAGCTTCTATGCATATTTGCAAGTTTTGAATATTTATGGGTCTTTTTCCATTTAATTTTCTATAATTTCCTGCCACTAATGTGCATATACCTGTTTCATTTTTGAGGCAGTTGGTGATCTAATTACCACAGAGTTTCTGGATATGAAGTTTTACTCTAGGATGAAGTTTAAGGCTGCTGATCTAGTATTCAGGGCTTCTTGAATCTGGTAGTCTATGTAACAGTGATCTTTACACAGCATACATTCTGCTTTCATAACATTTACATTCTATCCCAAGCGACCTCGTGTGGGATTTGTGGTAAGCAAAGTAGCACAGGGATTGGTTTTCTCTGGGTTCTGTACTCTCTATCAATACTTTGGGGGATTTCACCCGACAACTCACATTTATGAAAAATGGAAAATTTGCTATAAAGGATCAACATGGTAACAGCAGACTCAAATTATATATGAGTTGCCCCACTAACTATAATGAACAAAATGGGATCCAGTATAACTTTTATAACAATAATTTATTTCATTAATAAACTATGAAAACCTTAAAAATAACACTACATAATAAAATAATAATGTGTGCAATATAGTTACGTGTCTGTTCAAACTCAAAATGCAATTACAGAAAACAAAGATGAAAATTAGTGAAATGGACCGTAGAACATTGTAATGTGGCATATTATTTCACATAACTGGCAACGAAATAACTAGATGAGAAATCATGACAGTTAATCTTTTCACCAACCCCAAATGAATTTAAATATTTGTTTCACCAAGCAATCATGTTCACGTAACACAAAGGAGATCGGTTTAGCCCTTACGATAAAGAATTAACGGCGAATCATGCCATAAGAAAACACTTACTGCTTCACTCTGAGAAGGCCTGTGTGTGTATAAAGCACCCCAACCTGAGACTGACTAACAGACAGCTTACACCTCTTTAGCCCCGAAAAAAAAACAAATGTAACTCATGCGGCAAAAAGCAGAACTACTTAACTTGTGTCTATATGTAGTGTTGAGTGTAAGAACACATTGTTGCCACATTATATTGTATCTGAATGGTACAGTTCTCCAATGTCATTACCCGATTCTAAGGTTGTGGGTTCAACTCAGCCCAGATGAGGCAGACCCCTTTGAAGCCATGATGTTTGGCTTCAGGCTAGGCGTTGTTCGCTGCACACCACTCCTTGTGGCTGTTGACTTCTTGGGAGATGCAGGCTGGATCACCCAAGTGGCCACTCTCCGGGTGGCGGCATCTCCTTCTCAAACAAGCTGCGTACCCTAGCATTGCTGATGGGTCTAATACCCATAACCCAGACTAACTTTATGCAGCATGGAATATTAGGCGCATTGTATATAATCATTGATTTTAAGGTTTGGAGAAGAAATAGAGATTTAGCTACCAGGATGTTGGTTGGGTATTAGGGAAATAAATAAGACTTTGCATACTGTTAATAAACCTATAACCCTGTAATGTTGTCGGTATATATGAATCTTTTGTGTGCCCACATGTGAAAAGTATTCTAGGTTTATAAGTAACAAAACTATTCCATAACCCCAATATCTGTTTATAATTATAACATGACTTTGTGACTTTACTATTTACTCTCTAATATGCTTTGAAATCCTATCTTTTGTCTAGTTCGGGATATTCATGTTACACAAACTTAGCAAACCATGGCGTCATCTCTGGTTTCTCAAAGTCTCTCGAACCTCCCCTGTTGGTTTCTCCACAAAAAGTGTATTTTCGTAATTCAGACTGTGTAGATGCCACTCTGCAATGCTTATATCTAAGCTGACGTATTAGCTTCCCGTTGGTTGTCTACCACGTCTCCCAAGATTTTATTCCCTGGTAGCTTGTTTCTAATTTGCCCGGCGCAAACTACAAGCTACCTCTTTAATAACCAAGTGGATGTAAACAAACTTCTGACCTTTGATACAAACTGTAAACTAATGATCCCTCTTGAACAGTTTTCTACAGGCACAAAAGACTCCCTAGTTCTTGATACAAACTTTCAAACAATATTTCAGAAACAAAGTCATTTGGCACGCTACCAAAATAAATCAATATTACCATAATATTAGGAACAACAAACTTATTAATTAAAAATATGATATGAAGTAATTAAAAACATTTACACAAATTGTGAAAACTCATATCAGAGCATTGAGTTTCTGTTTCACAGACTGATGGTTTTTAAGTGTGCTAAAAACTTCAATCAAGTCAATAGATTTTCTGGCATGTAAAAGAACTCCTGCAAGAGGAAATTCTAGCACACTGGCACTGATGTGATCCAGACAATTGACAGTGCATTTATAAACAAATAGTTTCAAGTTTCTGCTATGTTGGATGTAAGACTTACACCCCTTCAAGAAGCAGTACTACCATATTTTAAAGCAGGCATGTGCATTTACAGATAGGAAACAGAAATGGTTTTCGACCATCTTGCATGTGATAGAAGTTATTATTTAGAGTAAATTACCGATATATTCCATGTATGAAGCCTTATTACTAAGCAGTGTTGGGCTGCAATAAAGTTACAATTGAAATGTTGTCATGGCAAATTCTGAGCCAGTTCATAAAGGTTTGACTTTCCTTGTTGACAATTATTTTGTGCAATTGAAACATGTTCTTTTGAAAGGAAGTGAATAAATAAATAAATAAATAAATAAGCATTTAAATGAGTTTAACAAACAAGGAATAATCAGAATATGCCCAATGCAAGTAAAGCTTTGCTGTGCAACTGGAACTACAGAATCAGCTGTATCATTTTCCCTTTTTTGCAATCCCTCCAAAGTAAAACTGAGAACAAGGAATTTAATAAGCATATTCCCTTACTAGAAAGTTTAATAACTAAACCATTTGCTAGAAAATGATGTTGATGGTTTTGTAAATCCTATGCATGTTGAAACAATAGTGAGGCATTTGCAGCTACAATTAACATCCAAGCAAACGAAACCTATCATGATAAACATTGTATTTATTATGTTATCAGTTGCAAAACATGCAATGTAGATTTTTTGCAATTAAAATTTTGGCTTCTTGCTTCTACATATCCATGTATGCAACTGTTTTCATAGATGAATTATACCAAGTAAAAATACAAATGTCATTTCACCAACAAATATGTAGATAATTGAAAATAACTCTAGTGTAGCCAAACCAGTTTTAACAAAATAAATGCAAATGTAAAAGACTGTAAGTAGAAATACAACGTTACTTGTATTAGTTTACTGTTGGGTTAAGCTATATAAAAAAGAATGAGTACTTTTATTTAAGAACCTATAGCTGCCACTGCAACTCAAAAATGAAAAGTTTGTTAAATACCAAACTTTGTATGTAAGTTCAGCATCTTTCAAGGATGTAACACAAAGATTTTCAAGAAAATCTCCTCGCCCTAAACTACCCTTTACATGGAACATTTTTTAAAAATTTTGATATGATCAAAAAAGACTATTTTGATAAAAATTGCATTATATTAAAGATATTTACATGCCAAACCATATATATTAGCTTCTGAAGCTCCTATTTATTCTGGACGACTTATGCATAACTGGTAAACTGTGAAAGATAGACAAAATTTTCTACACAAAAATTATAGATCTCATTAAAACAATTTATATCATACATTTTTTTACTTTCTCCATACGCACTATGTACATAGTGTATAGAGAAAGTATTGCACTCCACCAAAAAATTCTATACCGAGATTTCACCGGAAATATATGTTTTAGGGTCCCCAATATCTAAAAAAAAACATTTTCACAAAAGGTCTGTGTGTGTGTGTGTGTCCGTGTGTCTGTGAACATGATAACTCAAAAACAAAAAGTCGGTAAAATACCAAACTTGGTATTTAAGTTTAGTATCTTCCAGGGATGCGACATGAAGATTTTGAGAAAAATACCCCCACCCCCAACTACCCTTTACATGGAAATTTTTTCGAAAATTTTGATTTTCTCAAAAATGGCTCTAACAATTTTGATTAAAATTTCGTATATTAAACATATTTACCTGACAAATGAAATGTATATCTTGAATTTTCTGGGAATAGCCTCTGAAGAGTAGTTTATTCTGGATGAATTTTACTAAATTTTGAATAACTGCTAAATCGTAAGAGATGGACAAAAACTTACTACACAAAAAATGTAGAGCACATTAAAACAATTTATGTTATATACATTTTTTCGTGGAGTTCGTCGTTTTTGTGACATTCCTTATTTTTGGTTTCTGCTATGAAAAATGTATACTTTTCTCATACAGGAACTTGTCAACTCCTATCCATATAGACAAAGGAACTTCATTGACATAGCAACCAGCTTTTGACTATCAGTTTAACCTACAGTTGTTCCTTATTTCGCCTTCTACTGACAAGGAAGTAATTAGACTATTTCTGCTATTTTTTTCTGATTAGCATAAAGTAAATAGAAGTATAAGCTTTTTAAGAATTATTTGTTGCAGGGATATGGAGAAAGTCATGTGAATGGTACACATCAGATTTTTTTGTCAAGTTAACCACTTCCAAGATATTCCTTGTTATTGGTTTCAATTTTGAAATACTTATAGCCCATGTGTAATGTGGGGGTAGCATGTCTGCCTCACATTCAACAGGTCACGAGTTCCAATCTCACTTAGGGTGACTTACCCAGATAAGGTTTTTTTCAGGGTTTTCCCTTATCCTGGAAGACGAATGTCAAGTAATTTGTTTTACTCCTGGCTTTTTAAAAGATTTGACTATCACTTTAACATGGTGTATTTCCTTAATCCTCTTCTGCTTGTAAGGGACTAAGTAATAAGACCATTTCTGCTATTGTTTATGTTGATTAGTATGAACTAAATAGAAGAATAATCTTTTGTAATAACAGTTTGTTTGCAAAGCATGTAGAGAAACTCAACTGAATGAAACACATTAGATTTTTTGTACATTTACTGGATTGAGCATTTTATACATTCTAAGTAACATGTAAATATAATTTTATTACTATGCTTTGCTGTATGAGGAAATGTTTTACAGGTTGCAATTTCATAAAATTAGCAATTAATATAGGTATATATTATTTATGCTTCTACAGCCAGAGCTTTTCATTAATTTCAGATAAACAGGGTTCGAGCCTTTGCAGAGGCTACGCTGCCTGATGGTGGACCTGTGATTGCTGTCTTGGTTTTTGCTTGCAATCGGGTCACTGTGAGTAAGAACATAGAACAACTGCTGAGCTATAGACCCTCACGTGAACAATTCCCGGTGATTGTTAGTCAAGATTGTGGCCACCGGCCCACTGCTGATGTTATTGAGTCTTATGGAGATGAGATAACCAGGATAGCGGTGAGTTTCACATGTTAATCTCTCTGAATTTTCAGATAAACTGCTTAAAATCGCTATATGAATAACACCTACTCATCCTTGCTTGTATTTTATTATCACAATGTGAGGAATACACACTAATAACACTCAACAACCTCAGTATTATACGTATTGGTTAGTATTCCTGTCTGTCATGTGGGAGGGCAGGGTTTGTTTCCCTGCTGTGGAGCCAATTCAAGCACAATTCTGGTTCACAAAAAAAAGTCTTAACACAAAATATACTTTTGATACAAAAAACATGGGAACTGCAAGTGAGATTACAACTGAGAAAGTTACAAGGGGTGTTAAATAGGTCCTTAGAAAAAGATAGAAAGCAAATTATTTTTGGTAAATTTTTTTTATTTTTTAACATAATCTCCTTTTAGCTTGATATATTTTTCCCAGCCTTCCAAAAAGTAGGATTTTGGAAGGTCCTCAAAATAGGCATCTTTTGGGAGATAACCTCTTCATCACATGTAAATTGTTTGCTGCTGAGCCACTTCTTCTTGTTCAGAAGTAAAAAAAAAAAAAAAAGTCACTGGGGGGCAAATCTGGTGAATACAGTGATGTAGCAATTCAAACCTTAATTCTCCAATTTTTGCTATTGAAACTGCGTGGGTATACACCCTTGCATTGTCTTGGTGGAAGAAAATCTTTTTCTTTGCCTGATGAGGACATTTTTTCTTGATTTCTCTGTTCAACTGGTGCAATAGCAATGCATAATACTCTCCATTTATCGTTCTTCCTTTCTGCAAGTAATAAAAGTAGATAATTCCATGCACATCCCAAAAAACCGAGTCCTCCACCTTGTTTGCAGATTTCATCACCTTTGCCTTCTTCCACTGTTTCGACTGTACTTTTGTTTTGGAGTGTAGTAGTGTATCCATGTTTCATCCATAGTTATGTATTGGCACAGAAACTCGCCAGGATTACTACAGAAAAGTGTCAAATCAACTTCCGAATTGATTACACAATTTTGTTTATTCTCCATTGAGAGCAAACGCAGCACCTAACTTGCGTGAGACCATTGTCAGACATAGATTTTGGTGCAAAATTGAGAACACTTTACCATGTGATATGTCTGTCACCTCTAATATTTTGCAAACTTTGATTCATTGATCACTCAAAACCATATCCAGGATTTTGTCAATCATTTCAGAGGAAGTCACTTCTACTAACATCTGGAACGATATTCATCATTTGTGAATGTAGAGCCAGAAATGAGTTTATTTATCCAATTGTAAATTGTCTCAAACGCAGAAGCAGATGTGCCATGAACAACATCCAACTCTACTTTTATCTCTTTTGGCGTTGTCTTTTAAATAGAGGTATTTAATCACTGCACAAACTTATTTTTATTTACTCTACACATACTATTTACATAGTGTAAAGAAAAGGTATTGTATTCCACCCAAAAATTTGATACCGAGATTTCACCGGAAATATAAGTTTTGAGACCCCCTGAATCGAAAAAAGAATTTTTAGAAAAATATCCATGTGTGTGTGTGTGTGGGTGTGGGGGTGGGTGGGCGGATGCGTTGCGTGTGCGTTGTGCGCGCGTGTCAAAAACAAAAAGGCCGTTAAATACCAAACTTTGTATTTAAGTTTTTTATCTTCCAAGGGTATGACACAAAGATTTTCAAGAAAATTGCCCCATCCCCAATGACCCTTTACATGGAAAAGTTTTTGAAAATTTTTATTTTCTCAAAAATGGTTGTAACAATTTTGATTAAAACATTGTATATTAAAGATATTTACCTGACAAATAAAATATATATCTTGAATTTTCTGGGAATAGCCTCTGAAGACTACTTTATTCTGGATGAATTTTACGAAATTTTGTTTAACTGGCAAACCGTAAGAGATAGACAAAAACTTACATAACAGAAAATGTAGAGCTCATTAATACACACAATTTATGTTATATGCATTTTTTTCATGGAGTGGATCATTTTTTAGATATTCCTTGTTATTGGTTTCAGCTTTAAAAAACTTAAAACTTTTCTCATATAGGAATTTGTCAACTCCTGTCCATACAAACAAAGGAACTTCGGTCACATAGCAACCAGCTTTTGACTATAACTTTAACTTATGCTACTCCCTTATTTCCCTTCTACTTACATGGAAGCGAGTAATAAGACTATTTCTGCAAATTATTTCTCGATTAGCATGAAGTAAAAGGAAGAATAAGCTTTTTATCAATAATTTGTTGTAGAGATGTAGAGAAAGTCATGTCAATAGAACATATCAATTTTTTTTCACATTTTTTAAGAAGCACAAGATTTTTTATTCATTTGCCTATAGCAACGAAATCATGTAATGGATGTAGCTGAAACTTTAACTGCCATCTAGTAAGAGCTGACGGTTACTAAATAAGGTTTTTTTTTTTGTTTTTTTTTCTGTTACGAGTGTAATTTCTTGGGTTTTCTAAAGACTTAATTGAACACTCCTAGTAATGCTGAGAATAGTGTTAGATAAACAGTTGTCGTGTAACACACATATACATCTCATGGTAGCAAATTATCTCTTGTTATATTTTAATAGTGAAATTAAAAAAAGCAATTCAAAATGAGCTTGACATGAAACAACTGCTAGAGCTCTTTCTAGTCCTAAGTTGGTAAACTGAAACCAGAAGAAGTTTTAGTAAATGTGCATCCTGAATCCCTCAGATTTATTGAGTGTTGGCTCTTTTAGTAAATGGGTACTTATAGCTCATTTAAATGCAACTCAAAACTATTATTGCTTCGAAAAACAATAACAGAAATAATAATGAACAACAAATGACTTGAATGCACCCTATTAATAAAGGAATGAAACTGATATGATCAGAGGAATCGCAAAAAGTAATGGATATGCATTATACAGTGTATACTGTAACTTGATGTTAGCTAATCTGCATTATTTTAGCTAAATTGGAAGTAGGTGAAAACATATTGGTTAGTTCCACATTGGTATCAATATGGCCATCAAAGTGCATTCTTGTTCTCATAGTATTATGAACCAAATTCTTCTCTATTTTATTTTACATCACCTTAACTGCATTGTCATGTCGTGATGAATATGTACTTCATGGCTTGGTGTGTGGTGAATGGTTAGCTTTTCAAGTCTGTATCATACCTTCCTGTTTTATCACATGTCCACAGAAGCCTTAGTGCTAGGCAACTTTACCTCTTATTTATGTGTAGAGACCCTAATACCTGACAACTGTATCACTGCTTTTACATGTGCTGGGCAGATGGCATTAGGGTGCCATCCAGTCTACATGCTTTTATTATTTGTGGATAGATGACAGCGCTTTCACTGTTACAAATTTTATTTTTAATATTGTTTTAGATTTAAGTTGGAACTTTGGATAATGGTACTAAATATCCATACCTTGGCAACTGACGGAAACTACAAAAAAAAACCTGGTGTGTTAATAAGCTTATTCTCCTATTTACTTCACGCCAATCAAGAAAAAATTAGCAGAAATAGTCTTATTACTCACTTCCTTGTAAGTAGAAACGAAATAAGGGAGTATCATAGGTTAAAGTGAAGTCAAAAGCTGGTTGCTATGGGCTGAAGTTCCTTTGTTTGTATGGACAGGATTTGACAAATTCCTGTATGAGAAAAGTACAAGTTTTTCAAAGCTGAAACCAAAAACAAGGAATATCTCAAAAACATCAACTCCTTGAAACAAAATTATGTAACATAAATTGTGTGTTTTAATGTGCTCTACATTTTTTGTGAGGTAAGTTTTTGTGCATTTCTTACGGTTTAGCAGTTATGCAAAATTCATCCAGAATAAAGTAGTCTTCAGAGGCTATTCCCAGAAAATTCAAAGATATACATTTTATTTGTCAGGTAAATGTCTTTAATATACAGCATTTTAATCAAAATCATTAGAGCCATTTTTGAGAAAATTGAAATTTTCGAAAACAGTTCCATGTAAAGGGTAATTAGGGGTGGGGGGATTTTTCTCAAAATCTTTGTGTCACATCCCTGGAAGATACTAAAGTTAAATACCAAGTTGGGTATTTACCGACTTTTCGTTTTTGAGTTATCGTGTTCTCAGACACACGGACACACTCACACAGACCTTTTTGTGAAACTGCTTTTTTTTTTTTTTTTTTTTTTTTTTTTTTTTGATATTGGGGACCCTAAAACATGTATTTTCGGTGAAATCTCTGTATCAAATTTTTGGGTGGAGTGCAATACCTTCTCCATACACTATGCACATAGTGTAGAGAAAGTAATAATCCCCAGTCACATTAACCCAGGGGATTTAAACCCAGGAACTCCTCAATGCAGATCACACCACCACTTCCTTAGCCATCCCACTTGGTACAAAAATTCTCTCTACAGAAATAAACACTACAGGATTACCATTTGTCTCTGGAGATCTGACAGATAATGGCCGTATGCAAAAGAATATCACTGCTATTGGAAACAGACATGTTACTAGATTGATTCAGCATTATCAAAAGGGAGAAATCTTCATTCATAGATGGGCTGAAAACAATTTAGTTTCCCACTTGTCTTTTAACTTTCCTTTAGTTGTTTAAGAATATTTACTTTTTACTGTATTTATGAGTAACGTTCTAATGTTATAAGGGTTTAGTTATTGTAAATTTTAATTTACAGCAACCAGACCAAAGTGACATCCCAGTTCCTCCAAAAGAGAAGAAGTTCAAAGGTTACTTCAAAATTGCTCGCCATTATGGCTGGGCTCTCAATCACACATTTTTTAAATTCAATTTTGACACAGTCATAATTGTTGAAGGTAAGTGAGGTTTTCTATATGAGAATGAAAACTATGGGGTTACTTAGCACTTAAATATATTTCAACTGTACATTATTGTTGTTCATCACGACTACCTAATGGTTAGAAGTTAAGTATCAACTCATGGGGATGTGTAATATATTTGAGATTAGATTATGATTGTAGACATTTCAACTTCTGGGTGCTTCTACACCTTAATATGATGTATAGAAGATTTTGCTTTTAATACTAAAAATTTGCAAAATGGCCTATAATGTATCTACGAATTTTGGTTAAAAAGTAGAACCAATAAATAAAAGTGAAACTACTTTATTTATGAAAAAAGTTAACTGGTATACATTTGAATTTATGGAGATTGTACTTGCACCAACACTTTCTGAAGATGATAATAGCTAAGTGGTCCCCATCTGCATTTATGTGTTCTTGAAGGTTGTGTTGAAATGTCTCCACAACACATAATATCATCTCCCATGGAATGGTGATGATTTCATGGTAGATATCATCTTTCAACTCCTTGATGGTGTGCAAACGGTGCAAGTATATGTTTCCTATAAATATCCTCAAAGAAAGTAGCCAATAAATCCTGAGAGTGGGACAGCCAAGTCAAATTTCCAATGTAGAAATAAGTTGATTTTGGAGCACTCAGAGAAAAGCCCTTCTTTGAAGTGCAGTATATAGCTTAGGAACTAAATGCTAAAACCAAATGTATTTCAGGTCTCATGTTTGGAGTTCTGGCATGATAAAATTTTGTAGCATTTCAACATAGCAGTCAGAATTTACATTTACACAACACATGCACGCACATGTACCATTTTCTAAAAATGATCTTTTTTGATCCAGGGAGTCTCAAAATATATATTTCCATTGAAATTTTGCTATTGAATTTTCGGTGGAATACAATACTTCTGCCACTTACTATATATAATACATAAAGTAAAACTCTATGATAATTGAAAATATACCAATAGAAATTTTTGTCCATGAAATGATTAATACAACAATTGTGTGTTTTAGGAATACATACATTTTTACCTTTGCTACTAAATGCAAAGTACATAGGTAGGGAAGGTATTGCATTCCACTGAATAATTTGAAAACAAAATTTCACCAATAATACATTTTTGAGTACCTCTGAATCCAAAAAGAGCATTTTAGAAAAAGATTATTTATTTTTATTTTTGATGCTCTTTACCTGGTGTGGTTCTCAGCATCCCATTCTATATTGGACATGAAATTTCTTTAAGTTTGTGCAGAGGCCTCTTTATCAAGCTTGAGGTATTTTTATGTGCTGTAAATCTGTAACATGTTAACACCAGATTTATTTCCCCTCCAAAGGAAGCTGTGCTGAAAAAGATCCATTGTTCTCTGCCAGGTTTGAACTCGCAACCTTGGAAAGCTGAAGGTAGTATGTTACTTCTAGACCTTGAAGGACGTGTGTGTGTGTGTGTGTGTGTGTGTGTGTGTGTGTGTGTGTGTGTGTGTGCATACGTGCGCACGTGCTCATGGATGGGTGCGTGCGTGGGGATGTGTGTATGTGAAAGAAAAAGAGACAGAGAGAGACCAAACTTGGTATTTAAAATCAATGATTTCCAAGGATGCTGTACAAAGATTTTCAGGAAATTTTCTCCACCCTAAACTGCCCTTTTTTTGAATTCTTGATTTTCTCAAAAATGGTTATCAAGCATTTTGATTACAAAGCCATATGTTAAAATAATTATATATAAAATAAAATGCATAATATATTGAATTTTATGGGAATAGCCTCTGCAGCCCTCTTCATTATAGATGAACTTTTGCATAACTGGTAAACCGTAAGAGATGGACAAAATTTTATTCCACACAATATGTAAGATCTCATTAAAATATACAATTTACGTCAAATACCTTTCTTCCTTTGTGGAGTTGCTATTTCTGATATATTCTTTGTTTTTGATTTAAATTTGTCAATGCTTAATTTTTCTAAAATGAGGCCCTCATTCATTTTTCTATTTCCTTTTTATTTTGTTTTATCCTCACTAAGTATAGAGTACAAGCATGTGCATGTCCATCCATAGCTTCAGTTAATTTTTAGCTAAATTTCAACAAGTGGGAAAGATGATATAATTTCTTAAGTTTAGAATTAATTTTATTATAGAACAGAATTTTAATTTTTCATAATGTTTGGTCAAGTTTCACAGATGCATCAACTTAAGATACAAAAGAGTTATTAGTCGCCCTCCGTGGTGTAATGGTTACCCAAGGTCACGGGTTCAAACCTGGCAGAGGATGATGGATTTTTTCTGGTATAAAAATCCTTAGCATGGCTTCCTTTGGAAGGGAAGTAAAGCCGTTGGTCCCGTGTCATAGATTTATGGCATGTAAAAGAACCTCAAGCCTGATAGAAAAGCCTCTGAGCAAAATTAAGTGGTCTTTCACACCCAATTTAAAATGGGATGCTGAGAACCATAGTAGTTAAACAGTGTCCATAAATAACACAACATTTACATTTTTAAAGAGTTATTATATTGGTGATGCTATTAATAAAAGGTTTTATGTTTTATGTTTAACTGTTAGAACCAACTGAAAGTTCAGTGCCTCAGCGAGGATTTGAACATTGTTCTCCCACTCCCCATGCAGTTGGTGTAACCATTGAGCTACTGTGACAATATGTCGGTATAACACCAAATTCTCCAACTCTGTTCATGTAATAAAATTGCCCAATAGTTGGTATAAACTATGTTAGCATTTCCTGAATACTAAGTATTTAAGATAGTAAGTCACCATTGAAGCGACATATACCAGTTGACTAACCAGGTAAAAATACAAATCAGTTGGAGAATTCAGTGTCATACCAACCATGTGGAGAGCAGGAGCACCTTGTTTAAATCTCTGATGTGACATTAAATTTAGCTGCTGGTTCTAACAGTAATATAAAATATTTATTTTAAATAATTTGTGTTCTTTCTTTACTTTTACTTTTATTGTGTAATTTATATTTTTACATTTCTTTTTGCCTTAAGTACCTTTATATGCTTATAATGAGTAGTGGTGATTTTTTATTGTTTTTTCACATTTTTAGGGTATTCATACTCAAATCCCTTTTCAACTTTAATAAATTATTTTTGCTGTATTTATTTGAGAATTTGCATAACTATGCAAGAAATTTATAGGTTGCTACAGATAAATGTTGGTGTTTCAGATGACCTAGATATTGCTCCAGACTTCTTTGAGTACTTCCTGGGGACATACCCCATACTTCAGAAGGACCCAACACTCTGGTGTGTGTCTGCTTGGAATGATAATGGTAAAGCAGGGCTGGTGGATGAAGATGCTTCAGATCTTCTGTATCGTACTGACTTCTTTCCAGGACTTGGCTGGATGCTTACAAAATCCCTTTGGGCTGAATTGGCTCCAAAATGGCCCTCATCGTTAGTATACAGCAAAACTTAACAACAATTATTATAACAATTTTAATGAAAGGTTGTTTTGGAACAGTGATACGTGTGAACACTTAAATATCACTTATGTATAGTTTTTCCAGACTGGTTTCGAAGCCATGTGCGCTTCATTGTCAATGGTTTCCTGGAAACATGGCTTCCACATGGCTTCGAAACCGGTCTGGAGAAACTATACGTGTTACTTAAGTGTTACAAGCTCAACTTAGAAATATTCCAATAATTATTATATTGGTAGTAAAATAAATCTTCCATAACAAGGAAGTTCAAGAATTATTTCAATTGGTCTGGTGGTTAGGATGCCGGTTCCTGTTGCAGATAGGGACTTACTCTTTATCCACAATCATTACATATCATTTTTAGAGCTGGAAGTATCATTTTTAAAATGTATGTTCAGAATATTAGTATTGTATCCGTAATAATGAAATATATACCAAATTAAAGAAAAAATTCCAATTACCATATTTATCCAAATACAAGACAACCTCCATTTTCCAGAACTTAATTTAGAATTAGCATATCATCAAGAAGAAACTTAATTTTTAAATTTAAATTTTGTCAAAAATTTTGAAAAAACCAAGGGTCACTGTTTAGGTTTTTTTTTTTTTTTTTTTTTTTTCTTTGAATTTATACAGAAATTCATGTGGTGAGTAGGAGAGAGGGAGAGGGGGAGAGCGGAAATTATGTACCAGTATGTGTGCAATCAGAAAAGTGTTAACGCCAATGGCAGTGATATCACGACTATAACAATGATAATAGATAAGATTTTCTCTTTAGACAACCTACCTAATATGTCACACCATTGAAAAAAGTTTTACCTAAATTAATAATTTGAGTTTGCTTGAAAATTGATGTATTGAGCGGGAGAGAGGTGAAGAGGGGAGAACGGAAATATACCAGTATGTGTTCAGTAGGAGAACATGACAGCATGTCTATGATGATGATGGAGATGATTTTCTATTTAAATAGCATACTGGATATAATCCATCATTGTAAAAATATCTAATTTGAATTTGTGCAAAAATTCATATTATGAGTAGGAGAGAGATGGAGAAGGAAGAATGGAAATGTACTGCTATGTCTGCGGTGATGACTGCAGCTTAGCTGTAGTCAATAAATATGCTTTTCCCTTTTACTTAACGTACCAAATATAACACATTATATAATACTTTATCTGATTCAAATTAATGCATGAATTCACATTATGGGCAGCAGTGAGAGGCAGAGTGGCAAATGTAAATGTACCAATTATGTGTGGTGAGAGGAGGGAAATGCACACCTAAACCTCTCTCTTTGTGCTTGACTGTTGGCTCCTAATAGCTACGTACAACCACCAATGTGAAAGGAAGTCTTCTATTTTTATTTTAGTCTCAGAGAGAAATAATTTTTCTAATGAGAATGATTATGGGACTGTTAACAGCTAACTCTTCACATGAAACATGTGAAATGAAAGGTACAAAATCTGCTGCATATATAATAACCAGAGCTAGGAAGTTCGTACCAAATTCCTTATTCAGAGTAAGACCAGCTAGGCTTGACAATACTATGCGGCGCTACTTGTGCGAGCAAAGGTCAAAGCAGAGTGCAACCCATTACTGCAAAACAGCTATCACTGCATAACACAGAACCATGTTGGTAGGTAGAATGGAAGGCATGCGAATAACATTTTTGTTCTGCTCAAATGTAAGCAACATTAACTTGTTTTACAACCATAGTAAGTTTTCTGGCAGTGTACTTATCCATGTACTTATTTAGAAACTGATGTCAGTTCTGGTATGCAAATTGTAAAACATCTCGCAACAGAACAGCTTTACAGAAATATATTATTGATTGAAAATTTATTTAAATTGTTACCTACAACTATCACACTGTTACAGTCCAGGGTATGGAGCTGAACTGAATCTGTGTGGCATGTAGAACTGTCAAAATGGATATACCAATCCACGAGTATCCTACCAGAAATAAAGATGAAAATGAAAAGTGTAATTGAAAATAATGCAGGGTTCAGTATGCATCGCATACAAGCTGCAATTTTAGATCCCAATAAATGCTATTTGCTTGGTGATATTGATATGGAACTGGTAAAATATTTCAAATACGCCCCAATCACATCATACTAAGTGGAACAAACTTTTTTGCATTACAAATGTTGTTTGTTGGAACATAGAATGAGGTTTGCCTTTGAAAGGCTTCAGAAGTACATATAGTTTTTAATAATACAGCTGCAGACAAGTAAAGATTTAGTTTAATTCCTGCTTTCATTTTTACCTAGTAAGATTCTGAAGATATTTAAGAAATTTTATTATTTGGATACTATTTTACATTCGATAGGAAATATTACAATCTGTGTTATAATTGCTTGGGTATTTTCATAATGTACATATTTAACAATTTGTATGTTGTACATAATGATCAAAATAGGTGTGCTTTTACGAATGTCTCATAAGCCATTTTTGTTCTCTGGAAACAGTACTGTTTCCTTGACAAAAGATTTGTTTACCTCTTTCCACTGTGTCTGTTATCAATGATTTGTTTTGATACAGTGAGACGGCTGGTCGCAACCTGTATTTGGAATGGGGAATGGTACAAACTTCCTAGCTCTGACTATAACTTTTACTATTTCCCCCAGGATTCACCACTGCCATACTCACAAAGTTTGAAACGATGCACGCTGTTCAGAAAACTATATTATGAATGTAAGATGATCTATAGTTTTCAGGATTAATATTTTAGAAAAAAACATTGTCTTGTATTTGGATAAATATGGTATTAAAATTTCACAAGAAATTTAAAAGCCGGCCCCATAGCTCAGTTGCACTTACCTGCTACGAGGAGTCCGGGGTTGATTCCCAGCTAGGGGGTGGGAACTTTTCTCTAATCAAGAATACTCCATATCCATCCCAGAGTCTGAAAGTATGAATGTGTCCATGGGTGTGAGTGTGAGAATCTAATGAATAAAATCTAAAAAGAGCAGAAGCCCAATGACAGCAGTACACAAGTTAACACAATTGCTGTAATTCGAGCCATAGGGAAATGCCACCAATATGGACCTACAGTTGAAGACTGGGTGCAAATAGAAAAAACAAAAAGAAACAGTCATGTTTGGGAATTTTTGCCATATTTTAGTTTTCCCTTAAGTATAAAAGAGGTCAAAGCCTTGTCTGCCTTGACCTGGTGTTATTCTGAATATACCCACACTGCTGAAACACTTCATGTGTATATATAAAGAAGACAATGGTAAAACCTGTAATTGTCTAAATAACTCTTTTGCTGAAATTTAGTCATAATTCTAATAACTCTTTTTTTAATTTTGAATACTGTGTTACACATTACTGAGTTTTCCCAAAACATGACCCCATGAGATATGAGAATAAATTACTGAAGGATGAATAATAGAAACTGTAAAGAATCTATACTTAATATTTCTGAAACCAAACTGATTGCATAACAAATTTCACTTAAATTTTTAAAATAATACCTCAATTATTTTATATATATTTCATTCATATTATCTATATGAGATTTGAAGTGCCGATCATAAGTGATGATTTGCAAACTGAAAATTCTTTGCTTTGCACCTTCATGTAAGAAGAAATTAAATCATATTCATAAGCTAATATAAAAAGCACAAGAAATATGTGTATAAGTATAAGTATAAGTATTTATTTGCCTATAGACATACATTCTGTAGTTTCAAGCATCGTCTTAAACTAATAAAATAATTTTACAAAAATTAATCACACTAGATTGTTCATTACAATTCATCAATTCTATATATACATTTCTCAGCTAAATACTTCTTTAGTTCATTCTTAAATATATTTTGTTTTAAAATTTTTAAACAGTTTGGTAATTTGTTATAAAATATTATACCTCTCAATAATGGATCTTTTTCAGTTGACTTACTACTTATTGAGTTTCTGTGAAAGTCATCACATCCTCTAGTATTATACTCATAAAATTGACTACTTGTATTTACACTAATGATGGAGGTTTAGTTGGAATAGAGTCTTTTAATTTAGATGTGATTAGTAAAAGTACTTTTTCCACAATGCTAATCTGTTTCATTTCTTCTTCGTAATAGGCAAGTTTGCATTTATTTGTTTCTGTATTGTGAAAAGTACATAAAACTATTCTAAATATGGTGCAATATGTTATATGTATGTTATTTTTAATAACAGTTATAATAATTATGAATTAGTCATAGGCATTCACTTTTTATGTCCACTACTTATTTGCAGCTTAAGACTCAATAGAAAGGTGCCTCATCAGCTGTCATTTATTAGTAACTCTGCCAATGTCATGACAATATAGCCAGCAAACTTTTACAAACTGTCAAGCACAAAGTTGAGTGGTGAGGATATAATTTTAATTTAAATCCTGGTCCCAGTACTAATCTTGATATGTGTTTCGTGTAAAGGTATTGGGATGACTGGGTGAGGCAGCCAGAGCAGCGAAGGAATAGAGCATGCATCAGACCAGAAATATCCCGAACACGTACATTTGGGAAGATAGGTGTCAGCAAGTAAGTGATATTTCTCTTATTTTATACTTGCTAAGTAACACATTAACATTAGCATAGGCAAGAGCTTTTGTTTATTTGACGAGTCGATTAATTACACTAAACAATACTTACTTGGGATTTTTTCTGGAACATATTTTGAAGGACTAGTTTCCTTCGTTTTGAGATGTTAATATATGGAAGCCAAGTGTTTTCATATCAAGTGTTTATTTTTTGTTAATGGAAGGAAATTGATGCCATATTGATTTACTGATTATGTGTTAAAATAAAAAATAATTACTGAGAGTAATTAGCTTGTAAGTGTTCAGTGAATATCAGAATGTTGAATTTAATGTGTATTTTAAGTATAATTTCATTTATGATCAAAACTAATTATTTAAAAAAAATTCAACAATGATAATTGCATTGCTACGTGCATGAAAAAGGAAGTTGTTCTTTCTAGTATACCGCATCCCCAAGCGTTGTATACCCATATTTAAATATTCACTAAGCGCAAATAGCTTATGAAATAAATATTATATGTACCAAAAGTAATTTATTTATAAATAAAAGGAAGTCTGTATTATATACTTCCTTAAAGAATGTTTAATAAGGAGAAATATGTGGAATAAGCTTTGAGCCTTTATAAGAGCTGAATAGATGCTCAACCTTTGTCATGCCTTATTTGTCAGTCTTCATGTGATCATCATTGCTTGGCACAAGGGTAGCATCCTATGCATTTGGCGGGAATGCGTGCTGTAACCACGCTAGTGGAATGCAGTCTTAATTTTTCTGTGCAATCGTACTGTGTTAATAATTATTGTATCCAGTGATATTGAAGAATATACAAGAACATTTTACCAGTGAAACCAGTGTATCATTTACAAGTATTATATTACCTGTAATGCATTCTCTCCCTCGAGGCCACGATCCTGAGATGTAATAATACCTATTACGGTGAGTAATACTGAAAAAGAATTTCAAGTAGCTCACCAATTAGTTTGCCGAGTTCACATATTACAGAGAGTAATAAAGCAAAGTATATGTAATAATTTTCAACCAGACAGCACTCGATGTCTGGTTGAGTAAGTTGTTTAGAGTAATTAATCGACTCATCAAATAAAAGGATATGACAACAAGGATGTTTTTAGCAATAAATAAGAAATGTCAATTTTGTGCTGTGCATAGAAGAAATGTGTATTTATTTCAAGTTACAAACAAAACCTGATGTGGTCCATTCACATGACTTCCTCTACATCTCTAAAACAAATCACCTATGGTACTACAGCAGTAAAAGCGGGCATTAAATGCTATCCCCCCAAAAACATTCTATACCCAAATTGTTGTAAAAAAGCTTTATTCTTCTAATTACTTCATGCTAATCAAGAAAAAAAAATAGCAGAAATGGTTCTATTACTTGCTTTCTTGTAAGTAGAAGATAAATAAGGGAGTACCATAGGCTAAAACGATAGTCAAATGTTTTATAAGCTGGTTACTATGTGATTGAAATTCCTTTGTTAGCAAGGTCAGGAGTTAACAAATTCCCGTATGAGAAAAATATAAGTATTTTAAAACTAAAACCAATAAAAAGGAATATCTCAAAAATGGTCAACTACATGAAAAAAATGTTTATGAATTAAATTGTGTGTTTTAACTAGTTCTACATTTTTTGTTAATTAAGTTTTGTCTTTCTCTTATGGTTTACCAGTTATGCAAAATTCCGCAAAATTTATTCAGAATAAAGATGTCTTCAGATGCTAATCCCAAAAGTTTCAAGATATAATCTTATTTATCATGTAAATATAATTAATATTTATGTATTACTCTACATCATTTAAATCTGTTGGTTTTGCAAATTTGTTGATTCTTTCATTTCTTTCTAAGCCAATGTGGACTTTCACCCAATCTATTTCTATTTTGCAATTTTGTTCTTTTAAGTCTTTAATTTTTTTTTTTTTACTTGCTTCTATCACATCATAATTTTAAATATTTTTCAGTGATAAATTGTTATTTTGCTATCTGATATTTAGCTACATTCTTTTTATTTTCATATTCAGATTTAATCTCTTCAATCTTTGCTAACAACTTGGTTGTTGGAATGAGCTGTTAAGTTTGTTTTATAATTCATATTTAAATTCTCAAGCTGTTAAGTTTGCATTGTAGTCAGCGGCGGTGCGTGGATTAAAAATTTAGGTGTTCACAAAATCAGCAATTTACCACCACCGCAGCCGCTGCCGCTACTGCTACCGCCGTCGCCGCAACATCAAATCCAGTAATATTAGAAACAGTGATAGTGCCGAATAACAAGAATTATAAATTTGTCACACAAATCATCACCCATCCAATACTGTAAAGATGTTGAATTTCTCTGAGAGTTAACATCAATATGAGGTGATGAAGGGGTGAAGTCCTTTGATGCAGTTCATGTGAAGAATGGTATTTAAAGTGAATAATATTTACATTGTTTGAATTATGTAATTAACACCAAATTTATTTGTACAGAAATTCCATGCGCCGGTTTTACAAATGTATAAACTTTTCTAACACTTGGTGATTCAAGTCTTTTATGCTGTTGACCAGTTTCTTCTCAATATCAAGCATTGCCAGTGCTGAAAGTCAATTCTTTTTATTGTGGAAAAGCATATTTCTGGTTCTGATGTAGACATGGTCGTAGTGATAACAATCTTCAGTAGCTCGGTTAATTGCAGAAAAGTTTCTTCGTTGAGGTTGTTCTCTGTTTTGAACTGCTTAACTCTCTCTTAAGCTTAACTCTCGCATAAAATGCAAATTACTTAGAAAAATAGCAAGTCTCACAAAGACTGCAGTTGCACTTCCGGATAGTTTCAACTAAATCTCAAAGATAGCAGCACCTCCTGCGGATAAACAGAACCCTGGAGGTGTTAATGTGCACGGTCGCACTGTGCTCATTTCTGACTGTAAAATTTCGAGCTGTTTTTTTGTTCGCTCAAGCGCAGAGCTGCTAAACGTTAGTTATACGCTAGCACATGAGGCCTGTGCTACAAGCGTTGTTGCCACATACTCAGGTTCTCGGCTGTGTTCAATCTGAAGAGCAGAGCACGGTATATTTAAACAAGTGGCACCGGATAGTGCATTTTATTAAATGTTTCCTGAAAGAAAAAAAGAAGATCCATTAAGAAATATTGGAGGTTCACGTGCTCTTGTGTTCCTACAAAGCAGCCGCCGCTGATTGTAGTTCATATTTAAATTCACTATGTGTGTGCATGTGTGCGTGTAATAGAGACAGTTAGTGACTCAAAAACAAAAAGTTGGATAGACTGCCTCTGTGGTCAAGTGGTCAGTGAGCTGACTTCTCATCTGGAGGTCCCGCGTTCGATTCCCAACTGAAGCGGGGAATATTTTAATGGTCGCTGATGACCTTTGTTGTTATAAAGTGACCTTAAATTAAAAAAAAAAAAAAAGTTAGATAAAACCAAACTTGTTATTGAGTTCAATGTTTTCCAAAGGAGTAAAATGAAAATTTTCAAGAAAAATCCCTGTTACCGCAACTACCCTTTTCATGGATTTTTTTTTTTTTCTTTCTTAAAAATGACTAATAATTTTGATTAAAATAGCATATATTAAGTATATTTTCATGACAAAATGTATATCACAAAATTTCTGGAAATAGTCTTCGACCTCCTCTTCATTTGCAAGAAAATTTGTATAATCTTGTATAACTAGACATTGTATAACATTAAGCAATAGGCAAAGTACAATAGAAAAAACATAGAGCTCTGTAAAGCACACAATTTATTCTAAACAACTTTTTTGTGGCATAAGCCATTTTTGAGATAATATGTTATCTGTTATTGATGGTTCAAATTGATCAATACTTTTGGCATTCTTTCTAAAGTCCTGTTGATTTTTATCTGCTTCTCACTATTGATAGAGTATGGAATCATAAGGTTAATGTATGCTTCCATGTTTACTTTCTCTAGCCCCATATGTACAGTGTACATAGGGATAGAGAAGTATTGTATTCCACCCAAAAATTCGATACCGAGATTTCACCGGAAATATATGTTTTAGGGTCCCCTGTATCCAAAAAAAGCATTTTCACAAAAAGGTCCGCATGTGTGTGTGTGTGTGTGTGTGTGTGTGTGTGTGTGTGTGTGTGTGTGTGTGTGTGTCCGTGTGTATGTGAACACGATAACTCAAAAACGAAAAGTCGGTAAAATACCAAACCTGATATTTAAGTTTAATATCTTCCAGGGACGCGACGCGAAGATTTTGAGAAAAATCTCCCCACCCCTAACTACCCTTTACATGGAACATTTTTCGAGCATTTTAATTTTCTCAAAAATGGCTCTAACGATTTTGATTAAAATTTTGTATATTAAAGATATTTACACGGCAAATAAAATGTATATCTTGAATTTTCTGGGAATAGCCTCTGAAGACTACTTTATTCTGGATGAATTTTATGGATTTTTGCATAACTGCTAAACCGTAAGAGATGGAGAAAACTTACAACACAAAAAATGTAGAGCACCTTAAAATGCACAATTTATGTTATATACATTTTTTTCGTGGAGTTGATCGTTTTTGACATATTCCTTGTTTTTGTTTTCAGCTATGAAAAACATACTTTTCTCATACAGGAATTTGTCGACTTCTGTGCATACAAACAAAGAAACCTCAGTCACATAGCAACCAGCTTTTGATTGTTAGTTTAGCCTATAGTACTCCCTTATTTCCGTTCTGCTAACAGGGAAGTAAGTAATAAGACTGTGCTAATTTTTTTCTCGATTAGCATGAAGTAAATAGAAGTATAAACTTTTTAACAATAATAATTTGTTGCAGAGCGGTAGAGAAAGTCATGTGAATGGAACACATCAGATTTTTTAAACATGTGTCTGTTGTGGTTTCCTTAGTATCCATAACAAAATATGTAATGTAGCTATTTATTCAAAGATTTATCTCAATTTAATAATAATTTAAGTTCAGTATTCTCCAAAGATGTCACACAAAGATTTCAGGAAAATTCCTCCATCCCAAACTATCTTAATATGGACATTTTTTTTGATTTTCTCAAAAATGGCTATCTATCAACTGTTTTCATCAAATTACATAAATTGTATGTCTTAAATTTTCTGGAAATAGCTTGTGTAGTCTTCATTTGGAAAGAATCTTATGTAATCTTGTTGTAGGATACCCCACCTGTGAAAATTGACCAAAAAGTGAGAAAACGAAAAAAAAAAATTTGTTGCCTAATTAAATAATGTAATGCTTGTAGTTCAATTTCCTGTTGTTTTTATTACCATGCGGCACTTGAAACATATCATGTGACAATTTAAATGGATGACTAAGTGGTTGTGGTGCTTTAACCTTTTCACAATGGGGAAAAATTGCTATAAAATCTGAAATTTGGTTTTGAAATAGCATTTGGCCTTAAATGTGTCTATTTCAAGTTGAAAATACAATAATATGCACTAATAACTAAAAAAAGTGAGTATAGTAATATGTTTCAAAATTCCTCTTTATTCTGGATGAATTTTACCAGATTTTGCTCAACTGTTGAACCGTAAGAGATAACAAAACTCACTACAAAAAAAAAAAAAAAAAAGGTAGATCACATCAAAACACATAATGTATGTCCTTTACATTTTTGTGTGGAGGTAACCATTTCCAAGATATTCCTTGCTATTGGTTTCAATTGTGAAGTACTTAAACTTTTCTCAGACAGGAGTGTCCATTTTTCTTTTGTTCTACTCCTGGCCAAGCAAAGAAGCGATTTGTAATGACAATAGCATAATGATAGCTTTTAAAACATTTGACTACCACTTTAGCCTAGTGCTTTCCCTTAGTTCCCTTCTACTTATAAGGAACTAGTAGTAAGAGCATTCTGCTAGTATTTATTTTGATTAGCATTGTGTAGAAAGAAGAATAATTTACAAAACAGGTCTCACACCGGGTCCTTCTACCTGCCCCATCATCATCCTGGCGTGCCATACCACCGATTATTTAACCTGGGCCCTCCCCATCCTAAACCAACAGCATATTTCCGGCCGTGAAATAGAGACTGTTTTGGCAGCAGAGTGCAGCTTAACTCGGACCAAATGACTTGCAGTTTTTCTTTGCTTTATATATTGTTCAGAATTTATGTAAACAGTCCGTGAGAGTTGACAGATATTTGCTACAGGAGAATATGAAATTCTAAGACTTACAAAGCAATAGTGTTAAATTGTACATTAAACTTTAAAACCTATTTTGTCGTGTTTTTATTTTTCAGCATTTTCAAAGCTTCAAATTGTTCCACGCGATGCAGTTTTCAAAATAGAGGCTTAAAAATGTTTATGCTGGGATAAAAATAGTATAAAAGAAAAATGATGATATGATTTTTTTTCTAATATCACCAGTGCTCTTGTAATTAAATAATACACTTCATACTTCCATAGCAAAAATAAAAAATTAATAAAATGACAATTAAATCATTTTTTTCTCCTAAACCAATAGTCAGATAAAAATTTCATCTCATCAATTTACTAATACTGTATTTATGAGTACAACTGCATAGTATTATATTTCTGCAACTGAAATTGCATCGTATGGAATGATTTAATTAAATGACAATAAAATATTATAAATATGTTATCACAGGAACTATTTTGAACAAAAGTCTGAAAATTAGCATGTAAACTATTCTTAATACTGCAATTGCTGTGTTAAAGTTTCAAATCAATCCAAGCAAAATTGTAGATTTTAGGTTTTTCACAGATGAGTATCCTTAAGTGGTAAACATTAAGCAATAGATAAAAGTGCACTATACAAAAAAATGTGTATATCTTTAAAACACTCAGTTTGTTTCAAATAACTTTTTTGTGGGATGAGTCAATTCCAAGCTATCCATTATAAATGAAATGATTTATTCTATACTTTGTGATTCTTTTAAAATTCTGTCAACATTCAGTTGTTTCTTGTAATTGCATGGAAAGAGTATGGCCAGCATATAGAGCCCAGTGTTAAACATTTGACTCACTATTCCTTTTATATGCATAATGAAATGTGTAATGTAGCTATTTTCTGCAAAGGTTAATCTTAATGAAAATTAAAGAGCTAGACAAATAGACTTTAATAAGAGTAATTTTTATAGACATACTTAAACATTACAGGGTTGAGAAAGTCAATTTGAATGTACATCAGACTTTAACTTTCTCTACCAAGTGCTATCTATGTATGTACTTAGTAGGCAGAGAAAGTATTATATTGCACACAAAAATTTGATACCAACATTTCACCAGAAATACATTTTTGAGGACCCTGAATAAAAAAAAAATTGTTGGAAAAAGGTAATTATGTGTGCGCCTATACATATAACTTAAACATGAAAAATCTATCAAATACCACACTTGGTTATAAATGTAATAAGAAGCTAGTAACAGTGAAGTAACAGAAATATTAATATAACAGTTAATAGTTGCAACAAATCTTCTTATCTTTTGGAATCCTTGGACTAGTTTCGCAATAAATCTATTGCATTCTCAACATAAATTTCCTTTTGGTCTCAAGTTTAATATCTTCCAAGAATGCAACACAAAGATTTTCAGAAATACCTCTTAGATTTTTTAAAGATTTTGATTTTCTCAAAAATGGCTCATAATGATTTTGATTAAAATACCATTTATCAAAGATATTTAACAAATAAAATGTATATCTTGAAATGTTAGAGAAAAGTCTCTGAAGTTCTCTTCATTCTGAATGTCTTTTACATAACTTTTTTTTTAAATGAAGTTTTTATTTATAGACGTTCTTTAACTGCTGTGGTTCTCAGCGTTCCATTCTATACCGGGCATGAATGACCACTTAATTTTGCTCAGAGGCCTTTTTTATCAGGCTTGAGGTTCTTTTACATGCCATAAATCTACGACACGGGACCAACATTTTACATAACTGGTAAACTGTAAGACATAGACAAACATTACTGCACAAAAAATTTAGATCTTGTTAAAGGTGGATTTGCTGTACATAATGCAACTCTGTTGCCCTCTGTGGTGTAATGGTTACCATGTTAACTTCATATACCCAAGGTTGCGGATTCAAACCTAGCAGAGGACGATGGATTTTTTCGGATGTAAAAATTCTTAGCATGGTTTCCTTCGGAAGGTAAGTAAAGCCGTTGGTCCCGTGTCATAGATTTATGGCACTTAAAAGAACCTCAAGCCTGATAGAGATAGAGATGAGCGTCCATAAATAACATGCCATTTACATTTATATTTTATAATGCAACTCTAAATTGATTTTTCATTCTATTTAATCAACCAATTTTACCTAATAAATTTAAAGAGGAGGTGCTGCCATATTGCAATATGGTAATATCGTCATAATGCCAATCTCCACCCAGTTTTTGTTTACTTTTTTGTTTTGCTTTTGTAAAGCTAACCATTTCTGATATATTCCTTGTTATTGGTTTTAAAATTTTCTGAAATTGAAAGTCTTTATTCACTTTTTTCAACTTAGTCATGTAAAGAGAAGTTAATTTCAATTGCATCACATAGCGACTGGGTTTTAAAAATTTTACTGTCACTTTAGCCTAGTGTATTTCTCTTACTGCCCTTGTACATAGAAGGAACGAAGTAATACAACCATTTCTGCTACGTTTATCTTGACTAACATGAAGTAGAGAGAAGATTAAGCTTTTGTAAGAATAATTTGTTGCAGAATAGTTAGAGAAAGCCTTAGGAATAGAATACAGAATTTTTTTAAATAAATGATTTGTTATGTTGCATATACTTTGTTGGAGTAATAAATAACATATATTGATATTAAATGTGTACATTAATGTAAAGAAAATGTTATTTACTTTTTCAGTGGTCATTTCTATGAGAAGCACCTAAAGTACATAAAGCTTAATGAAAAGTTTGTGCCTTTTACACAGAAGAACCTAACATACCTTTTAAAGGTAAGTTGATTTCTCCATATGACACTTTTAATTGGAAGAGCTTATCGCACATAATGTGGCATGTGATGTGTGTTTATATTCTTCAGGATAATTATGACGTCCAGTTTGTGAAGCAGGTGTATGAGAGTCCTGTAGTGACATACCAGGAGCTAAAGAGTGGTTCCATCGTATCACAGGGCTCTGTACGAATTCCTTACCACACCAACGATATCTATAAGAGGACTGCGAAGATGCTGGGTCTGATGGATGACTTCCGGGTAAGCAGCTGCTTTATTTGTTCTATTACTTTTTCTAGCCATTAACAAAACTCAAATTCATTTGATTATGTAATATTCAAATATGAAATATTAATTATGGCAGTAGCTTCAATGTTGATGCACTATTGAAATGTGGATTTCAGGAGTTTGATGATTGATCCCCTCATATTGATGAAATTGCATAATAAAGCTACTCTAAGGGTAATGCTAGATAGAACAGTAATTTATATCAGGGTGCCAGGATAGTTCAGTGGTTGTTTGCTGCTCTCTTGCTGAGGATCCTGGTTTGATTCACGCCTGGGGTTGCAATTTTATGTTACTCTATCCACACTTCCAACTCTGACTAGATCATGCAGAATATCTGCAAAGTCCACGTGATTCAGGATCCGCAGTAAAAACTGTAGGTCTTCTCATTCCACCACCACCCTCATCATCCTGTCATTGGAGGTAATGGATACCACCCACTGGGTGCTTGCATCTAAGACATGGGTCCAGTCATTCTTGGTGAAATGAAGTCACCTCTGAAGGTTGCAGACCATGTGTGGAGTGTTAGTAACTAATAATATATATGAGTAAAGTAAAGAAATGTAAAATACGACGGCAGTCCAGAAAGTAGCAGATGATTTGGCATAACTAAGTAATAATGAGAAATATTAACACAAAATTTTATTTAAAAAGTTACAGTACCTTACTCTATTTCTCAACGTAATCTCCATTCTGTCAAGACATTGTCATGTGGTACCAGTTTTCAATGCTGATGTTATACTTTTCTGCTGCCAAAGGACTTATTCGTTTTTGTTTTAATGCACAAAATATTTGGTCATTCGAATGTTATAGGCAGATAGTTAAGTGTATGATGATAATGGAATGAACAAGTCTTCAGTTAGAAAATGGCGCATAATTTAGAGTAATCAAGGCAGAACCAGTATGCATGACAAAGACCAGTGGAAGTACATCAATCATTATGGAGGAATTGAAAGTAAATGTTGATAAAATAATTCATAAAAACCATTGTTTTACTTTGGTGACATGACTTTTTAGGTGAAAAAATTTCCCAACCTCAAAGTGGCAGTACATCTTGGCTCAGATCTTTGGTTGTAGAAGACTATATCATCTGTATTGAAAACTGGTACCATGTGGCAATAAATACCTTGATAGCAATGGCGATTTCATTGAGAAATAGAGTAAGGCCCTGTAGATTTTTAATAATGTTTTGTGTTGATATCTTTTGTTATTATTTAGCAATGCAAATTGGTCTGTTACTTTCTGGATTGCCCTCATACTTCAGACAAAAAACATGGCTTGTGTGGAAAAAACAGTTAAATCATGCTAATTGAACATAAAATTATTCCACAGTAAATCTATATTAATAGAGAACAGGTAACCAAGGCAATTTTGGTACTTGGAAACTTTTCTAAGGTCATTTACCCCTGATATACAATATTATAGATTATATTATATAGTATATTATATAACATATTGTTTATAATGTGTAAAAAATGAGAAGAAATAAAAGAGAACAAAAAGGAATTTAGCTGATGATACAATAGATATTTTGATTGCAAAACTAGTCCTGTGGATTTCAAAAAGATAAGTGAAAAATAGTTACTAATTGTTACATTAATATTCTTTATACACAATATAGCAATATATGTCTCAAAACATCTTTCAGTGCTTAAGAAGATGAAAACTATATGTACCGTATTAAGAATTTTAAACATTTTTAACAGTTTCAGTTAGCAGAGAAATCTGTTGGGGGTGTCCCAATTCTAACATTAGCCAATCATCGAAAAACTCACAAATTCAACAATAAACAATTGGAAGTGGTGCACTGTGAAACTCAGTTTGTTGCATGATCTCCCATCACTAATGTTGTAGTTAAAAAAGTCCAGTCCATTTAATTATGGACAGTAGTTTATTTCCCTCTCTTTTTTTTTTTTAAGGAAAATAATCATTTGGGTTTATCAAGACCAAAAGTTTACATCTTTTACTATCCATTTCTTCACTTTTGAAGATTATATGAGAGGCAGTTTTACCTCTTCATTACATAGCCTGCATACTGGTTCCTCTCTGAGTCAGAATGACTTTTGCATAACCGGTAAACTGTAAGATATAGACAAAAACTTATTACACAAAAAAATGTAATCTCCTCAAAACACAAAATTTGTGTCCTGTACATTTTTGCTGTGGGGCTAACCATTTCCAAAGTCAAGATATTCCTTGTTATTGGTTATTACTTATACTTTTCTCAAACAGTAAGTCGTCATGTGTGTTTCTTTTATTTTACTTTAAAAGATTTGACTGTTGCTTTAGTCTATTATAGTCCCTTAGCTCCCTTCTATTTATCAGAAACTAAGTAATAAGACCAATTCTGCTAGTGTTTATCTTGATTAGCATGAAGTAATTAGGAGAATAATTTATTGTAAGAAGTTTGTTTGCAGAATAGATAGAGAAAATATGTGATTGGAATACTTAAAAATTTTTCAGAACAGTAAAAAAAGTTAGTAAAAATTAATATCACTAGAAATAACTTAGAAATATATATGAAATTTGGTATAATATGTATACTACACTGTCATTATGGTACTAAAATTTCTTTAATCAGTGGAAATTATGGACTTTTAAATTTACAAGATGGGTATCCTTAAAGTACATATGAAATTATAAGCCACCATTGGGATATGTCACCTCAAAATGAATTTGAAAACACCTTGTGGTTTACCAGAAAAATTGCAAGTTTGTTGCAGAAGTTAGTGTGCTACTGCTATGTTGGCATGGTAGCTCAGTTTGTTACTGCGTTTATACGATGCCAGTTGATGAGATAGTTGTTAGAGGATAACTGGAAAAAAATTATTGGCTGCATGTGAACACTTCGATCCAACTGCCTAGCCAAGTGCATTCACAATTGTCATGCCAATCTACTCCCTCAAAGAGTAAACCGAAGACAACCAGCTGGGCCCAGGAATGTAGCACTGTCAAGACAACTGTTGCCATGCGAACGTGACAGAACAATAGTTAAGCCAGTATGTTCGTGTTTTAACCTCAAAGTGTAGCGTCCTGGTAACTTAAAACTTTTGGTTTGCTTAATTATGGAGTGATGATACAAACATGCAGTTCATTGAGCTGCATAGGGAACAATGGTGTTTATGGGACCAACAAGGATAAAAATGCTTATCAAATGGCACTTTGTGAGATTGCCTCTCAGATTTTCTGGTCCACTGCCACCTTTTCTCTAACTCCTCCACTAGAACTTCGTATAACTCAGCAATAAATTTCTGGCAAAGATCATTACACATGGAACTAATTTGTAACAGGACACAGCAGGCACTGTACACCTGGCATTTCTTTCTATATACTGCTATACAATAGCTTCCCCATGTGAACAGGTTATCGCTCAACTGGCCTGGCAAGTGACTGTCTCGCAGTCGTTAAAGGGCAACTGTCCCCGACAATTGTCTCATCAACTGGTATCATGTAAATGTGGCACTAGAACAACAGTATGGAAAGTCAAAGAACCATAGTTAAAATAAAATGGGTTCTGTTAGTGCTGTCTGACACAGTCTTGCAATAAAAAGCTGTGTGGTTTCTTTTGTGTTCTGTTTTTGATGTACAGCAGAAACTCAGAATATTACAATAAAAAGAAATGAATGATCAGTCATCATGGATACCAAGAAAATATGAGCTGAGAATAGGTTAGAACATAATTTCTATGTGACCAATTCCTAACAAATGAACCATAGAGCTCCCTCCTGCTCCTATCCATACTCTGTGAATTGCACTGACCAAGTGTAAGAGAATGTTGTGTGCTTTCAGAGTGGTGTACCACGTACAGGATATCGAGGTGTGGTAAGCTTCATGTATAAGGGTCGGCGGGTATACCTAGCACCCAACGCTAACTGGAAGGGTTATGACCCTGGATGGAGCTAGCATCAGTATCACAACATTTTAATAAACGGCACCAACATAGTTGTTTTGCCTTTGTCATACGATGAGCTGCCAACAGGCTAGTTTTGTTTCTCTGTACATAGCGCTATCGAGGGTTGATCGTTCCTTCCCTCCACCATGCAACCTGAGCTCCAACTGCGACTGTAGGCTTCCAGAGTGGACCCAGTAACTGTTTGCTGGACAAAATATCTGGGTCCTTCAAGATTTTAACCTTTCGTTAACCCATAGACAGAGGAACTGCGTGCTAGGCAGGGAGAATATTTTATTATTTATTATAAAGTTTTATAGGAAAAGGAGATCCGTGCATTGTTCTCCATCATGTTTAAATTAGTAACTTGTGTGTCTGTATCAGCTTAAGAATACAGGTTCCATCAGGAAAAGTGTTTTAGCAAGCTGTTTGTTTGGATGTGATTTTGGCTTCCTGAAATTGTTCTCGGGCTTCCAGCCAGGGGGTGAAGGATTCAAACTTTGATGTTCCAAAGACATTCATTGTTTTCAAATTTAGGGAAACTGAATTACAAGGAAAGAATTCTACTCCTATTTATAGGTATTATCTATCCATCCTTACTTCACTAGCAATGTCAAGAAACCAGAATGTTTTCATCCACGAGTGCATGTGTATGACCACCACATGTTGCTTAGCTGTGTTCATCAGCTGTACAGCTGTAAAACACATATTTATGTTTCACTATTTTGACACTAAAGAAATATCCATCTAGTTTCATTATTCAATAGTAATTAAAGTTGTTATACATATAAAGCAAAGAGGCTATTTGTTGATTGATGTTTGGAGGAATTTAGTAACTGTGACGGTCAAATTATATTGGTATTAATTTATACAAAATAGCAAATTCTCCTGTAGCTTTGGAAGGTTGCTGGTGTAATAAAATTAATTATTATGTACATCCATTAACTGCATTAATTGCACTAATACAATGACTTACCAAAAGAGCTAATCTGAAGTTACAAGCCATCTGCAGTTGCACTTGAACTTCTTAGTTATCACCAAGATTGATAATTAATCAGTCATTGACAGTGTCCACTTTTCTCTCTAAACCCCATTTTGTTTGCTCTGCTTGAACAATGTAATACATATTCACTCCATTTTCGACTGTCACTTGTTGAAAAAGTTGTTTGCATAAGATGTTAATGCCTTAGTTGATTTAAAAGTTTTGCACACTCTATGCTCTATTTTGAAAACACCAGTGGTTAAACTGGAAATATTTTCTAATGCAAGAGTACAGTATCATTTATAAAACATATTGTAAACATTCAGAGCAATTCTTTTCTGCTCTTTTTAAGGGTTTTTCCCGGTTTTTGTTTCACTACATCAACATTACATCCCTTTCCCATTACTTCACACTCTCCACTTGCTGACTGTTAACAGCTGTTACTATGAACACGGTTCATGCACATTGTTACATAAAGGAATAATGATTAAAATTTAGTCAATATCCATTTGTTAATCATTTGCACTATGTTATTTAGATAACATTGCATAATTTAATATGGTGATTGGGTATTTCTTTCAGCAATTTGAGGAACTTATTTTTGATGGAGAAAAGCGGTAAAATGTTCAGCAACCAGTCATTGCAACCAGTTGCTTTTATTTACATTACAAGTGAAGTATGCATGCCAACCAGGAGATGAAATATGATTGGTTTGGCGACGTTAAAGATTTTTACATGTAGTTGAGAACAATTTCAGATAATATTCATCAGAATAACGTCAGTTCAATTTGGGTTAGTTTATTAAAACTTCTTCAAAATGAAATAAAGTAAAATCTCACTTTTAAGTTCCTAGAATTAATGTTAGTCCACGTTTGCACTATTGTCTTTAGCTTTGTTTTACATTTACTTTCTCTGCTACTTATATATAGTGGGTAGAGTTAATATTGTGCTTAACCCAAAATTTTATTTTGAGATTTTGCCAGAAATGCATATTTTGAGGCCCAATGAGGCCATAAAGAAAAACATTTTGGGATTTGTATGTACATGTGTGTGAGCATGAGAGGAAGGGAAAGAGAGAAAACACCATTTTATATTTAACACTGTTCTGTTAATAAAAGGTATTTCTTGAGTTTTCTTCCAGTAGTTACATTTCAAGTTGACATTACTGTTATTGTATATCTACTGCCTTTGTGACAGAAGTGTCAAAATCCTAATTTTTTTTTACCATTTTTGTGCATTATTCAGATATTTGAATTTTTTCCTGATGCATAGTTTCACAATTAATCGTAAATCTCATATTATCAATTTATTAAAAAGTACTCACCTTAGTACATATCAGTTTTATATCCACTGCATAATCTTGCAAATCAAGCCCCAGATTTTTAGATTCTAACCTATTTTGTTCCTGTATGTTGCTTCAGTTTTATAGGGTCTAAATTGATCTAATAAGACCTATTTTTCATGATAGAACCTAAAAATACTTTAATCAGTTAGTTAAGCAAATAGAGTACATTTATTTATAATAAAATTGTTCTCAAAATGAAAGGAAATATGTAAAATGTTAAATAATTATGATTTATGAAATCATGCCTAATTTTTTGGGATAAGAAAAAATAGTTTTGAAAGTCATAGCAACAATCAGTTGCATTCTTTATGGCGAAAACTACTTGCAAGAATCCTTGATTTGGAACCATAAGAAAATAGCCAAAATGCAAGTTATTACCTCATGTGAAATGGAACAGAGCTTCTCCACTTTCAAGTGCATTTTAAGGGAAGACTGAAAGATTCTCAGGTGTAAATGCTCTTAAGTACCTAATTTATTGTTCAGCATCATACAAGTGTGTAAAATGAGCGCTGAAAAATTTTGCGCACGTAGTGTTTAAAATTAAATTGTGTGTGTTTCAGTGCACACTAAAGCAAAATAAGTATACTGAAAGTATACATGTAGTGCTTGAAATTTGTCGCTTTTCAGTGGCATGCTAATTATAGATGTATCGTAGTTGGTACTTTCAAATATGTTTTTAAATTAATTTAACTTTATACAATTTAAAGTTATAGCATTTTAACCATAATGCTATGCCCAGCAATTTATACAAAAAGCCCATAAATTTCTAACTTGAACGTATAAGATCCTATAAAATTGAACCCAATTTTAACTTATTAGAACCTAAAAATTTGCAACTTGATTTTTATACACATGCTATATACATTATTTCAGTGTTTCTGTATTCCTTTAGATTTTTGAAGGAAAAGGGATGAGTGGTTGCATAAAATTAATGGAGTGAACTGATTTGTTTTGTTATTATTGTTATATTTGTTTTTATTGTTGATTCTTTCTTTTTTTTTATTGTGCTTTGATGACTATGCTGTAGAATTCTATAAAAACTGTATAAATGAAGTATCTTATCATGTGTTAGATGCTTGATGTTGTGTTTTATATACTTTATTTATTAATATATCACTAATGTATTTGAAGGAGAAGAGTGTATTTATTACATTTTTATTTTTTAACTTGAATTGATTGCCACAAAACTCCACACTTTGGGGCTGCTGCTGTCAGATTTTAAAATAGATCGTATACTGGGTATATAAATTAATGTGCAGAAAATTGTAGAGCAAAAACACAATACCAAGCTAAGCAATTTGTGGTTAGGAACAAGAGATAGCAGCTTTTTTATTGCACTATGTGCACCAACATTAAATCAAATTCTGAAACCTGTTTGTGCTGGGTGAGATGTAAACAGTACACACTCATGCTTAATATTGTCAAACAGTACTATTTCAGGTAAAGGCATATAATAGTATTGTTCAGTATAGTATGCAGTTATTTCTCATTGTGTATTGGTGCCAAGGGAAGATCTAGAGCAGAACACAGGGGTTGTGCACCCCCTTCTCTTCAAGCAAATCTTAATAAAGAAATGCAGGCTGCAACACATGTACTTACTCACTCGCTTCTTCTTCTACCTATCGCCATATAGGATTTACATAGGAATTGCCATCTTGTTCTATCTTGAGCTATGTGACTTGTCTCCAGTCCACTCCTCGATCCTGAAGCGAGATTCTGACATTGTCTTCCCAAGTTGTTCTCCTTCTTCCTTTAGGCCTTTTTCCTTTAGGTTTTGCTTCATAAATTTTCTTTGGGAGACAGTGGTCTTCCATTCTTATCTTATGTCCATGCCATCTAAGCTGTGCTTGTTTTACAAGCTCTTTAACTGGGGCAACCTGTAAACTTTCTCTGATTGTAGTATTTCTTATACGATCCATCTGGGTTTTTTCCTCAATCATCCTAAGATATCACATTTCTGATGCTTGCAACATGTCAAATTTCTTTTCCGTACATGTCCAACTTTCGCATCCACAGGTTAAAATTAGGACATAAGTGTTTCTGCATACCGTCAGCTTTGTTCTTTTTGATATCTCCTTTTTTCCTATAAATTTTTTGCTTAATACCCCAAACATTTTTCCTGCTGCTGCTACTCTTGTATTTAATTCATTATGATTTTCCCATCTCCACTTAGTATGGATACTAAATATTTGAAATTATCTACTTGTTCTATGATTTCCCATCTAATTTGAGGTTGTGTTGCTTTGGTTCCCGATTTATAATCATAGTCTTTGTCTTGTCTCTACTTATTTCCATACCTCTCTCTTTTACTTCATGCACCCATCTGTTTAAGTTCCTTTGTAATTTTTCCTGTGTATCTGCTATTAGTACCAAATCATCTGCAAATGCTAAAGCCTTGATGTTTATCAGTTGCAATCTCCAGAATCCAACTTTGTATGCTAGCATTTCACTTTCTTTTATATCGTCTATAAGAAGAATGAAGAGGAGGGGAGCTGCAACATAACAAATCTCAAAGGTTTAAAAACTGGATGCAATATTAGTAGACTTATTCAACTCTTCCAAGTTGAGAGGTGAGGTACGTGCACAATAGCGGGAAAAACAGTTATAACAGTGTTCATGATTTTCACAATTGTGCCATCACCTAACGATTATGTTTTCTTTATTGCGTAGTGTGTGTCATAATTAAGAAAAAGAGGTTGAACAATAATTTTTTTCTACAAGCAGAAGTAAGCAATGAAGTATCTTTGATGACTTCAGTACAAAAACCTGCATAAATTGAGGTTATGTCACTGATATCATCATTTTCTCTTAATAGATTTGGTGGGCAAAAACACAGAAATATAGACTGCATCATTTGAATGAAAATGTATCTTAGAAAGCACATTGGTTTTTTCAATATTTACATTGATGTTCGTTTTTAGCAGTGAAATAGTTCTTAAAATGTAAGTAAAAATACTAGGATTATTTACTTATACATAGCTTGATTCATAACTATTTAGTATATTTTCCCTATTGTAATCCTTTTCACATAGCAATTTAAAAAGTAATGAATATTCTTAGAACAAGGTATAGTATTTAATTTTCCCCTTTTACAATGTTCCTCCAATTTTTTTCTACTTCAAAATCTAAACATTGGAAGTTATTATTTTAAAATTTTCTTGGGGGACCCACAAACCACCCTTGCACCCCTCCCCCTTAGAGAAAACCTTAGGTTGGTGCTGTGTTAGTTTAGACACTAAATGAGTTACATTTTATTTTGATATTTCATAAAATCAATTTCAGTTATGCTCATGCAGCTAGCGCATCTGATGTACTGTATATGCTACCTCATGTTCCTAACCTCAGAAAACTTATTTTGGTACCCCTTACTGCTTTACAATTCTCTGCACTTTTTTTTCACATCCTGTTTATGCATTTTAAAATTTGTTATGTGTTCATTTTATACATAAAAGAGCACCTCTACAATACTAGAAACATAGTAGCCAATATAAATAATTTATGGAACTATTCTAAATAATAATATTTAATGGAACTGTAGGAGTAATTCCTTTAAATTTCCTTTTAGGGAAACTGTATTGCTCCTGAGTATATGTAGTACCAATTTTCATTGCTGTTCTCAATTTTTTTCCAGCTTTTCATTATATCACAAGATTGAAGACTTTCATAATGGATATAAAAACATTTATAAACCTGTTTATTCTCTATTGCTGATGTTGACATACGGAACTAAAGTAATTCCATAATAAATTTTCAGCAAGCAGTTTGAGCTCAGGTTGGAGGGTGTTAATTTAGATGTAGCCTAGTCTGTGCTGCTTTCTGGTGGCATTTTGACAGCACTAATAATATTGTGATAGCGAGAGAGTGTTGGTGAGAGTGTTGAAGAGTGTGAAAGGTACAGACAGTATGTTTGTATGCTCCAGATCTCCATTATATGCTCTTCCATGTTATAATTAATTTATATTTTATGTAGCACCAGATATTATTTATTTAAATTCATGTTGTCACACAAATCATTTATGATTTTAAAACAGCATAAATGCTTGCTGTTAGATTATGATGATCTTATTCATGTATTAATGAGAGTCTCATCAAGCATTTTCTCATACTTAAACTGCTGCACAGAAAAAGTTGAAATCAAGTTAAATTAATGTTTTGATATTTTTGACAGCAAATCCTGCCACAATCTTAATGTGGTGCTTATTTTTTGTATTAATTATAAGTCAAATATTTTAATAAGTAATTACTTGTCTTGCTTTCTTATGTCTTTGCCATTTTAAAAAGCTTCCTGTGTTGCAATTTTTATTCAGTTTCTTTCAGATTGAAGGTTGATGAAAAGATGTGATCAGGATTTTCTTTATATGAAGTATAATTTTAAATTAAATTTTTTAATAATTTAATATGCAATTGATTTGTAGAGAATCAAAACTTTTTCAAGGAAAACTTTTAATGTTACAAAAAATTTTAACATTTTATTGTAAGGAACTATATTTGAGAAACAATGTGCTTCCAAATATTTACCATATGAAACTTGATTTGCATTTTTAGAAACTTATTCTCTTGAAAGTTAGGTACATAGAATCATGAAAAGTAACTTCCTTCTGTAATTATGTCGAACAATGTGATAAAATTTCATCTTAAGTGTTTGATATTTGCAGAAAGTAACAGTTTCGGCAAAACACACTCTTAAACTGATGTAGTAGCCTCCATATTGAATACTTTTTGTGATAATGTGTTTATCTTTAAATGTAATGTTTCATTCATAAAGCATTACAGTAGACCAACATAAGTCATTCCATGCATAGCAATTATTATCTCCCCATGTTAATCTGAGTTAGGCCATCATGTAAACAAAAATGCACAGCAAACATCAGAGACATTAAGGACCTGTATTATGATCTCTGGTTACCAGAAGAGGATGTTGACCTGTGGTTATTGCTAACTATTGGTGTGCACTATATTACCAAAACTAAGTAACTGTAGGTTAGTTAACATAGAATTTAACAATTTAGCATGTTGGCAATGTTCTTCTGTGCAATTTTATATCTTGTGGAAAGATGTAGCATTAGATCTTTAAAATAAATATTTTATTGTAATTTTCTTGAGCCTGCTGTCTTAATTTATATATAGATCAAATCTAAACTATTTATTAAATTAGTGGGAGGGCTTTCTTGGTAAATATAGGTCACTTGATCTTAATATTAATATTTGTATAGGTTAGGTAGCTGTATATTTCTACATATAAGGGTTTTATTGTTTAATTTGCATTTTGGGATAGTTAGGTATTATGTTGCAGTATATTTAAAAACAATGATTTGTCATTAAAATATGTCTTATGGGTAGTATAAAATAGCATAGCTATAAGTGTAGGTAGGATATTTCAGAGTATTAACTTATGAGTTTCACTCAATATAATTTCTTGACAAAATAGGTTTGTAACACATGGGAACACTAATTTTCACTGTTGCTAGGCACTATTACCTTGGCATTGCTACAAAATGAGCAATCTATGACTTTTGCTAGATTAAAACATTTCAAAATATTAAATTATGTACTGTTTGTTGTTAACCTGCTCTGTATAGATTAGTATGAAAATGTTATTCTTAATGAAGTTAATAATAAAGGGTTGCAGTTTTAAGAAATACCCCACCAAAATGGAAAGCCTATGCTACGTAGGATTCTGTCATTAATATACTCATGTAGATTAGTGTGGAAATATGTTGAGTTATTCTGCAGTATTTAACTTATATAGATTTTTGCTTTTGACTTCCTAGAGGTTAGTAGGAAAATAGGACATTTTGGAATATATGATTAATTAAAGTTTTGGTGTTGATATACTTTGTAATGGTTGCCTACAAAGCAGGTAAAATGGTTTTTATGAATATTGACTTAATACAATTATATTTATGCAAATGTTACTGCCATGCACATAAAGAAAAAAAAAATTAAGCAATATATACTTAATAGTAACATTGAGGGTATTAACCAGAAAAAATGTAATAGAAAATAAAGTAACAAGTGCAACTTTTGATAATCTTATATTTTTTATCTTCCTCGTTGCAACTCAGGAAAAATAGTCATTTTGAAATCGTGGGTAAACTCCCAAACCTAATGAACAGCTACAAATCAGTATTTCCATTACATTACATTCTATTTCAATACCAAAATGTGGAGAATACACACCAATAACACTTATTAATTTATGCTTTTCACTTATAACATCTTTATATAATCATAGCTTTTGTCACTTCTGTATCACTTTCCTTCATAAACTTAATGGCTTACCATCCAAGGCGTCATGGCAACATTGCTTCTTCTGTCCTTGTATGTTGCCAACATTTACGATCAGTTAGCAACATTGATTTACCACTTTGGCTCTTGTAGAGATGAGTATAGTTTTCTCCAAAACATGATGTCCCTCAAACAGGACTGTTCCCCTCCTATCACTGGGCAATAACCATTAGCAAACAAAAGACGAACCTTTACTAGGGGCAAGAGGCAACATAGTAAAATCTGTTTCCTGGAGACATTGCTTGCACGCCGAGAATCATGCCTCAATTAAGGTATCAGTAAGTGGAAGACTTGGCAACAGCGAGGGTTTTTTTCCAACCACAAACCCCTAATTGCAAGCTTTGGAAGAAGGGTGGAGCTGTCCATCTTGTGATGAAAAATACTGTAGTACGCTACAGGATTTATGCTGGCTATAAGAATCACTGGAATCCATAAGCTTTTAGCTAGTAAAACAATTACCTCTGGGTTTGGGAGTAAAACCGATATCTTAATTACTTTGGCTTTTCTCTTATTAATAAGTAAACAATATTTGTCTTGGAATCGATTATTGGTCAATTATAAGGTTACCATGAAATTAATACCCAGGTGGCTGTAAGTACATCACTGAAAATAACTTTTGGTTAGATGTTAGCCAAAGATTGTAATACATACATTTAGAGCTAAACTCCCAGGTATCATCTAACTGGAACCTTAACCAGAGATTGCAATATAGATCCTAAGGAGAATATAAGCAACCTTAAAAATTACATGCTTTTGGTGTATTGGCTTTCTGTCTAGCTATCACTTCAATTAAGGGTTTTAATATAGGACTTTTTATAGCAAAAAAGGAATATTTTTACTAATAATGATAACAATAAAAGCACTATAATATAAGTTTGCTATAAGAATTGTATTTTGAACAAGCAATTAAAAATTAAAGTTCCCAAAGAGCATTTGTCCAAGTAGCAGAATTTAAAAACAGTTTTCACATATAAATCACAACTAAGGAGAACAAAATCTTCTGTGATTACGTTTCACATTTTAAAATGTTCTTGAAAGCTCTTCCATTTATGTAACTTCTTATATGCATGCAGTTTAAATGTGAACAAATGTATGTTGATATTTCCATTAATTCAGTATTCCCTCATAGAGAAATTAGTGCATTTTCTAAACATGGTGGTAACACATATCAATTTGATGGTAATTTTATTTGCATAAAGATAACAAAACTTTTGTCTTTTTATTGGAGATCTGGAAGAAACCAAATATGTACCTATTGTCTACTGATATAATGCACGGCAAGTGTGATATTTAATACCTTTTTTTATTTTTGTGTCACCATTTTTTCCTCTTCTATTTTTAGTTTTAGGTTTGTGGAATGATATACTAGGCAGTGGGTTGCCCAGTTTCTTGCCGCATCATCACTTGTGATCTCAAGATTTAAAATGTGAATATGTTTCAACATATGTTGCTGTATTCCATGATTTGTATATCTTTTGATTGTAAAAATAATTTGTTTTATTTAATTTTTATTATTAGCCTACTTTCCATGATTGTGTGGATAAAATATACTGCATACAAGGTACAAACTCCTCCCCCATTCCTCATTTTTACACTAGCTTTCCAAAAGGTCAGTGAAGGTGAATAAATTAATAAATTGAGACAGAATTTAGCACACAAGTTTTCGCTACCTGTTTTTACTTTCTCTAGCATACAAATGTGCACACATTCCACCCAAAAAACTAATACTGAAATTTCACGAGAAATACATGTTTTCAGAACTCTAGAAAAATAAGTTAAAAGAAAAAAGCTCCGTGTGAGTGTGCATGCATGTACAGCATAACTCTCAAACAAAAAGTATATTAAAAGTATCTTCCCTGGATAAGATGCATTTTTCAAGAAAATTCCCCACCCCAATTGCCCTTTATGTGGAACATTTTTTCTCAAAAATGGCTAACGATTTTTATTAAAATATGTTTTAAGATGTTTTCATGATAAGTGAAATGTATATCATGAATTTACTGGGCATAGCCTCTGAAGCCCTCTTCATTCTGGATGACTTTTGTATAACTGATAAACTATAAGAGATGGACAAAAACTTACTACACAAAAAATGTATATCTCCTTAAAATATAGAATTTATGTCACATACCTTTTTTTGATTAGTTAACTGTTTCTGAGATTGTTATTAGTTGTTATTAGTTTGAATTTAAACCACTTATTTTTCTCAAACAGAAAGCTATCTTTTGTTTCATATCATCTGTTTTACCCCTGCTCATGCAAAGAACCAAATTTCAGTTGTTTCACATAACAACTAGCTTTTAAAAGATTTGACTTTTGCTTTAACAAGTGTATTCTCTTATCTCCTTTCTACTTACAAGGAATCAGGTAATAAGACAGTTTCTGCTAATGTATTTCTAGATTAGAAAAGTTAAAAGAATAATTTTTGTAAGAATAGTTTGTTTACAGAACAGGTAGAGAAAGTCATGTGAATGGAACACATAAGATTTTTTTACCTACAGTAAATAGAGGAAGTACGTATTCCATCCAAAAATTTGATATCGAAGGTTCGTCACAAATACATTTTTAAAACCCCTGAAACCAAAAAAGTATGTGATACTAACAACTCAAAAACAAAATTTTGGATTTTATCAAACTTTGTATTTAAGTGTATCCTCTAAAGATATGGTTTGAATATTTTCAAGAAAATCCTCCCCAAACTACCCTCTGTAGTTAGATAAAAAATGATTAAACAATTTTGATCATTTACAGATTTTTGAGTCTTTGCATCTCAAGTGTTTTCCATTCTGTCCAGGAAGTCCAAATTGTTCGAAATACAGTAGATTTTCATTAGGAAGTTTGCCATCTTAGTTTGTTATCAGCATAAAACCACACTTTTTTGGGATATAATTCAAGATAATCCATATTAGTCTGAAATGAAAATCAGTATCAATAACACTGGGCAAAAACTATGAAAGGGTTGTTACCAATATAGATATTTTCAGAGCCATAGGGATCATAAATTTCTATTTCAAGTTTATACCAACTTCCAAAGAAAATTTAAAACTCATTAAAATAGTAAAAGTTTATACTGATTTGCTACAAATTGTATTGTATTGTACTTATTCCAGTTCTCTGATCCATCTGAACTGGTATGGGAATTAAATTTAATGTTGAGACACTTCTGTTTTGTGTTTTAATAGTGTAAATGTATGTGACAAAGTTTGAACCAACTTACCCCTGCACCAGGTTCATTTTTCCATATCTGGTTTGTGTTTGGTTAATTGTGGACTTTGCTGTCTCTTCAAAACTTTAAAGAAGGTATTGTGAAATAATAAAATAAAACCTTGCTGATGTGCTTCCACTTACTCATAACACCTATACAGACTCAGCCAATGGTCAGCTTGCTGCAACCCATATTTGGTACATTATATAAATTGGAGGTCAAGCAGGACCTTAAGAGGTAGGAGGTGGTAAGTTGGCAGTCAGTTGGGCCCTCCAGAGTATTACTAGTAGCAGGTTGGCAAGTGTCAACATTAAATTGTGATACAGTACCACACACGCTGATTGATTAATATTTTACAGCTATAATATGAGAATATAAGTACGTTCTGCAATACTTTTATTTACAATTTGTCTATAAAGTCAACTGTAGGGAAGTAGTGTATTACTTTGTAGATTCCCTGCATAAGCCCGTAGAGGTTTTGTGTGTAATTCTGCATAATTGTCTCTCATAAACAATTTCTTCTTGAAGCAATTCATAAATTTCTTTCAGCATATATCTATGTAACATATCAAATACAATGAAAGTACATTGATCTAAGATACTAACTTGACTTGGTTTTCATTTTTCATTTCTAAATGTTGTACACAAAGAAGTTTTCAAGTAGCTAAATTAACTTACACAGACATAATGATGGAAAATGAGTCAATGTTAAACACTTATATTGCTCCAAATTACTGGTAAGACATGTTTTGAGGACCTATTGTATCCAGTTTTGGCTGATGGTTGACTAACTGGCGATTCCTCAATCTTCTTCTTCTTCTTCACTGGGTAGCAGTAGAATTGGGTGTGGGGTTGGTAAATTTAGAGATTAAACCGTCATCTGCGGGGATTTCACAGTTTGTGATTTAGTGTATGAAGTTTTTGATATATGCTCTTTCCCATAAGACCAGCTCAACATGGCTGTGTACTGATTTTAACTGTTTTGACTTTTTGTACTGTATTGCAGTTTTCTTCACAGAAGGTGTAGCTATGGCTGATGTCTTATTTTTATATTCCTGGTTTCTTTTCAGATGGGATTCTGTCTATGGACAGGTGTCATATTTTATGTCATGAGCAACAATTTTTAAAAATCTTAAACTCTATTTTTTGGATAAACCAATTGCATTTATCTTTATATACAGATCTTTCTGTTACGTTTCAACATAGTCTCCATTTCTTTGCATACATTTTTACTTCCTCTACACAAACTATGCACATAAGTGTATCTTGAAGGTATTGTTTGCACCCAAAGATTTGATGTGGAGATTTCACCGAAAATTTGTTTTGGGACCCTCAGAATCCAAAAAAAATTTTTTGAAAAATATCTGTGTCTGTAGGCAACATACCTCAAAAACAAAATATCCATTAAATACCAAACTTGATATTTAAGTTTGATATCTTCCAAGGATGCAACACAAAGATTTTAAAGAAAATCACCTCAGCTTCAACTACCCTTTACATGGAAATAATTTCGAAAATTTTAGTTTTCTCAAAAATGGTTCTAACGATTTTGATCAAAATATCTTATATTTAGGATATTTACGTGGCAAATAAATTGTATATCTTGAATTTTCTGGGAGCAGCCTCTGAAGACCTTTTTATTCTGGATGAATTTTTCTGAATTTCGCAAAAGTGGTAAACCATAAGAGTTAGAATAAAATTTACTACACAAAAAATGTAGACCTTAAAACACAATTTATGTCATACTTTTTTTTGTTTCAGTTTTAAAATACTTAAACTTTTCTCATACAGAAACTTAGCACTCCTGGCCATGGTAAGAAATGGATTTCAATCCCATAGCAACCACATTTTAAAACATTTGATTGTTGGTTTAGCCTTGTGTATTCCCTTATTTCCCTTCTACTTATAAGGAACTAAGTAATAAGACTATTTCTCCTAATGTTTATCTCAATTAGCATGAAGTAGATGGAAGAATAAGCTTATTGACAATAATTTGTTACAGCGATGTAGAGAAAGTCATGTGAATGGAACACATCAGATTTTTCTGACTGCTCTGCAAGTTTGAAAATACCCTTATGATAGAACTCCATTCCAGCCACCTGAAGACTCTGATACACAGCTTTTTGAATATCCTCCACCATCTTGTAGCATTATCCTTGCATCAGTTCCTAAACAGTACCAAAATGATTGTAGTCAAAGGTGCAAATTAGGGACTACAGGGAGGATGTGGAAGTGCTCCCATCTAAATGTTCTGATTTAAATTTGATTTTATTAGAATTTTGTGGTCTTTGGTCAATATATGCAGGATCCAATTTGCAGAAAGTTATCCATAATCTAAGATTTCAATCATTTCTTGCACTGCCCTACTGTAAGTGGGCAGCAATTTCATCCTCAGTGATATGCCTGTCCTATCTATAGCACAACTCTTTCCTTATTGCATTCTGCAGAGGCATTGTGAAGTTAACCATTTCTGAGATATTCCTTGTAATTGGTTTCAATTTTAAAATACTTAAACTTTTCTCATAAAGGAATTTGTCATTCCTGTTTCTTTTGTTTTACTCTTGGCGATTCAAAGAGAACTTAATTTTATTCACATACCAACCAGCTTTTAAAAGATTTGACTATCCCTTTAGCTTAGTGTGTTTCCTTATTTGCCTCCTACTTATAAAGATCTTAGGTATTAAGATCATTTCTGCTAATGTATAACTGATTAGTGCAAAGTAGAGAGAAGAATAATCTTTTATAAGAATAATTTGTTGCAGAATAGGTAGAGAAAGTCATGTGAATAGAACACATCAGATTTTTAAATCAATTATTTGCTTCTGTAAAATTTATAACAGTAGACTTCCATTTTCATTGCTTACCATCAATATGCAGATTCTAATCATTGTTATACCTCTCATGGAAAGTAGGCTAAGTAATGTTGCTTTTATATAATATATTTCTTCTGTAATAGTTTTTTGTGCACCATCCTACTTTGGAATTTGGTTTATTCAATATCGTTGTTGTATGTTTGATTTTTGAATAGGTAAAAACCATTTTAATATAAGCGACTATGGTATAAGAGTTGCATTAGCAAGTTTACATTATGTAATCATTTTACAGTCACCTTTTGGTAGTTTTTACTAGAACTTAAAAAAAACAAAAAGAAAAAAAAAACAGGCTATGTAAGAGTTGTACATGAAGGCTTCAAGAAGATGAAAGTTTCATTTCAAACTCAAACTGTGATGAGTAGTTACGTTTGTCTCACTGAATGCTGTAGAGTGAAATGAGAAAAAGCTTTGCTCAAATTTTTTGAAATGGTGTGCACAGCTAGGTAAAATATTGCTCCAAAAGTATCAGATTTTAACTCGGAGAATAAAAATGGCTGTTTACTTGACACAGTGCTGCTTTAAAATACAAGGAATATTGTGGTATTTTTCACATGTAAAATTTGTCACTTGAGAAAAAGCTTTGGAAATCTAAAAATGTGATTTTAAATAATAGCAGTTTTGCCAGCATTATAAAGTGGTAATACAAAACAAGGAATGTACCACCTAAGACAAAACAAATAATAAGATCATGTACTGATAAATGTTTGCTGCACGCATTTAATGGAAAAATTAACTATCATTAACATAGTTATTTTGGAAAATAAACAAAAAAATGTTGGTTTTTATGAGCTGCGCATGGAAATAAATGTGAATCTTACACAGGGTGTTCAAAAAGTGAAAGTCCCAAATTTATGGATAAAAAATTAAAGAATTAAATATGGTTTCTAAATTAACCATTTATGAGAGAATGCCATTCTTTTGCTTGTTGGGACTGCCACTGAACCAAGTGTCAATAATGACAGTGCAAATAGTAAATCCAACAAAAGATTGTGAAAGCTTAATTCATTATTACAATCAGGCAATAAATACATAATTTTGGCTGAAACATTACAGAAATTTAATTGTGCACACATAGAAGAAACTTTCTGTCTGAATAGTGACTTTTGTGACAGTTTATTGCATTCCCAATTATTTTTCCTAATCCATTCTTCATCAGAAACAATTATCCTAAAATCAGAACTCTTAAGGTCCCTTTCCTAAAACTTTTTCTTTAAAAATAGATAATATTGAAGTGCATAATACTGCATTAAAAGAATTGAACATAACAGCATTAAGAGAAAATCCACTTGTCATTAGGCTAACTTTTAAAATGCGAGTTCTACTTTGTGTGTTCTTGCAAAAACAAGTAGGAGGCAAACAGAGGCCTATAGGCTGCAGCGAATTGTCGTGAAGCCATGAGGTCCTGTTGTTTCTAAATTTAATCCAAGATTAACTAGGACAGGCATGGACATTTACTGGTTCAGGAACCACTTGTGGTTCTTTAACTTACCACATATGACAGAAGATGCCGTTGAGGAAGTTCAGTGTACGTGAATGGTAATATGCCCATTTATGGGTGGCCTATTGGCAAGCAGTGATGATCTAGAGTTCCAATTGGAAATTTTGTCATGGCAGATTCTGTGTAATAAATATTTGGCCTTCCTTATTGGCAATTAGTTTCTGTAGTTGCAACTTAGACCTATTGAAAAGAGATAAATAAGTTAAGCAACAAGGAAGAAATTAAAATATAGTAAATATATATGTAATTTATTTAACCATCTGACCCTAGGGTTTGCCAAAAGACATAGAATACTTAAAACATGAAATAATCAAAAGAAAACTTGCCAAACGATAATAAGATAAGAATACAAATTCTGATAACAATAATATCATATAAATTAAAATTTAATGTACCTATCATATAATTAAACAATGTGTTTCCCATAAAGGTGACTACAGAATATTTTATTATATTTATGAAAATATGGTACTATATTGGTTTTTTCTGTGCAGTTGGAACTGTGAAAGGAATGTTCTAATTCGTCAAAAATACATCTGAGAACAAGAATTTAAAAAGTGTACTAGAAAGTCTAAAGAGTATATGATTTGCCAGAAATTGATTTTGACCTTTTTATAAATCCTAAAATATAGATCTCATTTGACAAAAATCTGTTAGTGCAGCTGAAAATAGTTGTATGGGAGGTAACTAAAATTTTAACTAAATAATTGCAAATGTAAAGGAATGTAATTAAAAATGCTATGTTTTATTCACTGCATCTAAACTATATGCAAAAGAAATCAGTAGCATTTATCAAGGATTCAGCACCCATCACTGCACTAATTGTCTGCTTCTATCTCAATCTCCCATTTTTTTCAACTATGTGGTGGTGACTGACTTTGAAAGTTGCATGTCAAGCAGTTTGGGATTTCTCCATACCTGCCCTAGGGTTTGATTAGAGCAACCAAATGGAAACTAGGAGGTTTGTGGTTCAAATCCCAGGTGCAGCATTGAATTTTTCAGTCTGTCTGTGCCTTTTCAATGCCTGTCTAGACATAACTTATATGGGAAAAACAATTAACACTAATAGGTTTTGTTTACTATGGCAATGATAAAGGATAGTTATGGGGAAATCTGGGGTGCATATAGCAGATTTAAAAAGTGCAAATTTAGTTGCTTTACAGTATTCAAATACTTGCGTCAGTGGCTACTGCAACAAACAAACAAAAACTGGCATAGCATAAGAGGTTTAATTTGCAGATCCATGTTTTCCAGAAGTGTTTTTGTTCTCTCAATCTTTACTTATCTGAAAATGTTGTACCATTGCTTTTAAAATATTCTGCAAGTAAAACTTCCTCTGTATGTAGTTTACAAGTTTCATACACAAAACAGATGTATAAAATGATAGAAATAAATGTTTTGCATTGGTGAATAATTTGTTGAAAGACAATGACACTATTTTGACAATTTTGTTGAGGTTTTGAGAGGTTTGGGAAAGTAAGCTTTATATATTTTATTAAAAAATCACTGCCTGATATCCTTTTAACATACAATAACATTTACTGAGCATTATTTTAAAATGAAATACCAAGAGCTATCTCTCTCTTGCTAAAATGATTAAAAATGGGACACCAGGATAAAATTTTCTAAAGCTTTTAATTTTAAAACTATTTATTTAAAGCTTGGAACACTTAATATGAGAAAATAAATAAATTTCTGCGCAAAAGCTGAAAACTTTGGCTCAGATAGTTTTTTAGATAATGCAATGAAATATTTTCAATTAGCAAAAATAATGCAATATTTTTAAAATTGCCGTGCACATTCTATTTGTCAGAGAAATATGATAGTGAAATTTTCTGATACTTTAGTAATGTGAAAATAAATATAAAGATTTTATATAAGTTGATGATATTAATTGTAGAGATACAAACTATTGTTTTTATGAAGTTGTTAGTATTAAACTTTTCCTTTTTTTTTTTTTTTCAATACAGGTTAATTCTGAGCCAATGCATTAAGATTTAAAATCCTTACTTAAATCTTTAGATAACACACTTGAGATTACATATATATGCAAATTTGCATTCATACCAGAGCAAAACTGAAATGTAAGTAATAAACTTCATGTGGAAAAGTGTGAAATGTGAAAAATCATATACATAAAGCAAAAGTAGGGTTAAATGGTAATGCTTGAATGATTTAAGCATACTGCTGGGCTTTTAAAAAGGAGGATCATGAAAAATTTTCAGTTCAAATAATTAACAGGTATCTAAAATATTTGTGATATAATTAAAACATGAAAAGTAATGTTATTTTTACTTTCTCTATACATGCTATGTGCATAGTGTATAGAGAAGGTATAGCATTCCACGCAAAAATTCAAGCTGAGATTTCATCAGAAATAAACGTTTTAGGGTCTCTCGTATCCAAAAAAAAAATTTTAGAAAAAAGATCCATGTTTGTGCATGCATGGTACACGATAACTCAACAATGAAAAGTTGGTAAAACACCAAACTTGATATTTAGGTTTAGTATCTTTCAGGAATGCGACACAAAAATTTTGGGAAAAATCCCCCCAACCCAGCTACCCTCTACATGGAAAAAATTTCGAAAATTTTGATTTTCTCAAAAATATCTAACAATTTTGATGAAAATATTTTTTAAATATATTTACATGGGAAATAAAATTTATATCTTGAATTTTCTGGGAATAGCATCTAAAGAGCTCTTTATTCTGCATGAAAAAAAAGAAATGAAATGGCGTTTTATTTATGGACGCTCTTTAACTGCTGTGGTTCTCAGCATCCCATTCTAATTGGGCGTGAAAGACACTTAATTTTGCTCAGAGGCCTCTCAATCAGGCTTGAGGTTCTTTTACGTGCCGTAAATCTACGACACGGGACCCACGGCTTTACTTCCCTTCCGAAGGAAGCCATGCTAAGGATTTTTACGCCCGAAAAAATCCATCGTCCTCTGCCAGGTTTGAACCCGCGACCTTGGGTATATGAAGCTAGTATGGTAACCATTACACCACGGAGGGCGATATATATTCTGCATGAATTTTGCATAACTGGTAAACCATAAGAGATAGACAAAAACGTACTACAAAAAAAAAAAAAAAAAAAAAAAATGTAGATCTCGTTAAAACATACAATTTATGTCATATACATTTTTGTCATAGAGTTGACCATTTTCGAGATATTCCTTGTTATTTGTTTCATATTTAAAATACTTAAACTTTTCTCACATAGAAATTTGTAAGCCTCTGGCCATGCATAGAAATGGATTTCAACCACATGGCAACCAGGTGTTAAAATATTTGACTATCATTTTAGTCTAAAATAATCCCTTATTTCCTTTCTATTTATATGGAAGCATGTAATTAAGACAATTTCTGCTAATGTTTATCTCAATTATCATAAAGTAGATAGAAGAATAAGCTGTTTAATATAATTTGTTACAGAGATGTTGAGAAAGTCATATGAATGGAACACATCAGATTTTTATCATTGTCAGCTCAGTGCCAGTGTCCTCTAAATTTAATTTCAATCATGAAGCATTGTTTCTGCATCTTTACAGCCAGTGATTTAGTGTCAGGAGAGACAGGGTAGACGGTCTAGTGTAGCTAAAACATTGTTTTTACTTTCTCTACACATACTATGTACATAGTGTATAGAGAAAATATTGCACTTCACCAAAAAATTTGATACCGTGATTTCACCGGAAATATGTTTTGGGTCCCCTGTATCCAAAAAAAGAATTTTCAGAAAAAGGTCCATGTGTGTGTTTGTGTATCTGTGAACACGATAAATCAAAAACGAAAAGTTGCTAAAACACAGAACTTGGTATTTAAATTAAGTATCTTCCAGGGATGCGACACAAAGTTTTTGAGAAAAATCCCCCCCACCCCAAACTACCCTTTTTTTTTTTTTTTTTAAATTTTGATTAAAACATCGTATATTAAAGATATTTACCTGACAAATAAAATATATATTTTGAATTTTCTGGGAATAGCCTCTGAAGACTACTTTATTCTGAGTGAATTTTATGGAATTTTGCAAACTGCTAAATCATAAGAAATGAAAAAAACTTACTACACAAAAAATGTAGAGCACATTAAAACACGCATGTATACTTTTTTTCATGGAGTTAATCGTTTTTGAGATATTCCTTGTTATTGGTTTCAGCTTTGAAAAACTTAACTTTTCTCATACAGGAATTTGTCAACTCGTGTCCATACAAACAAAGGAACTTCAGTCACATAGCAACCAGCTTTTGACTATCATTTTAACCCGTGGTAGTACCTTATTTCGCTTCTACTTACAAGCAAGCAAGTAAAAAGACTATTTCTGCTAATTTTTTCTCCATTAGCATGATGTAAATAGAAGCATAAGCTTTTTAACAATAATTTGTTGCAGAGATGTAGAGAAAGTCATGTGAATGGAACGCATCAGATTTATATAACATAACTAGCTGGCTGAACTAGTGTTGCATGATTAACTTTTTAAATTCCAGCAATGGATTAATCAATTTCACTTACATCACCATTCTTTATGAATTTATTGTACAATGATTAGAGGATTTTTATAGTCTTATAGTTATAATTGTAATTTCATGGAATTCCAACTATTCCATATAAAGGATAAAATGCCCTCTGATATTCATGCAAAAGGATTTGAAACATTGGCAAAATGTTTGACTTCCTTAACCTACTCATGACAGTGTTCTAGAAATGTTTAATGTTTCATTTAAGTTCCTCTTGGAGGTGGAAGAATCCTCGGCTGGAATGGTTGAGTAATTTTTTTAGATAATTACTTCATTATCAAGTTGTAAACTTTTCTACCTCCATTTTAGTCTCATAGTTATTTAATAACATAAAATCTACTAATTTTCATTATAGAGCAAAATAAGATTCTGTGCTTCCAGGCCACTAACTTAGCCTCTTTGTAAAAGACTGTCAACATCATCAAGAAATCTTCTCAGAATTTCTTGGTTCTCTCTTTTCTAATGTTAGAAGTTTTCTCTCTTTATACAATTTATTTAGCATATCCTGCTAAGGAACTTATTTCAACACAACTGTGAAGCAAAACTTTTTTATAGAGGGTTATTATTGATGCATGCATCAATAGAATTAAAATTAAGGTTATTAAAGAGGTCTTGAATTAGAATCTCAGTCAGAGTGACATACGTATAAGTTTTTTCTGCAGCTTTCCCTTTATGCTGTGAAGATGAATGTCAAGTAATTTTAAGCTCATGGACTCCAGGATCATTTGAGTATCATTTCACAGGTTTCATTAATTATCCAATTTGACCTATCAAAAAAGTTATTCAAAGGTTTTGACACTGTTTATTACATTATACTTATACATCTGTAATTTCCAAGTGAAAACAAGTATAACAGAATAGATTGTCACTTGTAAGCTACATATTAGTACTGTTAAATAAAGTATGTTCTGATGAAACACTAGAGTTTTCAAATCTGCTCCTTTTATTTTCTCCGCTACACTAGTAAGTAGGGGAAATATTGCATTTCACCAGAAATTATGTTTTGAGACTTCTGTACCCCAAAAAAGAATTTTGAGAAAAAAAATGTTTGTGGGTGCATGCATGTAAATGAGAGAAAGAGAACAGCTAACTCAAAAATATAAAGGTGTCTAATTACAAAACTGGTAATTTAAGTTCAGTATTTTCTAAAGATACATGATTTTCAACAAAATTTTCAATTTTTTCAAAACTGGCTATTAATGATTTTGATTAAAATTCCATGTATTAAAGATATTTTCATGACAAATGAAAAGTATATCTTGAATTTTCTGGGAGTAGCCTCTGAAGACCTGTTCATTGTGAATGACTTTTGCATAACTGGTAACTATTAAGAGACAGACAAAAACTTGCAGCACTAAAAAAATGTTGGTTGGCATCTAATGTTGAGTATTTGGCAGTAAGCCTTTCATGATAGCAGTGATTCCACTCCAGTATTTTGTATGTTGAACAAAAGCTTTGTTTCATACTTAGCTGTAACGATTTAAAGTTGGGCACCATTATTAGCGGTTACATCCCCAAAGCATAGGAAAGTAAGGACAGGAAAAAAAATGAAATGTTCTCCTAGGCCTTGAATACTTTAATAAAATTACACAAAAATGTACATCTTGTGAAACCTCACTTTATATTGGATGTGATTTTTTTTGTGGAGTTAACAATTTCCGAGATATTCCTTGTTATCAGTTTAAATTTTCCAATGCTTATACACACTTAAAATGGGAAGTTACTCTTTTCTATTTTTTTTTTTTTTTATTCTGGTTATGCAAAGAAGGAATTTCAGTGGTATCACACAGTCCTGGCTCATAAAAGATTTGACTTTTGCTTTAGACTGCGTACTCTCTCAATCCCCTTGTACCTACAAAGAAATATATATTAAACCATTTCTGTTAATGTTTATCTTGATTAGCATAGATAAAGGTAATTAGAACAATACACTTTTATAAAAGTAATTTGTTGCAGAATTGATAGAGAAAAATCAGTGAATATTACAATCACACATCAGTTGTTTTTTGTTTTTGTTTTTTTTATGTTAGTGCATGCAAAGACTCTATATGACTGATTTGGAAAAGGCAAACATTTATCAGTATTTATGTGAGAATGGGTAGAAAAATATTGGGATATATTGAATTAATAATGGATAGAGAGAAGTTATATCAATGTACATCAGATGTTTTGTGTTAGGTTGTACTATTCATGAAAAGGTGTTTACATAAATATGGTATCCAAATGTTCCCAAAATATAGCATGTACAGTTTTGAGAAGGAACATAACTGGATCACTAATTGTAGCTGCCACTAATAAGTAAATAATCAAGTAATTGTATAATTTTTAGTCTTCAGGAATAAACAAGTTTGCACCATAGAAAATGCAGCAAGTTTTATAGGAATTAGCTGAAATACTTGGGTGCAATTGACTTCTACCTGAGAGAATGCAATGCTGCATATTTTGTATTTATTGTTCTGTAAAAATGTGTCAAATACATTTTGTTTCTGTGTTTCATATTCATCTCTATTAGGGACAAAGCTAATTATTTGTTATTACATTGTACTATCAGGTTTTAATGTATTTTTGAACTTCCACTGGAATATGTAATGATGTCATAACTTGGCACACATTTCCAAGGGCATCAGAGGCAAAAGGAGAAGCATTCTTTCTAGTGGCAGCTGATGCATAAGAGCACACAATCACCCTAACTGTTGCCACATTTTGGATTAATGCTGTTAAGTGTAACGTATATTCAGTAAATTAAGAGCTGAAGCTTTCCTGATGACATATTAACTCTTAAGTGTTCTCAGGCTTCTAGCCAGGTAACTTCATAGATTGACTCCAACGTTTCAAAGATGTACGTAATCTTCATCTTCAGAGTAAACTGATAACTAGGAAGTCCAGATTTGTATATTTATAGTGCCCGAGTGAAGCTAGCATCTGATTGGTTCGCGTGATATTTTTGGCTGTGAAGCAGCTGATATTTAATATGATAGGCTTGGGCACAGAGCTTGTAGAAAACTATATTTGGCGGTTATACACCTAATGTTTTGAACTTGAGCACGGACCTGTTTGAAACCGCCATACATAGTTTTATACAAGGTCCGTGCCCCTGCCTCAGTCATATTAAATGTCAGTTGCTTCACAGCCAAAAATATCATGTGAACCAATCAGATGCTAGCTTCACTTGGCCACTATAAATACGTGAATCTGGACTTCCAAGTTATTAGTTTACCCTGAAGACGAAGATGATGTACATCTTAAAAACATTGGAGTCAATCCATGAACTTGCCTGGCTATAAGCCTGAGAACACTTAAGAGTATATTCAGTAATTTAAAATCTGCAGCGTTTAAATCTACTATGTGCTACTCTAAATTTGCAAACACGGGCAGTACCACAACTTGACCTATGCCATTTTAGGGAGCTTTTGTGCATGCACTACTGGTATGATATAACTGCCTTATTGGGCCAAATACATAAGAATCATGCATACTTGAAGATATGCATGATGGAGCTTCTTTTCTTGTGCTGTTTCTGTACTGTCACTAGTATTTTACATTAAGGCCACTAGGTAGTAGCTCACTGCAGCAAAGGCCAAGGAAAAGACAGCACTGTTAATGCTCATAGTACATAAACACTGAAGCAATCCAAGTAATCTTAGACAGGAAATAATTTTGTTACACTTCTTAAATATATTCATATGAAGAACAATGTGTCACCTCCTTTCAGATACATTTTCAGCTTCCCATGGCTGGTATTCAAATTCCAGTGTATTGGTTACTGCCTCTAGATGATAGATTATTCATACCTCTATTGTCAATTTGTTTTAACTCTGGTAGATGGCAGTAGTTTTCACATGAAAACTTTTATTCATTAAATTTGTTAACACTTTCACTTGCAGTTGACCAATACCACAAATCAAAAATCAACCCACATATTAAAATAAATAGAAATAAAACATAATACAGTTAGGCAACTATTCAACTACGGTCACATGTTACCCAAGTAGGTTTGCACAAAGCATAAGTAAGGTTATCTCTCAGACATTGTGGTAATTTGTACCTACCCACAAAGTGATCCACTTTCCAATTAAATCATTAGCAACAAGCTAGTTGTCACAGAAAGGGTCAGCTAACTTTTATTTGTGGATAATTTTATAATTATTCTTGTATTGAGAGCATCTGAAAATACATTAATAGTAATAAAAAGAGTTTAAAGTAGCCCTTTCTTAAATCTTAGGATTCAGTCAGAACCATAATAGATCTGCATGAGTAGGGAATCTAATAGAAGTCTTACTCATCCTTTGTAATCTTAACTATTTTGACAATTCAGTAATGTCAAAATCTATGAGACTTGCTGCCTAGGGATGACATCATTACACACTTGAAAGTAAGGGAATGTTTGGTGTATTTAGTTCTATTGTATGCATCTTAATTCATATTTCAGGCACAGTCATATACAAGGTGATCAAATTTATTTGAGTTAACCTTTTTAAATTAATTACACCATTGTTTAAGCATGAGTTTCAGTTGATGTAGCTGGCACTAATAAGTTGTAAGGAGATGAGACCTGGAATATCGAAAACAAAGGGGAATGGGAGAAGCACAATTTCATACCATTCACACATTGATGTAGAGTGGTAAGTCTACTATCTGCTCACCAGCTCATTGTCCCTGCCAAGTATACATCAGTTGGCTAGCTCTTAAGAGCACACTCATTTTCATTGGAGGAGGAAGAGGAAAATGAAAAACCGTTGCCCATACCTTCCAGTGAAACAATATGTTAATTAAAAGTAAACATTAAGTCAATTAATGACACTAAACAACACTCATATTTCAATTTCCTGGAACATGTTTCGTAGGTTAGTTTCCTCCGTTGTCAACCGAACATCAACTGATTGTTGGTGGTGGAGCTGATCTATCCATCAACTGCTCTGGTGGTGGTTCTATGGTACAAGAGTCACCCTGGGGGATATCAAGTTGATAACTCAATTTTTTTGTTTTCCAAAGAAAATTGTGTTAATTCATAAGGCAACCAATAGACCTTAAGGAAGTCATTTTGAAAGTTTTGAGAATGAAAACAAATAAAACTTTTAAAAAAGTTGGAAAGGTAGAATTATACTTGCTTTTTCCCAGCAAACCACAAGTGTTCTCAAACTCATTTTGAGATAAAATACTGCAATAGCAACTTGCAATAACATTGGAACCAGTTGGGGAATTGAATGTATTGCTTATTACTATGGTAGCTCACTTGTTTAGAGCAGTGTCGCAGAAATTCGAAGATCCTTGGATCAAATGCTGGTAACAGCATTAAATTTTTTAATCTGATTCCACATATTCAACTTCAGCCTTCATACAACATTATGTAAGAACTGTAGTTAAATGTAACCCTGGCAGCATCCAAGCTTGCATCACACCAATTATTTTACTTGGGCCCTACCAGTCTTAGGCCACAGTGGATGCCCAGTTCATTTTATCTTGCTTTAGTGATCACAGCTATTCAGATTGCTTTGGTTGCGGTGCCTGTGAAAGGAATATGAAAACCAGTTAGGGATTAGAGGTAAAGCCTATGTACCAAAATAATTCTGGCATTAAGGAGTTAAAATAATTCCGTCTGATGATTCCCTTTTAAAAGTATTTTCTGTTGAATGGGTGGTGTAAAATGTTGGAAAAAGTCACATAAGACCAGATTTGGACTGTAGTGGAAGTGGGGCAAAAACTGAGCACTCTGCACATGAACATTTTCTTGAATACAACCTTTCTGGCTAGTAATCATTATCCATTTAAATTTAACAGTGCCAATTCAAGTAAATTTGATCACCCAGTATTTTGAGATAGTACTGTGATAAGATTGACCATGTACTGTTGTAAGAAACACATTCTACTCTTAGAGGAAACAAATGCTTAACTTCGCATCACTGTCAAAAACAGAAATGGTCTTCTTGCTCGTGTTTTGTTGTCTGTTTTACATATAGTTAATTTAAAGTGTGAGGAATATAAAGTTCCTATATGCTACAGCATTTGTTTGACAGTAGTACATCAATGTTCTTCCATAATATGTAATTTATTGGGCAGTTTCTGATAGTTAAATAACTATTTCTGTTGTGGGCATTTTAATAATTTATGTAGATATCATTTTATTCTTTACTTACGTTTGATTCATTCAACAATATTGCATCCATTTAGAGGGCAGTTCTAGTATCATATGGGCAAACAGTTGAATGCCTAAGGCTAAAACATGTTACTTCTAGTGTAAGGGATTCAAATTTAAGAAGAGGGACTGATAAAAATTGTTGATCTTTATTTTAAAAAATGAATCTGTAACTTTCTTGTTAGTAAAACACACTGTAAACCTGAACAACATTCCTAGAGTTTTATTACACTGGCTTAATAACAAAGCTGTGTTATAAGCCATTTTGTAATTTCATTACATAGAAGCTGAAAGTTAAATGTGGTTTTTTTTTTTTTTTCTGGAAATTTTATTTTTCAGAACTTTATCCTCTTATTGAAAAAATTCCTCGAGAACTCCTTGACTTACCTTAAATTAAGAGCACATCTTTTAAAATAGTAATTTATATTTGATGACCTCTTGTAGATTATTATTTAGCATAAAAAATAAAAGATATTTTGCAGTTAAAATAAGTTACACCTTTAAAATTTTAATTATAAACACATTTATTTATTTTTAATAGGAACTGATTAATTTATGTGAAAAAATTTACCAATATTTGAAGATGAATGCAATCTCTTCACTTAAAGCATTTTCATTCCTTGCATTTTTTAAACTTGTTTTACTGTAATTTTTTTATTTCTTTTTGCTTGTTTTTTTGTTTAATCTTCAACACGTAGGTACAGCTTGTAAGAAATATCATTACGCTGTTTATGCAAAAGAAAGGAAAATGTGGAGAAAAGGTGAGAATGGTTGGGGAGCAAGGGGCCACAGCAGATGGAACTGATCCCCCACCCCTCTTATTATGCAAATAGGGTAGTCAGTGCTACTGTACATCTATGTTTCAGGAGTGGGGGAGTGTCACAATGATTAACATAAAATGTATATTGTCAAAGCTTAAAAACAGAAGCAGTACCAACAGGAAGTACTCTTCATGTTGAAGTTGGTATGATCGCCCTTTATTTACACCAGGTATAACTGAACACAGGCCCAGGAAGGAGAGGTATTATGACATAGCGTAGCTACCCCTTTATTGGAGCAGTGGCGTAATGTAACTCTTACTTTAGAAAAGCTAGAAATGCCTGTTTGTTAACATGCAATGTATGTATTAAATGGCAAAACAAAACCTCTCTTTTTTTTACAATATTATTCATACAATGAGGGTTTGAAACTCAAAATATCTTTATACTTTTCAAATTAAAGAAATAAATATAATGTTGCTTATAAACATGCAGGATTAATAAATAAACAATACATAATAGTTACGGTTTTAACATTAAATAAATATTATCTTACTTCACTTGATGTTGGCTTATTAATTGCAGTCAGGAATACTAGCGAATGCTTTTAGTATCAGTTGGAAATTTATTCTTATATGTAATTGGTTTATTTTAGATAAAGACAATTTCCACTTATATATTTTATATTATGATTATTTTCATGTAGTGTTGTACAAATTTGCAATCTTGTTAACAGTGATTTGTATTATTTACAGTTTCAATTATGCATTCAGATGCTTTTTTTGTTTAGTATACTTTGTTTATGACAGTATCTAGTTGGAGGAAGCTGAATTTGGCAATAAGTATTGTATACTACAAAATACAAAAGTGGATATTTTTCCCAGAATGTCTGACTATTGTCGAATTCATGTCATAATTGCATACAGCAGTGTCCCACCACTGCTATATACTTACTTGTTTGTTGCAAACAATAAATGCAAAGGGGTGGAGTTACAGGGTTTTTGGCACATGGTGACATATGGGGCCAATAATCCTCATTTACACTAACCTCCACTATATAATGGTAACATTTCAAAAATTTCAGCATTTAAATAGAGAAGTATAAATAAAGTAGGACTCCTTGCATCTTCAACATGTATACTATTGTCAAAGAAGCATTACTGTGTAACAGGCTGTACTTTTCTGGTAGCTTAGGAACCATGGAATTAAAAAAGCTGTTTACAATAGTAAATGTACCCGATTTTTCTGTTTATATGTGAAACACCATTTAAAGCAATGTCACATCTTAATTCATTTTTACTTTCTTTGCCATCCATCTGCAGAAAATGGAGGAAGTATTATCATATGTACCTACTATAAAACATATTAATACCCTCATTAAGGGGCTGTGGCCTAAATATGTAATAACTAGGACAACTTTACACGTGGGATATGATTTATAGGTATGAAAAGGCAATTTGACACCATTTAATAGAAATAAGTGCAAAATGAAGAACAGGAGGTTATTTCTTATGAAAGAAGTCTTCAATTGTTGTATACTCGTACCATTACTATAAATTATGTAGCATCCCTATTTTTTTATTATTGTTCATAGAAGGATGAGATTTTGATTTAGCGTTGCATTACACTTCTGCAGAATTTTTAGTTTCTCTCTTAAAAAAAACATTTGTGCTTTGCAATTTTATACAACAGTGTATAACTTGCAGTACATTGTAGAAATTTCAAAGAAAGCTAAAAGGATAAAATACATTGACAGGGAGCCTTTAGAAAGTGTAAACTGCTATCATGTAAAGCTACCATTATGTGCCCAATAGTGCTGAGCAGAGGAGTTTTCCAGGTAAAATGCTCAAGCTACAAGACTGCTGAATACAATCACGCAAACTGTTTGCTTACCTTACTTTTAAAACATTAAACATTTTGCAAATCATGTATATATGTTCATTTCATTCATTCAAGTCCAATATGACATGTCAGCATATATTGGGCCACCTTGTCAATGGTTTCTTGATCAGGGAACTTCTACGAGCAAGTTCATCACTATGTGCTCATGGAAGATTTTTTTTTTTAAAGAAGTGAAGCTAGAGTCATTAAAATTAATGCTGTTGTTGTTGCTGCTAATGCTCTTCTAATTGGACTTTCTCCCTTTTTTATGGGCTTCCCAATAATATTTACAACATTGAACTGGAACGCTTGTATTAATTTTTGAGAGGTGGGTCATTGCATAGTATGCATTTTGGAGAATTGAAGTTGGGCAGCCAGAGGTGAAAAGCTAACTTAGAGTGCATAATATTCAGTATTGTTTCTCCAATGACTATACATCATTTTTTTCCATAATTGTTTTATTTTAATATTTTAGGCTTGAAACATGGCTTAATTTTGTTATTAATTTGGCTTGTGCAGCAAAGAGAAGGGGATCAGTACATACAGTTACATAAAAAAATAGAAATATCACCAGTCCCTCCCCTTAAATTAATACATTTCCACTGATTGATTGAACTTCTGCCCATATGTTAGCATAGAAGCCCTCTAGAATTTATGTAATTATCAATAGTTCAACATAAATTGTACATTACTACAGAAACCAAAACAATTTATGGAATGAAACATAAAAGAAAAGCTCAAATTAATTGGATAACACAGAATAAGATTTTTGCTAACAACTAAAGAAGAAATACTTACTGCAAATTGTGTGAAAAATGCTACTCTATTAGAGTTCAAAATGGTAAATGTGACAGAATTTCTTCATATTAGTATTACTGTCTTCCTTAGAGTACAAGATTGCTTAATTATTAAAGTAGAGTTATCATAAATGCAAAGAAATTGTGTTCAAGCAGAGAACTAAGTAGTTAGAAGTTTTCTGTTGCATTTACCATAATAAAAATGTATGCATAGGCAGCTAAATTGCATTTTGAATTGTAAATAAATTGTATAACTGCAAAATAATGTAGAAAAAAGCAACATTTCTTCATAATTATCAACTCATTAAAATGTTGTTATTGCAGATGTGCAGAATAAATGTTTTTATCCCATAATTATGTAGCTGTACACCTTAAGACAAAAAAGGATTGTGTAGCTTTAAATTAAATAGGTCTTACGTTAGGTAGGATAGAGTTATTATTGAACTTTTAATGAATTTTGTAGCCAAAATATAATTTACACACTGTATATTGTCTTCAGATTCATCAAGCATATGGGGATATGTTGTATAAGCTTTATTTTTAAACATTCCCTGCAGATGATAATCACATAGGTTTAAATCATGTTTCTTATGACATTGCCCAACTGACATTTGCATTTCCTTCCCCTTTCTTCCAATTGATTAATGTATAACAATCTGCATTGCTAGAATAGATGCATGTGCTTTCATCATCCTGAGAGGTAGATTTAAACAAAAGGATCATCCCATATGCTTATTAAGAATTTACACACATTCCAGATGTATTAACTGTGTTAGGTAATATATTTAATTCATACAGTTATGAAAATGTTTAATTTGACAATTCTATTCAAATAAATTAAGAAAAGTGATCATGTTAAATAAGGAAGTATTTTGTACTGCGCAATAGTTTATTCCATTATAGCAGACCATGAGAAGTGACAATGCATGAAACAGCAAGAGTTACGAGGCAAGGTTATACAGAGCATACCTTAAATGTGGAGAACAAGTCATTTATTCCTTCATCAAAAATACATAAATACAATGCAGAGATTTTCTGAACTTCTTTCCATGATAGCCTCTTTCTTGTCTGATTTTTACTTTCTCTAATATCTGTGGTAAGTAGGGCAATTATTGTAGATCTCATTAAAACAGTTAAGAATATCTGAGATTATTTCCTATTATTGGTTTCAGTTTTAAACTACTTAAATATAGGAAGTCCTTGTCTGTTTCACATCTCTTGTTTTACTCCTTGTCATGAAAAAACTGAACTTCAATGACAATCGCATAGCAACAACTTTAAAAGATTTGACTATCGCGTTAACCAAGTGTATTCCCTTATTTCCCTAAGACCATTTCTGCTAATGTTTATCTTGATTAGCATGAAGTAGATAAAAGAATACTCTTTTGTAAGAATAGTTTGTTTGCAGTCAGGTAGGGAAAGTCATGTGAATGGAACACATCGCCTGATGTGTACATGCATCAGGACATGATAAACAAAACTGTTCACAGACAGCAAAAAAGAGTACTTTTATTTATTAAAAAAGTTAATAACTAAAAATTGGCTTGAGGAATACTCCAGAGAGCTAGTTAAAGGAATGAAGAAAGAAGGAAAAAACAAATCCATAGATTACTCTGAGCCAATCTTGCATGCATGTTGAAATGTCAAAAATTCTCATTAAGATACAAGAAAATGGCCTTATGTAATCATAATTACACCCTCATCTTTGGTTTCTCATCCTAACCGCAAATTAAATATTAAGGTAAATAAGTGGGTAAGAGGAATATATCAAATAAATTAGGCCCTAGACATACACTTCTGCTACATGCTGCCATATTGTTTTGTGCATTTATGAAAATTGGGAACTAACACCATCTCTACATTGTCGCTTCAGTTGACCTCTTGCAAAAATAATTTTCACAAAAAAATGAAATGAATAATACTGATATAAAAAAAACTGAAACAAAAACAAAATGCATTAACTGCAAGCTGAAGCAAAGCATAATGTGAGGATTCAGCAGGTGGTAATTTGGCATCAGGAACTTTATAACAAAGCAGTTGTTACCATAGCAATGAGCCTTCTGTGCTCACTTGTTTTTCTGACTGCAGTGCTTCTTTCACACCTCAACTTAGGAAAATAGAGCTATAGTTACTACTTTCTTAGGAAACTATACCACCATTCAAAGTCTTGGAATGCTGAATAAGTTTATAACTTCATTTTCTAGCCTTCATTAGCAAGATGCACTGATCAAGGAAAATTTTTTAAAGTGCATTAATACATGGAAAGAAATTGCTAAGGTACCTAGTGGAGCTTTAATACATTGAGAGACAACTGCTGGATGCTACACTGTTACATTCTAGCAGCCTCATACAGAGGGAAAAACTATCAAGATAAAAAAGGCAGTACAAAGTAACTGACTAAATATAAGTTGTTATGACAATTTAATATTTTTCAAACAGTTCATTTTATCACTTTTACCTGTAGGATTCAATAACACTGCATTCATATTACAAACAAGTGTTATTGAATTCTTACTAAAAATTAAACTATGTGACTGAGAAACACTGAACTTGGTTTTGGATTCAGCATCTCTAAAACAGTACAACTCTTGGCAAAGGTTATTGCATGTGTAAGCTTTGATTTGTATCAGTTTACATTAATCATGTATTGTAATCATTAAAATTGAATCCAACTTTACTAAATGTCATTTAATATTATCTGAAGAATAACTTAGAGTGGACAATTTTGTTTTGTCTTAAGGTGTACCTTACAATTTTATTATATTTAGGTATAGGAATTCTTAAGCAGTCAGCTTCAAGTTATCCACAATCAAACCACTGAAAATATAAAAACAATGCAATAACTGCAGTTTACCTATAGGCAAGTATACATAGTCCAGTGAAATCTCTCTCTGAACACAACAAACTGTACAAGACATAGATGCCATTTGTAAAATGCAATTTTATTTCATTTAAGGGGACCAAGTACCTCCTATCTACAAAGTGTTAAATATCCAAAGTTTTGGTATGCTCAGATCTTGAACTGTTACCTATGAATATGAAATTTGATTATCTGTTAAATATAATTAAACATAACTCATTAGAGTGATTTTTTATTCCAAATATAAAACAAGTTGCATAAAATTTCGAAGTTAAATATGTTTAAAATCCAAAGTTTTGGATTAATAATTTTATATGTTGCACCATTTTTACACAAAGCATGCTTAAGTGAGTTTAAATTAAAACCAATGAGACAAGATAAGGCTTGCTTTTATATGACATTTAAGAATCTTATTCTTAAAATATCATTACACAAGAATCTGCAAAAATAAATTTTGAAACATTTAAACCATATAAAGATGTAAGGTCCCCTTAACTCTTAGAAATTCCTGTCTGCTTAAAACAATTTTTCAGAACTTTAAACATTTTATCAGCGGTATGAGAAATGCAATATGCCAAGAAAAACATGGGAAAATAAAAGAAGTTATTAATTCATTCATTAGTGGTCTTTATTGTTACATATGTATTTATAGTAGTGTAGTCAAAATAATTTGTTTGAATTGCATTCAGAAGATGTGAAAATATTGGAATAACCTTCATGTATACTCCAGGAGATGTAATTTCATATTTTCAGATCTTTTTTTAGCTTTACAATTGTATTGTTAATGTGCAAAAAAGTGTTATTGCAAAATCAAAGCTTTTTAAGGAACCTGAGAATATGTGGTACTTTATACATTCAAAGTAACAGTGTTGGAATTTGGGTGTTTAAGTGATGTAAACAGTTTACTGCCCTCAGCTGTTTACAGAAAAAACTTGGAACTGCAATGTAATGTTTATGCAGTTTAACAGAATTAATGTCATCTTGATGAATTAGCATTATTAAATTATTTTTTAAAAAATCTGAGTATGCACAGTGAAGAAAAGATACAATACAATTCTGATTATTTCAGTTCTTTGTTCCTAAATGTGGGCACTCACCATGCAGATTGATATTAACTTAATTGTTCATAAGGAGTTATAGATGCCATCTATGTATTAAATGCTCAATATATTCTTTAGAGGTTCTTCCATGATTTAGAGAATCTGAATCAAACCTGTCATTCCAGTGGTTTCACAATAATAAACCATTCATTAGGTCAGAAATGGGAGAAGGGATGGCTCAGCTCAAGTATGGTGTCTGGCAAAAGAATGCACAATTTTAAATTATGTTTATCACATATAAGAAAACACTTTTTCGAAAGTATAATATGTGGTTCTTAACCAACATAATATCCTTTATTTCTTGAAAATAACATCTTTAAAGTAATGACCATTCCCTCTCAGACAATCTCCAAACCTCGCCCACAAGTTGTGCATACAGCGACACATGACCAGTGTCTTTAGTGTGACCTTTAAAGACACCTCTCTTCAGAAGAAATTATACATGGTCAAATCTGGGGATATTGATGGCCAGGTGATGTTACCTCTAATGGAGATGATTTGATTTGGGAAATATCTCCTTGTGGCATTCATGCAGTATACTAGTGGCCCGATCTTGTTCAAACCAGAAACATAAGGAAACCATGTAATTCCATTAGTAAGAAAGGTTTCAATCTTATTGACATTCCTGCCAATGTCATGGTCAAAGCTTTTCCCTCTCATCCTTAAAACACAAAGGGACAATTATCCCAGAAGATGACATGGCACACCGAACAGTTACTTTCTCACTGAGCAATGGTTTTTCATGTGATTGAAGAGGATTGCTTTGAGACCAATAACTGAGTTTGTTTACAAAGAAGACAGATAAAAAAGTGAATCATTTGTAAATAAATTATTCAACTTCATTTGTGTGATTTAACATCTTGTACTAAAATGTTATATGTAAAAGAAAATTACAAGCCTTTACTTGGTGTACTGCCTGAAGCCTGTAGGGATAACAATGAAGACCTAAGTGCAATATCCTTATAGTTAGTCTTCTCAGGTAAGTTCTTTGCTGCAGAATGCTTCTTTGGACCTCTGCTCACAGCTGGTGTATGCTTGGTCCTTCTGCTACTTGGAGGTTTTTTTTTTTTTTTTTTGTTTTTTTTTTTTCGTACCAAACCAATTAACCCATATTTTATGAAATGAGCAGATGAGATGGATCATGGCATATTATATTAAAATGACAGCAAAACTGGCATTTTGTGGCCTCAACTATTGTTGTTTTTATAAATACTTCACTGCAAAAGCATGTTAACCTGTCCATTGATCCATGTTTATTGAATGGTGTAATCATTGAAACAGAATGTGCATGCAGTTTTCAATGTTATTCATTGAGTTAGAAGGGTAACAATATAATGTAAAATTTCTTTTTCCTCCACCTGATTTTGTATTAAGAAGTAAAACAAAACTTATGTCGTCCCAGGTTTGATTCCCAGCTGAGGTAATGAATTTTTCTTTAACTAGAATTATTCCCTATCCCCCACAGAGTCTGGAATGTTGTTTCATTTCATCTTTGAAGGTTGCTGAGCTAGGTGTGACAAAATGTTGGAGTGCAGGGGACAAGGATGTTCATTCTGGAAATGTTATGGATCCCCCATTTCACCTTATCCTTTCCATTCCTAACCCATAGTTTTAAAAACTACTTGACTTATTTTCAGTCTTAGCTGTTGAATGAATCTGAAAAAAAATTGGAAGCTAAACTTTTAAGATATGACAATACAGTCTTAAATAATTACCCCTAATCACACTTTTAATCCCTTTCTTACAATTTCTAATGAAAATATTTCAAAATCAAAAATTTAATATGCAGTGCCAAGTAAGGTTGAAAAGTGGAACTTAATGAGACACACAAAATTATTGGGGCCCCAAATTTACATAAGTGCATCTAAATTCTCGTAGATGCTGTTAAAGATTAAGCTCTGAAATAGAGCTTTATATTTTCTGTACTTAATTAGTTACCTAAACCAAGCTTATTTTTAGGTTCATCAGTTGCTAAAGTTTATACTTCAGGAGGTTTCCAGCAACTATGAAGTGAATCAAGTTTCTGTAACTGAAACTTTTGTTATAGAGTGAAATTCCAACATTGATAAAATTTGTTTAATCTTTGAAACAAGTAACCCTATAGACAAGGTATTTTTATTCACTGTGCATACATGTAACATTTAATTCTGAAATCTAGGTATAAAACAGAGCATGCAGTCGCTTTTTTCAAGTCTTGATTCCAATCACTGCTCCTGCCATGTTAAAAAAAAAACAACAAAAAAAAACTTGTTATTGATAATCTTCCGTAGTTAGTTGTACAAAACATTTATTGTACATATTATAATGATAATTTGTGCAATTCAGGGGCTATGGAACAGGAGAATAAGTTAAAGTTGTTAATACAAGCAGTATGAATGCTACTGGAAATAAATTATTTGAAAATAACTTGTAGTGTACAAAGATATGAGGTCATACTGAAAGTCTTGAGCAACCCATTGTTAAAATTTGAATTCCAATAGTGTAACAAAACGGACTGCACGATTATAATCCACACAGTTTACACATGTTGCAATATTGTGACATTAGCTTCTTTCATGTGACCATAGGCAGTATTTCCAAAATGGCAGGCATCAATGTTATGTTACAAAAGTGTTCTGTCAATGAATTCCTTGTTCAAGAGAGAAAATCTGCTGCTGAAATTCACCTCAAACTTCAATGTGCAGATGGAGATGTCTGCATGGGTGAAGCATTTCAAAGATAGTAAAACGTGTATCCAAGATGAGCCTCGAAGTGGTCACCCATGAAGTGTCTCCTTGGAATGCAACAAGGAAAGAGTTGAGGAGATTGTTAGAGCAGATAGGCATATCACTGTGGATGAAATTACAAGCATTTCATGACCACTCGCCTCTCACCAGGACAGCCCAGTTTATCCTAAGCAACCACGTGTGAGATTTGCAGAGGACAAAGCAGTGTAACAGTGGATTTTCTGGTTTCCCCCCCAGACATTCCACCAATGCTCCATCTTCATTCCATGTCATCAGTATTATCACCTGCAGTGCCACAAATGGTAAAAGGGACATTAAACCTATAAAAAAAAACAAAATTCCTCCCTACAGTCCTAACTTGGCAACTCTGTCTACCATCATTTTGGTCCTGAAGCTACCAATGTGAGACCAGCTCTAAGAGGTGGAGGATGTTCAGCAAGCAGTGTGTCAGTGTCTTCGTCCAGCTGTAATTAATTTTCAAACTTCAGAATGATGGGGGAAATGTGTGCAAAGAAATGGAGACACTATTGAAAAGTGAGAGAAAAGTCTGTAGATTACTATAATTTACTGGTTTTTCAAAAAAATAAATTTTAAGGGTTTAAAAATTGTTGCTCTCTACTTTCAGTATGCTCCTCGTATTGTGGCTTTCTATTTAAGATGTTTTGTTCCTTTCTTTGCTATAAGTTAGCAGACATTTTGCTGCTCTAGGCAGCCTTAGTAAAAATTTATATCCAGCCACACATATTAAAAGATAAAAGGATTTCTTTCATAATGATGTGTGGAAGTGTAACTGTCAACTGCCAACTCTCTGAAATTGAAACAGAACCTAAAACTCATACAACTTTACCTCAATAATACTTTAATAATTTTGCAGTGAAATAAGTAAAACCATGCACAGAATATGCAAATAGATGATGAGTCTTACCTGCTGTAATCAGCCAGGCTTTTTGTTCTTTTTACACAAACTTATAAGTGGTACCGTTTGCATTTTCATCAGCTTAAAAAGCAAACACAGAGAAACATGAAATTTGAAATGCATAAAATGTTCAGTATAGTAATGACCCCATTCACAATGAAAGTTAAGTGTAAGCATAACAGAAGCTGGGACCTTTCAGAATGATTCACGTAAGCACAAAAAAATAATGTAGAATTAAGTTAAATATAGAATCTTGCTAAGTTCGAACTTTCAAGTTTATATCAAGCATAAGAACCATCCAAATCAGAGCCTGATTCTCATCACTGTACCATCCATTGCTAATTAAATGTTCAGTAAGCAATGTTCCCAACTCTCATCACATTTTTGATTCCCACGTGACTTGCCAGACTCACAAATTGCCTTTTCTCTGAGATCATAGACCAATACTCTTAGGATGGCTATAAGAATGTCAGGAAAATAAATTGTGATTAGATGCATTTTTTGTGAGTTTAACATCGTTTAATTGTATAGCTAATTCTTGTTTATTTTGATATATGTACATAGCCTCTTTTTTTTTTTAGTGTTTAATGATCGCTTTTACACTTGTGGCACTGCTGGCAATGACACTGATGATATACAGAATAAAGATAGAGCACCAGTGGGGGAAACTGAAGAAAACCTGCCCCTGCTTTGCTTTGTCAAACCTAGGCTGTTTAGGTGAGAGGTGAGTGGTCTAACCACTCAGACACAGTGTGTCTGCCTCACATTCTAAAGGTCTTGAGTTCGAATCTTGCTTAGGGTGAGTTACCCGGATAAGGTTTTTTTTCTGGGTTTTCCCTTATCCTGAGAAAACAAATGTTGAGTAACTTTAAGCTCTATGGACCCTGAGATCATTTGAACATCATTTCACCAATTTCATTCATCATTTGATATGACCAACCAGGTTAAAGGGCGTTAAGCTATAACAAAAAACAAAACAAAAATTGTTCACAAAGTCATAGTAAATGCAAAACACATCTTGCAACCTAGAATGAAAATTATGATAATCTATGTGAGGAAGTTTACTTTAACAAATGTTAAAAGATGGGAAACATACACTTTGCATTTAAAATAAATCATTCCTTTCTGTGCTACAAAAATGCTTTGTCACATATATTTCACTATTCAAGGTATAGTACTGTCGCTATATCTCTGGCTCTCACATTTTGCATGATTGAGAAAGGCACTGTTGCTTACTCTTACCACTACTGCGTATACATGTGCTATCTCTTCGTAAAATGCAAACACACAAAAAACAAAATTTCACATTCACTAAAATAAACAACTATTCAGGACATGTACTCTGCTCACAAGCGAATTGGCAACAAACAACTAGTGCCAGCTAGTGAGAAGCACGTAACTGGTCCTAGCACATCAACCCACCACTGTAAACGTTGCCTGATTCTTGTTAATTTTCTTTTGCACGTAGCAAATGGTGATATTACCAGCTAACTGGCTTCACTCCCTCAAGGGCTTGCTAGGACAGCATAGAAAGAATAGTTCTCCCAGGTCACAGTAAATTAGCAAATTACGTCACTCTCACAGGCTTATGCAAAATCATTTGAGCCATTTTTGAGAAAATCAGAATTCTTGATAATTTTTCTGTGTAAAGGGTAGTTTGGGGTGGGGCAATTTTCTTGCAAATTTTCATGTTGCATGTTTGGAAGTTATCGACTTACATGAGTTTGATATTGTTTTTTTCATATACAGGGGATCCAAAAACATATATTTCCAGTGAAATCTTGGTATCAAATTTTTGAGCAGACGCAATACCTTTTCTGCCTGTGTACAAAGTAGAAAAAGCAAAAACAGCCGCAATTTATTGTTAATTAATAGTTACTCAATAACATTCGACACATTCCTTGAATTTAGGATTTTGAAAAAAAAAAAAAAAAATCTTGTTACATTCACATTACTATCATTTATTAATGTGGTTGTACAAACTATTATTATGAAAGCTTATTTTTCCGACTTCATTTTATTGCAGAAATACAAATCAGTTATAAATGCAAACAGAATAACAATAGTAAAATGTTTAAAATACTGTAGTAGATGCTGGCCTTCAAATTCAATACTCTTTTCAAGCAACTATAAGAAAGCATTGAAAATTGCTAGTACTTCAAAAGAATGACAAAATATTGAACATTAATGAGGAATTTCTTGGTAGTGGCTTATAATACAAAAATGTTAATGAGAATGAATTATGTTTTGAAGTTTTTGTATAGTACATTTTCAGTTATTAACAGTTTGTTTTTAATGACACTGTCAAATGCAAGGATCATCTCATATAAGTACCACCAAGGTGCATGCTGCAGTATTTCTTTTACATGCCAATGACATGAACATAACACTTCAAATCTCAAGTCTGGGTTGGATTTGAAATTGTAACCTTGAGTTAAAAAGCCAGCATCTGAGGCACTCAAATTGACAAAATTTTCATTTATTAATCAGTAGATTTATTGGCATGTAAAAGAATCCTGCTGGAGAGAATTCTGTCACACCAGCAGCACTGATATGATCTGCCAAACAACTATTATACTTCCAAATTCGAGACACCATAAATAATCTTTACTACAATATAATATACCTTGTTTTTTATGTCATTTTTTTTTTCAATTTTCATAAAATTAAAGGTTTTGTAGGTAATTTTAGATTATATTTTCATAAGTTTAAGATGATTATGTAGGTCATTTTCCAGTAATTTTTAGGTCGCCAACTTTCGAGCCCTAGTTATTAATACATTAAGTTTGGTGTTCATTTTATTTTTGAGATATGATATTCATATACATGCACACCTTTTTCTAAAATTCATGATGCCTCAAACCATGTATTGCATTTAACCAATACCCTGAAGCTGATTAATGCCATGATTACTATGAACTTGTGTAACATGACTTGACTTAACTTGATGTAACCAAGGTCTAACGTATGCATGGAGCTATTTAGGGTTAACTTAACTTAAGAGTTTGGCACTGCCAAAACTTTTCTATTTCGTTAAGTTATGTCACTTGGTAATTAGAACCAATTGGTGTGAAGCAGTAGCATGAAGTAATAAAAACAGTCAGGAATAATTCCTGTAACATTAAGTAAAGTTCATTGTGATGGTGGTTTAAGTCCTTTTTGTTTTACTTTCTCTAGCCCATATGTACATAGTAGCTAGAGAGGGTATTGTATTCCACCCAGAACTTCAATGTCGAGATTTCACTGGAAATATATGTTTTGAGGATCATTGAGTCCAAAATAAGCATTTTTAGGAGAGAGAGAGAGCGGTACAGCATAACTCAAAAACGAAGACACTGTTTAACACCAAACTTTGTATTTATGTTAAGGATCTTACAAGGATGAGACACTAAGATTTTCAAAAAAACCCACCACACTACCCTTTACATGGAAATTGTTTTGAAATTTTCTTTTTCCTCAAAAATTGCTCTAACAATTTTGATTAAAATACCATACAGTTAAAACATTTAAATCGCAAATAAAATGTATATTTTAAATTGTCTGGGAATAGCCTCTGAAGACCTCATGATTCTGGTGATTTTTGCAGAATTTTGCACAACAGTTAAACCATAAGAGATAGACAAAAACTTAAAATATTAAAAATGTAGGTCTTGTTAAAACACATAATTTATGTCACATATGTTTTTCTTTTACAGTTGACCGTTTTTGAGATATTCCTTATTATTAGTTTCAGTTTTCTCAAATGGGATGATGCAAAACAAACCGAACCTCAATTGTTTCACACAGCGACCAGCTTCTACTTACACTGAAACAAGTAATAAGCCCAATTCTGCTAGTATGTATCTCAATTAGAATGATGTGGATAAAAGAATAAGAATACTTTGTATTTGGAATAGCTAGAGAAAGTTATGTGAATGGAACACATCAGATTTTTTTTTTTCGAATTTGCACGGAAATTCAATTGGCGGGTGGAAGAGAGAGGGGGAGAACAAAAATGTACTGGTATGTGTGCGATGGTGGTAATGGCAGCTACTGCAACGATGATTTACCTAATATAAATATTATTGTAAAAATGTTTACCTAATCAAATTTATACCAAAACTCATGTCGTGGGTGGAGGGAGAGGACAGTGGAAACGTACCAGTATGTGCGGGGAGGGAGATGTGACAGTAGTAGCTGCAATGACGATGGATGACATTTTTTTTTAGATAACATAACTATTATAAAACATTGTTGTAAAAAGTTTTACCTAATTAAAATTTGTGCAGAAATACATGTTATGGGCAGCAAATTGAGGGAAAAGGGAAATGTATCAGTATGTGTGTGGTGGGAAACTTGCAGTTAAACCTAGTTTACCAATACAACTCTCCTATATGCATGGGAATGCAAGATAACGCGGCCTTCTCCGGAAGCTAAGAATACACAGGTCATGGAAGCCTACGCATCCATCTCCTATATGTCTTTTCTGCAACTTAAATGACGAAATGGATTGTGATCATCTTCTACATTATCCGAATTGTTTATAGAAGATTACAACCTCCCAGCTAAATATTGGAGTGCAAGAAAATTGCAATGATTTCATTATCAAGCGTTTAACATTAGATACTAGCCAACCAACATTTGGGTTAAAACTATTTGTGAAAAGAAATCCTCTGTATTTATTTTAGTCTTGGAGAGGAATATTTTTCCAGTGAAAATGCTTGTAATCACTCTAGATCCTTTTAACAGCTAACTTTACAACATGAAATAAAATATGCAAATTCAACCACATTTCTAACTATCTTGACATTAATCTTTGCCATTTCCCATATACTTCACCACCGCCATATTTGTAGAGTTTGAGAGTTACTTTTCCGCTGCATGCTGTTTGGAAAAAACATAGTCTTATATTCAGGTAAATACGGTGTGTGTGAGGAAATCTCTACATCAAATTTTTGAGTGGAATGTAATGCAAGACATTTTCTACCTATTATGTACATGCTATACAGAAAAGAAGAAACATATTTTGAATTTAATAAAGATTTATTTTTTAGTTATTCAGAATACAAAGAAAATAAATGGAATAATGACGGGTCCACCAATACCTCTTGTGATTTTAGTAGCCCCTGAAACATTACAAAATACAATATTAGTTCATAAATACACCTGGGTACTATTAGAGTTAGATATTTTTATCACTACAAATGTAAATTAAAGAACAATATATTTCAAACTATGTTCTAACTGTTTTTCAAAGTCTATCAGCTATTGTTACTTACTTCACCATGTGTGCAACTTCCCAATCAGATTCAAGGTCCAATGGACCATCAACAGTAACACCTTCTTTAGTTATTGTGGCAATCTGGTAGCGGGGCCATGAGCGGGCATCTCGGTAGAACAGAACTTGCAAGCACTTCACTAGCAGATGTTGAGCTTCACGTTTGTTCATTATTGGTTGTTTTTCTATTGCTTCTCGCAACATAGGCAGTGCTAAGTATGCACCAAATCCTGTTGCAATTTGTCTGTCATTGTATGCTGTTCCTAGTTTATCCACGGTACCCAGGAATCTGCAAACACATTCAGAACTATCTTAAAAAACCTTTCAACAACTGAATGAATGTATCAAAATTCATAATGCAATCTCTTTTCTTCAAAATAAATATTCTATTTGACACCATTAAAATGGGTCCATTTAAATGCTTCACTAATTTAACTTCTGGAACATGGCTAATTCAACAATCTTTGTATTTAATATATGTAAAACTCATTTAACTACAGTTTCCAAGTAACATTTGGTCTTACCAATGTAAACACTGCCACACCCCAAACATCTTAATAATTTTATAAATGCCAAATTCTAAATTTTTTTACATTGTATTACTTGAGAAGAACCAAATAAATTTGTTATATTTTATGTATTTTGAGGAACTAATATACCACATTAATGAATTTTGAGATATTCAAATTCATTCTGTCAACAAATTTGTTTTGCTTCCTTATCACAATACTATGCAAACAATCCATCATCTAGCAGCATTATCATGACAACAAATAGACAAGTCAACAAAGAAGCTTAATCCCAAGCGACTGCATGTGAGATTTGTGGCGGGAAAAGTGGTGCAGTGGCTAGTTTTCTCTGGGTTCTCTGGTTTCCCCTGCCATCGCATTCCACTGATGCTCCATCTTCATTTCATATATCACCAGTGTCATTGCCTGTGGTGCAACAAGTAGTAAAAGCGGGCATTAAACACTACCAAAAGGAAAAGATGTAATCGTTTGATTACAAAACATGAGCTCATAGATAAGTGAAGAATTGTCGCAAAATATTTATTGTTACATTAATAATTGTATTACTTCACTGCCACAAGCTTCAGTTTTTGTGTATTAGTTTCATCGTCACAAGAAATTAAATTTGAGGGCTGATTTGATTCCTTGTAATGTTTTCAATAAATATACTTGATGTTGCTGTTTAGAACTCTGCTACATACAAAAAACAACAGAAATAAAAGGGGCACAATTGGCAGTACTGGAGATGACTTGCACAGCAGAGTGAAAGTTGTCTGCTAGTACCAATCAAAGGCTTACTGCTCATATGAGTGTTTACTGCATTTTGAGCAATGATGTCAACTCTCTTATGCATGTGATATCAATGACTTTGCTTTAGTCCAGTGAGTTGGTTTCTGTTACACTGTGCACTTTACTGCACGTCATTGTATGAGGATAATAAATTGTATGTTGAATAATGTATTTTAATATTTTACAACTCCATTCTTCTGACCTCGATATGCATGAGTTTTTGGCGATTGTTCCCATCTGCACATGCTAAGAGAAGTGCATTTAAGGTGGGAACATCTTAACCATTAAGGAAAAGGAAATATGGAGGAATATATTTTGGTATGCATGTGTGCAGGAATATAGAAGTGATAAGTAATGTCTAATGACTCCATCTCGTCAACAGATGGCAGTGACAGTTACTAGAAGGATCAGCAGACTCTCCTCTACCATACCAATTGAAGAAAAGTATATCAGTGAATGGTTGTGTTGTTACAGACTAAATAATGGAAACTCTTGCACTAGCTCTGTCATTGCAATTAAAGCAATGTACTGTCATTGAATTTTTAGCATCAGAAGCTGTCACACCAAAGGAAATTCACCAGCTGTGTTTATAAGTTTGATGCACAGAGATGGAAGTACGCTTTTTTATCATTATGTGCTTCTTTTATTGCTTCGTATAGGTCACAGTCACAAACACATCAGTTCTCACTAAGAGCAAAACTACATTCACTGTATTAAGATGGTTACTCAAATTGATGTGTATTTTCAGTATTTATACTTGGACATAAACTACTAACCTGGTAAGCACATACTGGTAAAGTCAAACAATCTATGGTTTACGCTCCTTTGGAGCTGCTATCATGGATATTTATGCCTTTAACCTTAAATAACACATGGACCAAGATAAAATACAGTATTTCTGGAATCAAACCTCAAAGATGAAAGAGCTGCCCCATTACCAAACACATCATAATTGAAAGTTGAATAATGTTTATTAATATTTACAACTCCATTCTTCTGACCTCGATTTGCATGAGTTTTTGGTGATTGTTCTCATCTGCAAGGTGGGAACATCTTAGCCACTGAGGAAAAGGAAATACGGAAGAATACATTTTGGTGTGCATTGTGCAGGAATATAGAAGTGAAAATGTATTTTGTCATAGTAGGTACCGCATTTATTTGAATATAAGACAATCTCGAATGCAAGACGACCCTCATTTTTCAGAGCTTAATTTTGGAATTTAGTATATCATTTTCATGTATAAAAAGAAGACATGATAACTTAATTTTTAAATGAAATGCAATGGTTTGCCATATATTTTGAACAAACTAATGGACACAAACTGATTGGATTCTATTATTATTTTACTTAATTTGAATTTGTACAGAAATTCATGTTTTGAGCATTTGACGGAGAGGTGAGTATGGAAATGTATGGTTTGGGTGCGATGTGCCATGATAAAACCTGATCGTAGCAGTGTAGCATTGTAGCTGTAATGATGATAATGGATAAGACATGATATTTACTACACATGACTGTCTCAATAAACATTTATTCAGGATTCGTATAGTGAGATCTTCTCTGTGTCCTTTCTGTACACTTAAAGAAGATATGGATGGAAACCATCTACTGTGCTGCCCAACCTTGAGTCGACATGATAATATAACATCAAAATACTGGAATGCAAGAGAGCAAATGGCTTCACTGCCAACTGCTCAACATTAATTACCTACATACCTACCAACATTGTATATTTTTTACCTAATTTGAATTTGTGCAGAAATTCACACTGTGAGTGGGAAAGAGATCGGAGAAGGGAGACCGGAAATGAATATGATTTTCTATTAAGACAGCATACTTAATAGATCATAAAATGTTTTACCTGATTCAAATTTGCACGTAAATTCATGTTTTGAGTGGGAAAGACAGAGAGGAGAGCATGGATATGTACAGAATGTGATGGTGGTGGTGGCCATACATAGCTATAACGACAATAAGGGATGCTATTTTCTATTAAGACAGCATATTTAATATATCTTAAAATGTTTTACTAATTTGAATTTGCATGTTAATTTATACTGCTGGCAGTGCAGAGAGACGGAGGGGAAACTGTAAACGTACCAGTCTAAGTGCGACCCGAGGAGCAGAAAAGCATTTTCTGTGTGACCGTTGGCTTCCTATACAACATTAATAGCAGCCACTGATGCGAAAGGAAGTCCTATAAATTCATTTTAGTGTTGGAGAGTAAACTTTTTTCCAATGAGAATACTCATGCACCTGTTAACAGATTTTTTTTGGCATAAAATCGGCCCCACACATCGCGACCTTGGCAGTAATGTATACAATTTCCTGCAGACTTCCCTACTCCTACCTGCAAAATTTGAAACTTATTTTTCCCCCCCGTATAGTATTTGGAAAACATATATTGCAAATGTAAGACAGCTCCCCAGTTCTGAACATTAATATTTTGGAATAAAACATAGTCTTGTATTCGGATAAATACGGTAATTAAAGTGTTGACACAGCTAGAGAAACTTTTTAGATTGCATTAAATAAAGTAAGTCTGTGCTGACATTGTTCCTATAGAAACTTAGTTAAAGCTAATCATTAGTAAATAAATGTAAATGGCATGTTATTTATGGACAGCTGTGGTTCTCAGCGTCCCATTCTAAATTGGGGTGAAAGACCACTTAATTATGCTCAGAGGTTCTCTGTCAGGCTTGAGGTTCTTTTACATGCCTTAAATCTATGACATGGGACCAGCGGCTTTACTTCCCTTCCGAAGGAAGCCATGCTAAGGATTTTTACGCCCGAAAAAATCCATTGTCCTCCGTCAAGTTTGAACCTGCGACCTTGGGAATATGAAGTCAGCATGATAACCATTACACCACAGAGGGCAACAAATCATTAGTGGTAACCATTACGGCTATGTATGAACAGGTTCATAATAACCCAAGAAGTAAACAGAGAACAGGAAGTTAAATAGGACAAAGATTTTGGTTCACAACAATCTGATAACAAGAATGGGAATGCATTTATTCTTCTTCTTTTCCTGGTCAATTTTATGGATTACGACTTCACTTGTTTTAACTGACCAATATTTTTACGACTCCAATTCGGCCAACATAATGTGTATTAGCCAATATTACAATTCAAAAGAATTGTAACTTAAGTGAGCTCTAGCAGCTGATGTATGTCACGCCTAGTTAGAATAGTCTCTACATCAGTCTAATATACAATATACATTATCTTTTTTTCTTTTTAAATTTAGATTCTTGCAACATTAATTATGCAATTCAGAATTGGAATAAAATACATTATAATTAAAAGTAATGATGACATAACTTGTGAGGCCCCTTTGGCACTAAACAGTCAGAAATGATTTTATACATTCATTCACTGAGAGTCTTCTTATTTGGAATCACTTCCTGAAGAAAACAGCAAATCCTGTGGGATCCACGGAACTGCATCAGATCTTTGTCCCAATGAGAAGTGTACTGCGCCAGGTACTGAAAAATGTGCGAGCCTCAGATTGAATGTGTGGAGAGATGGTACTGAGTCCAAGTTCATGATGTTTCTGATATACCAAGGTGCATTCACTGTAAGCCTTAAAACTTTATTTTGAAAGACCTGCAGACCATTAATTTTGTTTGCGGCTGCACCTTCCCAAATTGGACATGCATAGGTGAGTAAAGATTTGTATAAAAGAGAACCACTTGGAATTTGTAAAGAAGACGAGACTGAGAATGGGATAAATTTGCATAATCTTATTTAATCTTGAATCAATGTGAGAGTTCCAGGTTAGTCAGAGATCAAATTGCAGACCAAGATATTTGACAGTGTCATCTAAATAGGCCATGCCCAAGAATGTGAAAATTAAAACTTGCTCAAGACTTGCTTCCTGTTCCTAGGGCCTGGGAGGACCAAGATAATTGCTAATGCTCCCACTGAAATACATGTATTTCAAATTTTTCGTTCTTGTTCTGGTTGCCATTACCAATTGTTATGAACCAGCCTTATCTACAAAACATAATAGCCATTACAACAAATAACTATCATTACTGATAACCATTAAGACAAATAACTTAATTGTTACAAGTAACCATTACCACACTGTAACTGTGACCTCTAATTTGGAGTATGGTGAAAGTGGAAAAGATGAATCAGATTTGAAAACTTAAAATTTCCAGCTTAAGCCTATTGACATGTTAATAAGAATAATTTGTACAACACTTAGAGTGGCATACAGTACACTGGACGCAACTATAATTTGGTCAAACCTCCTGCATATGACCTTCAGAGGCTGCAGGGCTGTAGTGAATCACAGGAGTGCAACATTGCCAAGTCAGAACTAGTCATGTCTCACTCAGTAACTACTAGATTAACACTAAGATACTAATAGTTTATTAGAACTTAAAATTATATTAGATATAAAGAGAATGATCAAGCAAGCATGTATAAAAAAAGAGTGTAATTTTATCTTTGGCCATTTGATACACTTATGCAATTATGCTTTACGTGTATTTTGTCAGAAATGAAAGACCTTGGGCTGTTAATAGAGATGTGGTTAACCTTTGTGCTAATGTACTATTATACTTCCCTTTCTCCTAATACACCCCTAAACACTCTGAACAGGGGACAAAACATAGTTAATGTGGAGTTCTATGTAGTTGAAGATTACAACATGTCACTAAGTAAAGCAAGTGATTGTGCTAGTGAAAGAAGAGAACCAAACTATAAAGTATGTACGTAGTCAAGTAGTGGCGATAAGCCCCTGGTCATCCCTCTGTAATAAGCAGGTGTGTTAATTTCCATTGCCATTTATTTAGGTTTACTAAATAGCTAAATTTTACTTAGGTTTTAATCTAAAGTTCACTAAATAACCCTCAGTAACACTCTGTGCTACATGCTACTATCTCTCTCTAATGTGAACTGCACAATATGGCTATGTTGTAGCACACTCCTATTGGCTACTGCCTTATGCAAGAGATTTGATGCAAACTCTAGCAATGCATCAGTAATTATTAAACTTACGGTTCTCCATCCTGAAGACCACCAACTACAAAATTGTTCCAGAAAGGATCAAACTTTGACCGTCTGTTGTACATTACTCGTGTTAGCCAACAATACAAAGACTTTGGCTTCAAGGCAAAACCATCATCCAGGCATTCTTCCTCCAGGCTGTAACACAAAAAACGAAAATTATATGAACCAAAATAGAACTTACATTATTGTATATTACACTGAAAATGGAAATGAATATACAATGGAGACCAAAAAATCTGATGTGTTTCATTCACATGACTTTCGCTACATCTCTGCAACAAATTATTGTTAAAAAGCTTATGCTTTTATTTACTTCATGCTAATCGAGAAAAAATTAGCAGAAAGTCTTATTACTTGCTTCCTTGTAAGTAGAAGGGAAATAAGGAAGTACCATGGGTTAAAGTGAAATTAATTATTACTTTATGATGGTCACACCATTTATTATTACTTCAATACGTGGGTATTTTTGTTATTTTATCATTAGAGCCTCTTTGTAGTTATTTACTGGTCTGTTATAAACATTTAGAGCCTTGAGCCGCAAAGCATAACCCAACGTGAAGGGCCCTAAGCCACAAAGTATAGTTGAGGGATATTTTTTGTAAGTAGAGGAGTGTAGCAGTTGTGGCCAAAGGAACAATGACAGGGTGTAGCCGAGGGATCTGTGAAGCTAAAACCCCAATGATCCCAAGAAGTCAAACTTTGACAATCTGGCGACTTTCATTTCTGAACACATATTTTCAACAATTTCAAGTATGACTTGTCAGTAGAAGTCACTTAATATACTTCTTAAGACTGTTTTGTGTGTGTGTGTGTCACAACCATTGTATAGCTGTACTGGTATTATACATAAATAACTAGTAATTAAAAAGTAACCTCATTATAGATATTCTGTTAGGTAACTCTTGCAAAGTTTTATATTTATCTTCCTTCCACTCACTTGACAATACATATTTTGCACATGGCACAATGGATGTGTATGTGGCAATTTGGGAATGCTCATGGCAAGATAGCAACTGCCATAACTCGGAAGTAACATTAAATCAAGCATATATATGAAAGGTACAAGCATTTAGGATGTTTGGTATGGGGGTATTACCCATTGAGATATACCTCCCAATACCAATATTCATACATAATGGGGATGAATTTGCAGTTATCTCTAAATATTACCTATTTATTACTTAATATTAAGATGTAAAACATCACTTAGTTAACTGCAAAGGACAAAGACTACTTATGATACTTCTATATAAACTGTTTTTAGACTTTTAATGACAGATTGGTTACGTAAAATAGTGTTTCTATCCTCTCTTTCTTTCCGTATTTTAAAACTCACATCTTTTGTTCAATAACATCCTTCAAATACTGGAAGTCTGCATAGTCTCCACCAGCCCCAAGGATTATATTGTCATTCACTTTCATTACTCTGGAGAGATCTCGGAATCGCGCCAATGATCCATAGGAACCAAGAACGTCAGCTGCTATTGTCACTCCTTCATCAAACACCAATCCAATTACCGAAGTTCCAGTTGTTATGGGTGCTCTGGATCAACGAGAGAAGAGGTTAGTTTAACCAATGACATGCACTTTCCTGTTCCATTATGCCTAATTACATTTAATAATATTACTTACTGTGATCTTCGTGAGAGATCTGCGGTAGTGTATACTGAATTATTTGCCGGAAAGTTGTACAATCCCCCAGGAGTTGGCCCATTGGACCAAAACGGAGGAGCACTATACATATCCGTACTTCCAAACAACGCCATGATGACAAATTCTCTTTTCTCTGCCAAAAGAAGTCAACTTTTTTTGTTCACATATCCGCATCCGGCAAAATTCAAAATTTTAAATTGTCGTCAATGTAAAGCTTAATTGTAAGATGTTTATACTTAAAAAAAAAAAAGAAGTGTAATTTTAAAATATTATTAGTTACTGTAGACATTGCATGTATTATTAGTGTTTGAAGTTTGAATTAACGCAGTGTTTCGAATGTCAACAGTCAATTGTCTTTCATGTCGGCGGTATGACATCAATAGTAAAATGGGTTTCATTTTTAAAAATATCTGGAAAACTTCTTAGTCGAGTGTGTTAGTGTAGTTGTTCCTTCTTTAAATTTATTTAAGTACATCAGCTTCGTATTTACAAAAAGGCAAGCTAAATGTTTATTCTTTTAAGTATGATGTAATTTTTTTGTTATTGTTCCCAACTAACCTAATAAAATTACTGAGTTGCTTTTATGTTCCCTTTTCTAGGCTCACGACACCCCATATCGCACCGAAAGGAATTGATGTTAAAATGTTGAGGCTTAGAAATTTATTTCATCAAAATGAACACCTCCTTAGAAGAAGGATTCACAGCCTAAATAGGAGAACATGGCCTGAAGTGACCACAGGATTACAACATCCTAGATTAGTACATGCTGGAGTGCTAACAAAAGAATCAGAAACGCCGCATAATTTTACCGTAAGCGATTTTACGGAAGGAAAGGAAATAGAAGGGTTCGTAGTGCAGCAAGTTACGGACATTCCTGTATTTCGCTTGAAAGCTTTGCGACTAACTCATAAAAAGACAGGTGCACAGTATCTTCATATTCATCGTGAGGATTCTAACAATGTGTTCTCAGTTGGCTTTAGAACAACTCCAAATAATTCGACAGGATTACCACACATCCTGGAGCACACAACGCTTTGTGGAAGTAAGAAATATCCTTGTAGGGATCCATTTTTTAAAATGTTAAACCGATCATTAGCGACATTTATGAATGCCATGACAGGGCCAGATTATACCATGTATCCCTTTGCCACACAAAATGAAAAGGACTATGGAAATTTAATGTCTGTGTATCTTGATGCTGTGTATCGCCCACATTTGAGAGAATCAGATTTCAGACAGGAGGGATGGAGATTAGAGCATAAAGACGTATGTGATCCAAAGTCTCCAATTATTTTCAAGGGCGTAGTGTTCAATGAGATGAAAGGAGTTTTTGCTGACAATCAATCGCTATTTGAACAGAACCTTCTGAACAGCATTCTCCCAAGCCATACCTATGGCTTTGTATCTGGAGGTGATCCTCTGCAAATTCCTAGCTTAACTCATGAAGATTTAAAAGCATTTCATAAAAAGTATTACAGTCCTAGCAATTCACATATTTATTCATATGGAAATTTTGCATTACAAGATCATTTAAAATATATAAATAAAAACTACTTTGAGAGCATGAAAAATGTTTCTGCTGATGAAGGGAATGAAACTGCAGTACCTGCAGAAAAGCGTTGGGTTCATCCCAGAACTAAGCACATTGCATGCCGACCAGATCCTTTGGCAGCAGATCCAGGAAAGCAGTCAACTGTTGCAGTCAGTGTTCTCTGTTCAGATAACATAAACATCCAAGAAACTTTTGAGCTACAGGTACTTTCACAGCTTCTCATAAAAGGACCAAATTCCCCAATGTATAAGAGCCTTGTGGAACCAAACATCGGTGCTGGGTTTTCACCAGCAACAGGATATGAAAGCCAGACCAAAGATACTATATTTACTGTAGGATTGCAGGGTGTCAATCCAAATGATTTTGATAAAATTTTGGCCATTTATCACAAAACATTATCAAATGCTATAGATGTAGGTTTTGAACCAGACCAGGTTGAGGCCATCTTGCATGAAATTGAGTTAGGCATTAAACATCAGTCAGCCAATTTTGGTTTACAGTTACTATTTGGTCTTGTACCGATATGGAATCATGATGCTGATGTGATTAAGGCTCTTCAAATTGAGGAACAAGTGGCAAATCTGAAGAATAAACTTAAAGATAACCCAAGACATCTTCAGGATTTGGTAGTAAAACATATGAAAGAAAATTCCCATCGTTTGATCTTAACTATGTCTCCAGAAGAGGACTATGAGGCAAAACTTGCAGAAGCAGAACAAAAAATGCTGAAAGAAAAACTGCACACACTATCAGTAAAAGATAAAGAAAGAATCTTTCAGGAGGGCTTGAAATTGAAACAGGAGCAGCAGAGAATAGAAGATGTTTCATCTTTGCCAACATTGCATGTTGAAGACCTGAGGAAAGAAATAGAATTCACACCATTAAGAGAAGAGGTATTTGCTTCAGTTCCTGTACAGGTTTGCTCTCAGCCCACCAATGGAATGACATATTTTAGAGGAATTTTGAACACAAAAGAGTTGAATGATGAGTTGAAACTACTGTTACCACTCTTCTGTAATGTTGCTGGTAAAATGGGTACCTCTAGACATAACTATCGAGAGTTTGATCAATTGGTTCAACTGAAGACAGGAGGTTTGTCTTTAAGTAACCATATTGGAGATAATACTATGGAAACTGTGTCTTATGAAGAAGGAATTGTATTTGGATCTCATTGTTTAGATAAAAATATAAAAGATATGTTTTCCTTATGGGCAGAATTGTTTAATGGAGCAGCTTTTAGGGATGTCAAGAGATTTGAGACACTTGTTCGTGTTTGTGCAGCAGAACTGGTGAATGGCATAATGTACAGAGGACATCATTATGCGATGTCTAGTGCTGCTAGCTTTGTAAATCCTTCATCTGAAAGAAAAGAACTTCTTAGCGGACTTAAACATGTAGTACAAATGAAGAAAATAGCACAAATGGAAGATCTATCACCAGTGTTATGTCAACTAAGAGAAATTGCGTCTGCACTTTTGAACAAAAATCATCTTCGGTGTGCTGTTAACTTGTGTCCTGAAAGTGAAACTCAAATTTTGCAACAGGTTGAGAATTTCATAGGTAATATCCCAGGGAAGCCAGGGGTTCCTCAACTGAAGACAAGCTTTCCAGAATATTATCTTTCTTCAGCTGAGCCCAGGGCAGTCCATCATGTTCATCCCATTGGTGTCAACTATGCAGCGAAGGCACTCTCCTCAGTTTATTACTGTCATGCACATTTTCCAGTTCTTCGTGTATTGGCCAGGATTGTGACGTCAAAATATCTTCATCCACGAATCCGCGAGATGGGAGGTGCTTATGGTTCAGGCCTTACCTTGTCTCCCAATGGTGTGCTGAACTTCTACTCTTATCGTGACCCTAATTCTACAGAAACAATAGAAACTTTCAATAACACACATTCATGGGTAATGGAAAACAAATTTGAAGACCGCGATATTGAAGAGGCAAAGCTAGGAGTTTTTCAAGCTATTGATGCCCCCATTCCACCAAGTTCAAAGGGAATGAATAAATTCATGTATGGCATTGATGACCTCCTCCTTCAAATGCATAGGTCAGCGCTAAAGAAGGTATCCAGACAGGATCTCCTAGAAGTAGCAGATGAATATCTGAGTGCAAAGAGTAAATCACGCTGTGGGTTTGCACTTCTTGGTCCAGAGAATGAAGCTCTGAGACAAAAAAAGTTATTTTGGACATTTGTTGTTCATGAATAGTGAAAGCTAATAAATGAGAGAGTGCCGTATTGTTTTTGTATATAACTTTATAAATACATTTATTGAGACCATTAATGGAGCTTTTGACTGTTACAATGGCAGATTGAAATGTAAATTTTTGTTGTGAGTTATTAAAAGCTGTCAAACTAAGAACTCTCCACTTAATTGTTTAAAACACGGCAATGTTTCAATGAGATATCCAACCCATCATCAGCTGATTGGTTTACTGGCATCTATAGATTCTTCCCCCTCCCTTTTTTATGCTATTTGTTCTTTCATTGATGGTTCATATGAAGTCAAGTCATACTAAGTAAGTATTTCAAAATTCATGAGATAACATGGAAGTATTCATAGATACAGCCAGTTTCCAAGGGATTTTTATGTAGTTTTAAAAGCACGTTATGTTTACTAATACAGTAGGATCCTGATAACTCTCAATGACTACACATTCTGTATGTGATTTTTTAAAATGTTTTTATTGTTAAACTTGACAGTAATAATTTCTATAATCACCTATGCAGTATAAACAGTATAGGGAAGTCTTAATTAATGTATGTATTAGTGATCATGTTCATGCATGTAAATGCCCATGTGTTTTCCTGATCTGGTCAGGTATTTGGTATGGTATTTTCAGATTTTGCAGTTTATTTATGGCACTAATTTTGTGACAGGTGTTGGTAATTTTGTGGAAATACAGCCTACCAAGCCTGCCTGGGCAGTGTGGTGATAGCATGTCTGCTCACATTCAACAGGTCGCGAGTTCAAATCTCTCTTAGGATGAGTTACCCAGATAAGGTTTTCTTTTGGGGTTTTCCCTTATCCTGAGAAAATGAATGTCAAGTAACTTTAAATTCCATGGACCCAGAGGTCATTTGAGTATCATTTCACCAAGTTCATTCATCGTCCAATATGATCAACCAGATCAAAGAACGTAAAGTTAAAAAAAAAAAAACAGCCTACCATATTCTCCCTTGCTAACAAAATGACTGACTGCATATTGACTTTGATATCTGAGAACATAAGCAGCCAGCACACCATTATCACAAAATAAAAACACTTGTCACTAATGATGTATAGCACAAAAACTTGTTTGGAAGGTTTAAGTATGTGTAATACACTCAACTTTGATATTTCTAGTTATAGTACTGTTTCTGAGATTTCAGGCTTACTGTTAGTGATGGGTTGAATTTGTTTGTGCCAGTGAAAATGTCAGAAGAGAAGAAAAAAACGATGAGTTAACATGACAATGGAAATTAATTGGATGTGTTAAAGAGACTGGACGAAGCGGAAAATATTAATAAAATTGCCATGGCTTTAGTAGATGGACATGCTATAATAGATTGGAAAAAGAAGAGATCAGAAATCAAGTCTTGGTATGTGGAAAGAACATATACTGATACAATTTTATGCATTTATGTAATTTGCAGTATATATTTTGTTATGAATTGTGAATAGCAGACCTCTTATTCCATAAGATTAGACATTTCATGAACCTAACAGTCTCTCAGTCCACATTAGGTCGAGTTGTCAGGATTTTACTGTATTGTGATTATGTGACCAAAAAGGAACATCTATAGCTGATTTGTCTATAGGCCTTTACCTTACATTACTCAAATGTGCTTTCTTCTTATCCAGATTTCACTTTGGTTTGTCAATATTAGATAGCATTCTGTAGGTTTGTTTGGTCAGCAAGCCACTGAACACAGAATTTGTCAAAGTATATACATGTATGTTTATATACTACGAAAAAAAAAAAAGCACGGGTTACAAAAACAGCAGAATAGACTTATAATCTCATCATTTGGCTTTTGAAGCATGTACGTCACTGCTCTATACTTAATGTGCTCCATAAAAGCTTATGTACTTCATTTACTTGCACATATAAACAAGGAGTATCAAAAATTGTTAAAATGTATATCATTTCATTGCATAACACTGATGCAATGTCAGGTGCTAATTATTAACATAATAGTTACTACTAGTAATTATTTAAAACTAAATTATTATTGTATTATGTAGACTCCCAAGTGCATACATGTCAGAATTTGCAATACATATTTACAAATATGTTACAGTATTTACAATGCAAAAATGCACAAATTTACAATTATGTACTAAAGTGTAAAATATTATTGGATGCGGCTTTACAAACCTTGTGTGTGTTAAATACTAATTAAATCATCTGATACATTCGTGCATGTCTAAGTATACAGCAGTTTAATTTGTGTAAGATTTTTTAAAGGCTGGTCATTAAGTAAACAATTAAAGTAAAAAAAAAGAAAAGAGATGAAACAAAAGGTGCCTTCTCATTTGAGAATAGTTACATAATTTATAATTGAGAGAGTAATATATCTCTCATCTAGATGGTCCGGGTTCAATACCAAGCGACTGCAGGTGAGATTTGTGGTGGACAAAGCAGTGCTGGGGCAGGTTTCCTCTGGGTTATCCAGTTCCCCCCACCATCACATTCCACCGGTGCTCCATCTTCATTCATGTATCATCAGTGTCACCACCTGTGGTGCCATAAGTAGTTAAAGTGGGCGTTAAACACTACCCCCCCAAAAAAAGGAATATCTCAATAATTGAATATATAAAAATATATATATGGCATAAATTATGTGTTTTAACCAGTTCTGCATTTATTTTGCAGTAAGTTTTTGTCAGTCTCTTCCAGTTTACCAGATGTGTAAAATTCATCCAGAATGAAGAGGACTTCAGAGGCTATTCACGAAAATTCAAGATATACATTTTATTTGTGATGTAAATATCTTAATGTACTGTTTTTTAATTAAAATCATTAGAGCAATTTTTCAGAAAATCAAACAATTTCAAATATTTTTCCATGTAAAGGATAGTTTGAGGTGGGAGGATTTTTTTTTTTTTTAATCTTTGTGTCACATCCTTGTGAGATACCGAAGTTAAGCACCAAGTTTGGTATTTAATGGACTTTTTGTTTTTGAGTTATGCTGTGTATAGACACACACATGCAGTGACCTTTTTCACTATTTTTGTACTTGGGGGGGGGGGGGGTTCAAAACATATTTCTGCTGAAATCCTGGTATCAAAATTTTTGGGTAGAATACAATACCGTCTCTATACAGTATGTACATAGTATGTATAGAGAAAGTAGAAATTGATAAGTACCAAATTTTATATTTGAGTCAGCCACCAACCGACTAAACCTGTCAGGTGAAAATGTTCAAGAAAATCCCCCTCATAGAAACACTCCTTCACATGGAAAACCTTTTTGGTGTACTTAACATCCCCAAAAATGGCTCTTACAACTATGTTTTAAGATATTTCCACAACTAATTAAATATATATCTTGAAATTGATAAGCAGAGCCCATTACAAACGTAATGTTTGCATTAATGTTTCAGTTATTCTTGTTATCACAGAAATGAACAACTGAAATGTTATGTATTAGCTATACTTGTTGCTATGGAAATAATTGAAACAAAATTAGTGTGTAATGTAAAAATATTATTTTCTGTAATATCTATTTAATGTCATGTGTTAAAATGCACTGGATAGGTATATTGCATTTGCAGATCTACATAAAGCAATTAGAATCACATATGCACATAATCCTTGTCTTACCATGTTTTCAAGACTGAATCAATGTTTTCGCTGGATACATATATTGTACTTGTAGACCTACATAAGGCAATTAGAATTACATACAGCACCATATTCCTTGCCTTATCGTATTTTCAAGACAGAATCAACATCTTTTAGCTATTGGCCCAGTTTTACGTAAAATAAGTTCAGCAAATTAAAGTATGTGAGCATATACTTTGGAAAAAGTTTTGCAGAGGCTTAAAACTAATCCACAAGCTAGCACTCACTGTTACTATGGTTACAATGAGCACCATTAAATTTACTTTCTCTACACTATGTACATAGTGTATATAGAAGGTATTGTATTGCACCCAAAAGTTTGATAGCAAGATTTCACCAGATATACATGTTTGGGAAATGGAAATGGCGTGTTATTTATGGACGCTCTTTAACTGCTGTGGTTCTCAGCGTCCCATTCTCTACTGGGCGTGAAAGACCACTTAGTTTTGCTCAAAGGCCTCTCTATCAGGCTTGAGGTTCTTTTACGTGCCGTAAATGTACGACACGGGACCCACGGCTTTACTTCCCTTCCGAAGGAAGCCATGCTAAGGACTTTTACGCCCGAAAAAATCCATCATCCTCTACCGGGTTTGAACCCGCGACCTTGGGCATATGAAGTTAGCATGGTAACCATTACACCACAGAGGGCGATACATGTTTGGGGTTCCTCTGAATTCAAAATAAGCATTTTTAGAAAAAGGTGTGTCAGAAATGGCTCCAACTATTTTGATTAAAATATCATATATTAAAAAAAAATTTGGCAAACAAAATTTATATCTTGAGTTTTCTGGGAATAGCTTCTGAAGACATCTTTATTCTAGATGAACTAGTAAACCATAAGAGATGGACAAAAACTTACTATACAAAATTTGTAGAACTTGTTAAAACACACAATTTATGTTATAAACATTTTTTTCGTGGAGTTCACCATTTTTTAGGTATTCCTTGTTAATGGTTTCAGCTTTAAAATACTTTACTTTTCTCATATGCGACTTTGTCAACTCCTGGCCATACAAACAAAGGCACTTCAATCACATAGCAACCAGCTTTTAAAAGATTTGACTCACTTTGGCCTAGTGTATTCCCTTATTTCCCTTCAAATTACAAGGATGCAAGTAAAAAGATCATTTCTGCTAATTTTTTCTCAATTAAAATGGTGTGTTATTTATGGATGCTCTTTAACTACTGTGGCTCTCTGCATCCCATTCTAAATTGGGCATGAAAGACCATTTAATTCTTTAATAGAGCATTTCCAAACATTATTTTATTAAGAAAGTGTTGAAATTCATGCCCATTTATAACAGAAAATTAGGGATAGTTGCTTTGATACATTCTTGTAGCAAGAGATTTACAAAATATAACCATAGAAAATCTGATATGTTCCATTCATATGCTGTTCTTTAGCTGTTCCACAAACAGACTTTCCATACAAAATATTATTCTTTATGTCATGTTAATCAAAATAAACATTAGCAGAAATTATCTCATTACTTGCTTCCTTGCAAATAGAAGGGACATAAGGGAGTACACTAGGCTAAAGGGAGAATCAATTCTGTTAAAAGCCATTCCTATGTGAAGCAATTGAAATTTGTTTCTCTTTTGTATTCCTGAGAGTAAAAAATGAAAGTTGTTATCCCACATGAAAAAAGTTTACGTGCTTTAAAATTGAAATTAAGGAATGTCTCAGAAATGGTTAACTTTACAAAAAAAATGTGTATAACATGCATGAATTGTGTGTTTAATGAGATCTATTTGTTGTGTAATAAGTTTTTGTCTCTTAAGGTTTACTGGGTATACAAAAGTCATTCAGAATGAAGAGAGAGGTCTCCAGAGGCTATTTGCAGAAAATTCAAGAAATATATTTCATTTGTCATGAAAATATCTTAAAAATGTGGTGTTTTAATAAAAATTGTTAGCCATTTTTGAGAAAATCAAAATTTTTATATGGTAATATAAAGTGAAAAGTATAACAAAATAGGATATCTTCATGTAAAACATGGAAATGAACATGCAAATATGAACCAAAACAGTATGTGATTATTGGTGATTGCCTTCTTGGACCAATTCTTCCACTATGCCTCAATGGGGAAATATACCTGGACTGCTTACAAAACACTCTGCATCCATATATGTTTTTGGCCATATGATGGGTAATGTTCGCCTGCAGTGCCACAAGTAGTAAAAGCTGGCATTAAACACTCCCAAAAAAATGATGGGTAATGTGGCTGTTGCATGATGGATAAGCTAACCATTTTTTGTTTGTTAAAATATGGGACGTCTGAAAAGGTTGTCATCAACTGATCATTACTTTCTGAATATAATATTAACATAACATTACAATGAAGGAAACATGATATTGAATAAATACACTGTACAATATTCGAGTTCCCAAATTAAATGAAATGTCGTGTTATTTATGGACGCTCTTTAACTGCTGTGGTTCTCAGCGTCCCATTCTAAATTGGGCGTGAAAGACCGCTTAATTTTGCTCAGAGGCCTCTCAATCAAGCTTGAGGTTCTTTTACGTGCTGTAAATATACGACACGGGACCAACGGCTTTACTTCCCTTCCGAAGGAAGCCATGCTAAGGATTTTTATGCCCGAAAAAATCCATCGTCCTCCGCCGGGTTTGAACCTGCGACCTTGGGTATATGAAGTCAGCATGGTAACCATTACACCACGGAGGGCGACTTTCGAGTTTCCACCAGTACAATCAAAAATGCATTGCAAATTTTATAGTGAGCTGCACAATTAAAGTTTGTCTCTCCGAGGAAAGAATATATTTCCTTTAAATTGGAAGAGAAGATGCATATCCATTTAGACATCACCCAAATAATAACACAGCACATCAATTGCCAACTCTAGACTTGGCAAACTTCATCTGCCTTCACTGGTCACAGAACACACTAAACAATGACAACAATAAGCAAGATAAATGTCATCTTAGCATTTCTCACAAAAAAAAAAAAAAAAAAAATGGAAACAAAATTTTAGGTTTTTAATTTAGGAAGATGGTGTTTAAGAAAATACGGGACCTATTTATGTCCCAACAAAAATTTTCGGGTTGCAGAATGCACAAATAAAAAAGGGGGACTGTTCCATTTTTTACAGGATAAATGGCAGGCTTAACAATGGAGTTCCAGTCCACTTCATTATTAATGTTCACTGACACCTCAACATCTTCCCCAGACCCTGGATATTTGCTGTTAGGGTAATGAGAAAAAGCACAACAGAACGCTGTAGGTTTAACTATTGCTGATTACATAATTCTCCCGCATGTCCATTTGACATCAGACATACATGCACATTGTGAGATTTTTGTCAGTGGTTTGAGAGAGGGCATTACAAGTGGCAGTGAGTGATCACTAAAATCATAGTATAGTAAAATAAGAACTGAAGCTTTCCTGGCGACGTATTAATTCAAAATCTTCTCGGGCTTCTAGCCAGGTAAAAACTTGGTTTGACACCAACGTTTCGAAGAAGTGCATCTTCCTCGTCTTGAGGGTGAACTGATGGTTTGAGCTTGCGGAGACTGGTATTTATAAGAGCTGGGATGAAGCTAACATCTGATTGGTTCGCGTGATATTATGGCCTGGTATTTAAGATGACTGAGACATGGGCACGGATTTCGTAGAAAAGTATTAACTGCTATAATCCATTATTATAACTCACTGTTTTCTGCATAGAGAGGCATTAGTCGTGAAAGCGTGTAATGAAGATTTTGCTGAAGTGTTTAACCAAGTTGTGAAAATGGTGTACTATATGAAGTCTCGACCTTTAAAGGGCAGAATTTTTGAACAGTTATGTCGCGCAACAGATGCAGCTCATACCATTTTGTTACTTCACACAGAAGTAAGGTGGTTGTCGCAGGGCCGTGTATTGAACTGGTTTCTCGAACTTAAAGAACAGCTAAAAACTTTTTTTATGGATGAATATCAAGACACATTTCATGAGCTCTTAGTAAGTGATTCTTGGTGTTTTGAACTGTCGTATCTGGCAGATATTTTTCATAAGCTGAATGAACTGAATGTTTTGATGCAGGGTCGACATGAAACAATAATCTCCTCAACCAATAAAATGAAAGGTTTTAAAAGAAAACTTAGTTCTTGGAAGTCTGCAGTTCAAAAAGGAGATTTGTCGAACTTTCCATCTCTTCTTAATGTGGCAGGAGATAAAGACCTGGGTAAACTGAAAGACCGCATTTGTGATCACTTATCAAGATTGCAAGATGCAATAGATGCGTACTTTCCAACTATTTCCACCTCGACTGGGTTGTCTCTCCATTTGATTTCGTAGATAGTGCAGAGGAAATAGATTTCACTGCTTGCGAACGAGATGAATTTATTGATCTTTGCGCTGATTCCACACTCAAAGGTAAGTTCACCAAGAGTGAGGCGTCGGTGGCTAGTTTTTGGCTTCAACGGAGAGAGGAGTACCCTAACCTAATGAAAAAAGCAATTAACGCACTTTTGCCGTTTTCAACATCCTATCTATGCGAGCGAGCCTTCTCTGCTATGGTGACAATAAAATGCAAAGCAAGAAATAGACTGAATAACCTTGAAGATGATTTGCGTGTTTCACTGTCAACTGTAAGACCTGACATCACATATCTGTGCTCTAAGCATCAATCACAAGTTTCACATTAATCATTAATTGAACAAAATTTATTGATGTATTTTTACTCAGTGATTGTAGTAAAGTTTACTGTATTATGTTATGGTGTACGTTATTATTATATAATATTTCAATAAATTAACATATTAAGCTTAATTTTCTTTTAATTCAAGGAAGGGTGCCCCTGGTGTTTAATGTTATTCCCAAGGGTGCCGTGAACTTCAAAAGGTTGGGAAACACTGATATAGACTAAGAACTATGAGCAGTATGTTGGAATGTTCAACACCTAAGTGCTCCTGTGGTAAGTCCCTTAGAGGACAGGCTAGGGAGGATGTTTACAATGTTGCCACTTGGGAAAACAAGTACTTGTTCTCATCTTACTTTCATCCAAGTGTACACATATTGTAACAAACAGGGGTTATGGCAAACTCTCCCTCCATCCATACCTTTCTTACCATCTCCAAACATGGCCAGCTAAAGTGGTAAGAAGGGAAGTAGTTAAAGGCTTTTGCTGCGTGAAATGAAAAATGGTAGTAATTTTAATTACCTTAACAAACTGTAGGACCTAGAGTCCCATGTTGCATGGCCTACTCGATCACTGGACTTAAACTACATGGATACATACTTGTGGAGGCATCTGAAAAGCATTGTGTGTGGTGAGCCTGTTCCTGATATTCAAATCCTTCAATAGTGTGCCTACATAGCCTGTGATGATATTCCAACATAGCTTGTAACATTTGAACGAATGAGGAAATCCATTATGTGATGTGTGAACATGTGCATTGGATCCCATGGAGACCATTTTGAACTCTGTTGCTGCATGGATAGAATTTAGTCAGGTCATGTACTTTGTGCTAGGACTCTGTTTGATGTCATTCTATAGTGATATGTAACATGGAAACTGAATTTCTAGACAAGGTGATATGAACTATTGTGCTCAATTTCCAGTCAGAAATTGCCCACATAAATTTGTGAGGGATTTCAAACTCACCTTGTACAAAATTCATTCCAAATGAAGAGGACCTCAATTGCAATGCAGACATTGCAAGATATACATTTTATTTACCATTTAAATGTCTTAAACACTTGGTATTTTAGTAAAAAGGAAAAGAAGAAGAAAAAAAGAATGCTGATTTTTTTGTTTACAGGACTTTCTCTAATTGTTCTTGTTCAAACTATTCTTAAAAATGTTTATTATTCTAATTCATGTTAATCAACATAAAGATATGCATAAAAATTTGTGTAGCAATTTTTCTTGTGTGTACAACAGAATTAAGGGCATACAGTAGGCATACTGGTCACTATTGTGAAGGCTTTGAAATTCCATCCACTTTGTATGGTCAGGAAAAGAAGAACTTCCCATTTGGGTAAAGTATAGAACATTTTCAAATGCAAACCAATAATGAATATTTAAAAAATATAAATGCCACCAAAAATAATTGAAAATCTTTGTGTTCATCTCCTCGGATGGTACTGAACTTAAATATTCGATTTGGTATTTAACCATTTTTGTCATTTTTGGTTTATGCTGTTCTCTCTGTCACACGCGCATGTGCGTTCTACTAAAACTGTCCTATTTTAGATTTTGGGAGACCTAAAATTCATGTTTGCTGAAATCTCAATATTGAATTTTTGTGTGGAATGCAATACTTCTCTCCTTAACACCAAGAAGTAAAAACACACAAAACCTTTCCTACACAAAGTGACTGAGCACTTGTCTTAGGTAGCTCAATGATGTAAATCCTTATCGTATTATTGAAGTGAGGTAGGTAAAGTGTTAGAAAATAGGCATATAAGAAGTTCTGTAGTGTGCTAACATCCCCTAAGGGGAAGGGATGAAGTGAGGAAGACAGGCTACAGAGATGCACGGAAGTCCCTAACTCAATGGTTGAAAGATCTTCATCCTGTCAGCAGGATCCGCTGAGCAATCGTCAAGACCAGGGGTGCCAGCTCTCATGAAACATCCCTGCCCCAGGTAGGACAGTGACCATATCACAGAAAACAACATAATTTAACATTCATGCAATAGCTATTAATAAAGAAACATCTCCTACTCAATGTAATAAAGTGTCGGGTAATATTACTGCTTCAATACATACTATAAGAGGTATTTAAAACTCCAGATGTTAAGTGTGCCTGCATCTGTGTCATGTGCCAGCATTGCCACACACCAGAGCCCAGAAGCGCACATTACTGTGGCTCCTTCTCACTCACTTTTTTCAATTATTCATAGTGAATTATCTTGTCAACTATAAAAGATAAAGAATTGTGTGTATTTCTTTTACTTATTTATATGTGTTATCAATTTTATTGATATATAAGTCCCTGCAATCCTGCATGTGCACAAAAATATTATAGTGGGAACATATATATAGTTATAGCTTATTTTCCAGGAAATATAGTACAAAGTAGGAAAACTTAGTTATTTCAGTAAATCACAGTTAGCTAAAAGAGCTGATGTAAATAGAAGGCTCCATGCCACCATAAGCCAGTATATTGCCATGACTGTCAACTGCATGTACATTCCTTTTAACAGGGAATCTACCGACCACCTGAAACATTGGAAGAATTTGCTCATAATAATCATGTGATTATCAGTTAACTGTATTAATATTTTTGACTTATTAAAATGTATTTATTGAAATTCCCTGAAAAACACAATCATTACCAAATACTTAAGTAAAACTCGGTTTTGGGTTCCAAATGCATACAGTTCCAAGCAAACAGAGCTGTCAGCGGTATAAAGAGAGGGTAATGAAGAAGGGTTGCAGCATAAACATGCACTCATTGAGGTATAATCTGTTTCAAAAGTAGCTCATTGCTTGTATTGACATATGCATTGTTGTAAATCATAAAGTAAATAATAAAACAATTATTTCAAAATATGATTTGTAAATAAAAATGACTTGTAGTTTTGCAAATAAAAGTATAAAACTTGATACAAAAAGTTCAGGTAAATGATATGCAGAGCTTTGAAAAGACATTGAACATAAATAAATCAACCAATTGCAGTGAATTACAAGATACATTTTTACTGTATTGGAAGAAAGGGCTGTCCTCCTGCCACTCAAAATATTATGAATCATCCACAAGTTTATTCAGTGTCCCTTTCGTATTTTCAACTTTTTTCAATCTGCACTCTAAGCATTCATTGGTTTATCTACTAGCAGGAACTGAATGAGGCCAGGCAGGAGCAATGCTAGATAGTGCAACATGTTTTGAAATGGACTGTAGAGACCTTGCCTACTTCATCAAGTCATAGTTATACTATGATCGAACCCCAATCCTGCAATTTTGTGACCCTGGACCGAGCTCTACATAAGTAGGTATCTTATAAGCATTTTTTTTACCTTTACAATGTTCACCTGTTTATTAAAACTAATTTTCATATGAAGAAGCAAGAGCTTTTTTTACAGTAAATTATTTTAGCAATAAATTTTAAATTACAAAAGCAAAATGTTTTGTGGGCATTTAACATGATTTTGAAATTATGTAAAAGCTTATTTTTTTATGAATTTTTTATTATTTTGCACAATTTTTAGAATAACATTTTTAGCGATAAAAATGAAAACCTGAAGTGTACCATTCTCATGACTTTGCAAACTATTGCTACAAAAGGTTATTCTTTTATCTGCATCATGGTAATTGAAATAAACTGCTGCAGAAATAGTAAGTAGATGAGAAATAGGATAGTACGCTAGACTAAAACGATAGCCAAATCTTTTAAAAAGCTGATCACTATGTGAAAAATCTAAAATACAGTTTGTTTTGCACAGCCAGGAGTAAAACAAAAGAGAAATAAAATGAAAGGTGACCCTCCCATTTGTGAAAAGTCTAAGTAGTTTATAATTGAAACCAATAACAAGGAATATCTTGGAAATGGTTACTCTATAATAAAATGTTTATGATGTAAATTATGTATTTTTATAATGAGATATACATTTGTCTATCTCCTACATTTACTAGTTATGCAGAATTCATCCAGCATGAAGAGCTATTCAGAGGCTATTCCCAGAAAATTCAAGATATACATTTTATTTATGAAGCAAATATCTTTAATACACAGTATTTTAACCAAAATTGTTAAACTATTTTTGAGAAAAACAACACTTTCAAAAAATGTTCCATGTAAAGCATAATTTGGATGGTGAAATTTTGTCTTTGTGTCGCATCCTTGGAAGATATTAAACTTAAACACCAACATGGACCTTTCTGTAAATATGCTTTTTTTTATTTTCTCTATATGCACTATATACATAGTGTATAGAGAAGGTATTGTAATGCACCCAAAAATTTATTACCGAGATTTCAACAGAAATACATGTTTTGAAACTCCCTGAATTCAAAAAAAGCATTTTTAGAAAAATGTCCGTGTGTATGTCTGTTTGTCTGTCTGTGTATGTGTCTGTGGGCAGCATAGCTCAAAAACGAAAAGACCGTTGAAAACCAAACTTGGTAATTAAATTTGGTATCTTCCGAGGATGCAACACGAAGATTGTCAAGAAAATCCCCCCACCCCAAACTACCCTTTACATGGAACTTCTTTCGAAAATTTTGATTTTCTTAAAAATGACTCGTAACGATTTTGATTAAAATATTGTATATTAAAGATATTTATGGACAAATAAAATGTATATTTGAATTTTGTGGGAATAGCTTCTGAAGACTACTTTATTCTGGATGAATTTTATGAAATTTTGCATAACTGCTAAACCATAAGAGTTAGACAAAAACTTAGCACACAAAAAATATAGAGCACCTTAAAAAACACAATTTATATTATATACATTTTTTTTTCGTGGAGTTGATCATTTTTTTTTAGATATTCCTTATTTTTGGTTTCAGCTTTGAAAAACATACTTTTTTCATACAGAAATTTGTCAAATCCTGCCCATACAAACAGAGAATCTTCAGTCACATAGCAACCAACTTTTCATTACCACTTTAACCTATGATACTCCCTTATTGCGCTTCTACTTACAAGGAAGCAAGTAATAAGACTATTTCTGCTAATTTTTTCTCAATTAGCATGAAGTAAATAGATGCACAATCTATCTAACAATAATTTGTTGCAGAGATGTAGAGAAAATCATGTAAATGGAACACATCAATTTTTTTTTTTTGTATTCAGGGAACCTCAAAACACTTCCAGTGAAATCTTAGCATTGGATTTTTGGGTGGAATACAATACCTTCTCTACCTACTTTGCATAGTGCATGTAGAAAAAGTTGTGTATATATATTTTATTTTGCATAGAAAAATGTACATTTATTTCAAGTTACAGAAATAAAACTTCAACATTTGCATCTTCATACCATGCAGCTAGAAGTTGTGAAACAATGTTTAGAATTTCAATAAAAAGGCGTTAGCAGTTACTGCACTTACAAGATACTAAAATAGGGTAGGTAACAACTAAGAAAAAGTCTTGGTTTTGAAAATTGTAGATCCAGTATTAGAATTTCAGTCTAAAGAAAAACTGTAGCTCATCTTGTTTTGTCCCAAATTACAATAACTCACTGAGAACCAAGTGAAATATTAGACAGTAAATCACTTTGGAAGCAGAGTAAGTGCACGTGCAGAACACACAAATCCTAATATAGATAGAGAAGGAGACAATTTTAAAGTTTGCTGCTGTATGACTTTAAATTGGACTTTATTATAACAAAATAAACTAATGATATAACAACAATAAAAGCTTTACATCAATTGTTTGAGCCTTCAAGTTTAGATACTAAATACAAGTAATGGTGATTTAAATAATGTAATGGCAGTATTTAACCAACTAAATGCGTTTAAAACTAGTTCTAATATGCTTTGTAACAAAGAACTGTGTGTCATTCTGGAACAGATAATCCTGGTGGACATTATAACAAATTAGACGTAGTAACAGCACTCCTGGCATTGAAAGCAAATAGGTGAGTCTTGCCATGCTTTCTGTAAAATGTCTCCTTGATGCCTTATGGCTAGCGATATCAAATGCTGACAGCAAGAGATTTTTCTCTATATGTAACTTAGTTGTAACATCCAGAAGGATAGCTATCAAAAACGATGTTGCAGTTTGGTGATGTCTGATATGTACCATTTCATTCTATTCATGATATTGATTTGAAATAAAATATTTTGAATTTGGATATAAGGGATTTTAACTAACTAAACTAGCTCCATGGCATGACATCTCACAAGGAACCTTAGCCTACTGCCTGGCTGCTGCGTTACCCAACTCGGTCCATGACAGACCTCCTGGATGGGTGCATGCAGTATTGGGGGGTGAGACATGGTCAACGCCTCGAACCCACCTGGCCGGTTAATGCGGTCCTCATGACCTGAAGGGAATTTGACATTCATGTTAATTTAGGTACCTGTCAATTTTAATTTTTGTCACATCATTAATTGTGCCCAAAAATTAGCACAAAATTAATGCAGATTTATGTAGAATATTGAGGTTAAACACTGCTAATTAAAATTATTAATGCAAATTTAAAAAAAAAAATTCAACAGAAAATTTTACCTCTGCTGATGATTATGATAGCTTATATGTTGGAATTCAGGGTATATCGGAAAAGCCGATTTTTATTAGTGATAAACTCATGTGAGGGGGAAAAAAAATGAATTAATCATATTGTGTTGCAGCTAATTGCTGAGCTATAAACTGGCTAGTGCTAACTGTGAAGAGAAAAAGAGTGCTTTTGTCCAGAAATGCTGTCAAGGGATAACCATAATCTTCTGGAAGTTTCCCTAACTCTAGAATATTTTTGAACTCTGGAAAATTCCACTCACTATACTGATATTGGGCATTCATTTTTATCCATGACTTCGTGCATGCAGATAGAGCTAGAATGATGTCATAGTCTATATTAAAGCCATAGCACACACTACTCAGAAAGAGCAGTGATCAATTGCAAGAGAGAATGGATTTACAGCAATCTCTACCTGGAAGATAAAGCAAACCACACACATCTCTGGATTGGCTAAATTGCTAACTAATACATCAGCCTTTCCATGCCCCTCCCATCACAGTAATGGATAACATTACAAGGTAGCTCTGTTGTTGACAGACTGAATATGACAGTAATACAATTTGTGACTGGGTGAGTAATTATCATTCTCTGTCATGATGGAGCAACATATAAATATGATATATATATATATATATATATATATATATATATATATATATATATCACTGCATAGATACAATACCTACTCCAAACCTCAAATATGAGCACATGCTGTTAGAGGGACAGTACTTAAACTATTTTCATTAGTGATGACATCAATGACATTTTTTGAGCAGGATATACTGGTAAAAAATGAACTCTTGGTATAAGTAAATGTTCTTGTAAGTGAGTATTTCTGATGCAATATCAAGTGTGTTTCTGTAAGTGAGTTTGTGATTACTGTGAAGTACAAGGGTTGTTTGATAAGTCTGGTAAAAGCAAGAAAATATGTTTCATAAACATCTCGCCTTACTTCTCAACATCGTTCCCTTTGAGGGATATACACTTGGTCTAGCAATCCTCCAACATTTTCATACTGTTAGAAAATAGGTTCTGTCAAACTTTGCAAACTACTTGCTGACTACAACTATCAGTTTCTCATTTAATGAAAACTTCTTCCTACCAAGCCAAAGTTTCAAGTTGGGAAACGGAAGAAGTCACTTGCAGCTATGAACCTTGGTATTTTTTCAGCCAATGCAAATATTAAACAATCCAACAATGAAGCATAATAGGTTCCAGTTATGGTAATCTATGGGAATTATTCCTTGAGAATCCCAAAAACAGTGGCCATCACCTTACCAGCTGAAAAAATGGTCTTTACCTTCTGAGGTGCACTTTCACCAGTCTTTATTCATTGTTTTGACTGCAGTTTTGACTCTAGTGTGAAATGATGGATCCAGATTTAATCGACGGTCACAAATTGGCACAAAACTCTTGAGGATTGTGATTAAACATCACCAATTGTACTGAAATGTTGCTGTGGATGCACTTTTGGTCCACTGTAAGCAATTGCAGCTCCCACCTTGCATAGCTGATTCTCCATGCAGAACATTATGCACTCCCTCTGTAAAGATACCTATATTCTTAGCAATCTCAATAATCTTTATTTGGCAATATTGCATATCAGCGGTTTCCTGCATGGTGACTTCAATTGAATAGCTGGAGTGGGCTTCGCCTTCAGTGCTTGTCCAACCACAATTAAATTCATTAATCCAAAAGTAAATAGTCTTCATTGATGGTGCAGAGTCAGTGTGAACTTCATCCAGTTCTGTTTTGATTTGTGCGTCAGTTCAACCCTCCAAATGAAGTTGTTTAATAACAGCATGAAACTTGGTTATCTTCATTTTCAATCACAGTCAACACATTGACCAATTCAGATGGCTGTCAACAATGAACTTTATGCTGTACATTGTTGAAATTTTTTATACAATCATTTGAACAATCAAGCTTACCAACCATAAAGCCGCAACAAAAATGTTTCAATCTTTCATGGAAATTTACCAGACTTATCAAACCACCCTTTTACAGTAAGCATGTTGGGAGATCAGAAACTTCTTGTATTATAACGCTAGGCTTTCAGCCTCCTTTCAGTAGAAATGATACAATGGTGACATAAATACTTACCATTTTGTCATGGATACTGACTGCCTCCACACCTTTTATGCCAGTACCACCTGCCAACACCAGGTTGCCATAAGGGTCACCATCAAAAAACTGGGCTGTATAAAGAAATTCTCCAGATGCTGGGATAGGCCTGTTGACAGGTGTCAAATTTTCAAGAAGTTTGAGTGATCTTAAATCCCAAAGCTGTAGACTATTCTTGTACACCCATGAACCTGTTAGTAACATGTTGGCCTGTAAGAAGATTCAAGTTCAGAGTTAAGTTAATGCACTAGTAAAACATCTTTATCCACATTGTCAGTTAATTGTTTCCTCCACACTAGCCATGAATAGGACAGGATTTGGAAAGGTAGAGTCAGACTGAAAAAGTCAATGCTAAAGCTGGGATTTGAATTGCAGATCTCCCGGTCTCCATTACTCTAACCACTGTGCTACAATGACGCCAGCAAAACATTAAATTCCCCAACTGATCTTTCCATCTTTATTCTCATTTTTTATTTAAGCAATTTGAAATGTTTACCATCTAATACAACAATACAATGACCTAATTACTTTTATTTTAGAGATTTCTTGATTTAATTTATGTATGTTGATTGAAAATGATCCACGTGTTGAAGCAGTTACAAGCCAAAGCTAAAGATCAACGGTTCAAATCCTGGCCATAGCATTGAAGGTTTACTATCTCTACTATGTATAGTAAGTAGGCTAAATATGATATAAATATTTCAGGGTAAATAAATGTTTTAAGGTTCCCTGAATCCACAAAAAGGAGTTTTAGAATAAGGTCTGCATGTCTGTGAATTGCATAACTCAAAAAACAAAAAGTCGGTTAAAACCAAACTTGGTATTTAAACTTAGCATCTTCCAGACATTTGACTCAAAGATTTTCAAGAAAGTTTCCCCACCCCAAACTATCCTTTATATGAACCATTTTTCGAACATATTGATTTTATCATAAGTCAGTGAACTCAAACAGTTTTGATTAAAATACCATATGTTTAAGATATTTGCATGGCAAATAAAGTATATTTCTTGTATTTTCTGGGAATAGCCTCTGAAGTCCTCTTCATTCTGAATGACATTTGATTAAGTGATACACCATAAAAGAAAAACAAAATGTTACTACTGTATGCACACCTTATATTGGGTGCTAGTTTTACGTGGAATCGAAGGTCAGGGGAAGAAGAGAGACCTACCCTGTCTGTCTTTCTGCAGTGTTGTCAGCCAAAGAAAATATCTTTCTTTGAGGTCCTGAGTCATTTATGGTGAATAGGTTATCTAATTTACCACGGACAAGCTGAATTATTAAACAAAACTCATGAAGAGGATTTCACATTTTTTTTTGGTAGTGTTTAATGCCTGTTTGTGGCACTGCAGACGATGACATTGGTGATATATGGAATGAAGATGGAGCACTGGTGGAATGTGATGGCAGGGACAACTGGAGAAACCACCCCTGTGCTGCTTTGTCCACCACAAATCTCATATGCAGTCGCTTGGGATTGAAACTGGGCCGTCTAGGTAAGAAGCAAGTGGTCTAACCACTCAGCCACGGCACAGCCTGGGGACTTCACAGGCTATTTGCTATGTATTTATATGTAATAATGATAATTATCATTATTATTAGTTACATGAGTATCTTTAGCATACAGTATTTAAATAGAGTCACTTTTTGAGAAAATAAAAATAGATTCTTTAATATGCAAATGTCAGTTTGTGATTGAGATATTTTCTTGAAAAACTTTGTTTTTCTCCTTGGAGGATTCTGAACATAAGTATATATGAAGTTTTCAATTTCTAAGATCTCTTAATTTTTAGTTATGCTGTTCAAATACATACAATGTTTTTTTTTTTGAAAATGCTTTTTATTTTGTTCTATGTTGTACTTAAGTGAAGAAGATATTGCATTCCATCCAAAAATTTTATATTGAGATTTCACTTAAATATGTTTTAGGCCTTATACATAAAAAAAACAAGTATTTTTAGAAAAACTTCTGTACACGTGTGCACATGTGTATGTGTATCTGTGAACACGATAACACAAAAACTCAAAAAGTTGGTAAGTACCAAACTTCATATTTAACTTCAGCATCTTCCAAGAATGTGACACAAAAATTTTCAGGAAAGCCCCTTCACCCTAGGCTACACATTATGTGGAAAAAAGTGTTGAACATGTTGATTTTCTCAAAAAGGGCTCTTAACGATTTGATAAAAATGCCATATATTAAAGATGCATACATGACAAATAAAATGTATATTTTGAATTTTCTGGGAATAGCTTCTGAAGATGGGTTCATTCTGGATGACTTTTGCATTACTGGCAAACTGTAAAGAACACAAAAAAATATAAAATAAAATATTATTAACATTAAATGTTTTAATAGTTTAAAAATAAAACATTGGTCTTGTAAACCAAAATCCACAAAAAATTTAGATCTTGTTAAAATATGCAATTTGTCATATACACTTTTGTATATAGTTAACCATTTCCAAGTATTGCTTGTTATTGGTTTCAATTTTAAAATGCTGAAAACTTTTCTCAAACAGAAATTTGGCGTTTCTGTTTTACTCCTGGCCATGCAAAGAGGACCAAATTTCAATCCCATAGCATCCATCTTTCCCTTTTACTTAAAAACAAAATATCTTGTTTATCATGAAGTAGAACAATAAGATTGTGTAAGAATAGTTTGTGAGAGAATAGATGGAGGAAGTCAGTTTTTCTTGATTTATTCTGCAGATCTCAAAATGTGTATTTCTGGTCAAATATTAGATCAAATTTTTGAGTGAAATGCCAAACTACTTCTGTACTATAATTCATTCATGAGTATTGTACCTATAGCATACAGGAATACTTAGAAAGCTGATAACTATTAACTTTCACTTATTAAATTATCATAAGTAATATAACGAGAGCTCCAACTTGTATTGATAAATTTACTAGCAACTTGCTGCAAGCAAATTTATCTAGAGAAAAGTTTCAGCTCCAGTTGTATTTAGTAAGACTATATTGTGAATAAAATAATGATTAGCCTATATAGACATGAAGAATAATGTTCCTAAAATCCCATTTGTCTTGAAGTATATTTGCACTGAAAAAACTGCACACTGGTACACTTATTATATAAAGAATATAATAATTATATATTATCAATATAATACTATTATTATAGACGAACATTAGTTCAGAAAGAAAATAAATGCACATAGGTGCAATTAATTTAGAAAAACAGTTGCACATGGGTGTGATTAAAAAAAATGAATAAAATGCAGAGTTAATGAATTCCGATTGGTTGGAATTTTAGGCTTGGAGTGAGCTTGGAGTTATGCTGAGTCATACTTATTTACACTCACCTCCACTTAATTAGTTTAAAAGCACTGAAAAGTTTTCAAGAACATTCGTCCTCATCTTCAGCAATTTGATGACATGCTCCTTTTCTGCTTCCTCCTCCTCTTCCTGTTGTTTCCCATCCTGTTGCCATTTGGTGTTAGGGATATAAAGTTTTAACACTTGATTCCATGGCAGGATTTCAAAATTTATTACATAATTGCTGTTTTTTATGATGTGTATTTTCTCCCAGATGTCCAATTCTATTGGTAAACTAGTGGTTTTCACAATTTTATATTTTACCCAATGTTGTAGTTTTCAATGCTGTGACACAGCAGATTTGTCTATTTTCTTTAGTTTTATGTTTATTTGGTGTTCTTTTAAACTGATTTCCAACTTTCTCTTTGTTTTGCCTATGTAATATTTCTAACAGTCTTCACAACTACTCTGGTAGATTACGGATTTTTAATGTGCTCTGAATTGTATTTTTAAGAGGTTTATTTGGAATGTTCTTCAGGCTGAATTTGTTTTAAGTCTTCATGTTGAATTTGTTGACTTGTTCAAATTTTCTATAGGCTCAAGGGTGATAGGTGAATTTTTTGTTTTTCCAGTTTGTGTGGTGTTAATGTTGTAGTCAGCGAAATTTCCTTGAGTTTTTCTTTCTCTTTTTAGCATTTTCTTTATGAGATCAGGATTGAATCCATTTTCCACTGCTATTTCTAATATATGTTTTTGTTCTTTTTGAAACTCCTACTTGCTCAATGGGACACTGTAAATGGTGGATCAAGCTTCTGAAGACAGCCAGTTGGTGTGAAATTGTATTGCAACTATTTATCTTAATGTAATTGTCCACATGTGTGGGTTTTCTGTATATTCCAAATTTGAAGTTATTTTGACCCCTAATTATTTTGAGGTCTAGAAAGGGTAGGATATTGTTTTTTCTGTTTCCATTGTAAATTTGATGTTAGCCTGTAGGTTTATTAGCTTCAGAAAATCTTTTTTTAGTTTATGGGGAATGATAGCAAAAATCATTATTTTAATCTGATATCTTTAATATTTAACCTGAAGTGAGTTTTTAGTGTTAACTTGATGAGCGAAAATTAATAGTTATCAGCTTCCCAACTACATAACTCCATGGCACGACAGCTCACAGGGAACCTTGACCTACCTACCGCCCGGCCGCTGCATCCCCCATCTCGGTCCACTACAGACATCATGGATGGGGTGCAGTATTGGAGGGTGAGACGTGGTCAGTGCCTTGAGTCCCCCCGGCCGATTAATGTGGTCCTCATAACCTGGAGCCGCTACTTCTCCATCAAGTAGCTCCTCAATTGGCCCCCCCGGGACCTTACAAGGCTGAGTGCACCCCGGGCCAGGGCTCCCAGCAGGGGAAAAATCCCCACGCCGGTACTGGGGAACAAACCCAGATCTCCCGCTTGGTAAGCAGCTGCGCTACCACTGCGCTAAGGAGACGACCTCCCAACTACATATATAGTTTGAAAGTTAGTTGTATCATGTATATATGGGCTATATTTGAAATTGATATAACATACAAGGTGCAAAAATAAAAAATGGCATGTTATTTATGGACGCTCTTTAACTGCTGTGGTTTTCAGCATCCCATTCTATACTGGGCATGAAAGACGCTTAATTTTGCTCAGAGGCCTCTCTATCAGGCTTGAGGTTCTTTTACGTGCCATAAATCTACGACACAGGACCAACGGCTTTACTTCCCTTCCGAAGGAAGCCATGCTAAGGAGTTTTACACCTGAAAAAATCCATCGTCCTCTGCCGGGTTTGAACCCGCGACCTTGGGTGTATGAAGTCAGCATGGTAACCATTACACCACAGAGGGCAACAGTACAAGTGTGCATGTGTATGTGGATGGGTGAATGCATGTGGTGTCAGAGAGGACTCTATACTGAATGGTGAGGTAATTGTACCTATGCACCATGAGGGAGAGATGAGGTGAGAGAAGACACTGGATGATTAGAGCCAGGAGCAACAGCACTACAATAGTCTCCCTACAAATACCAGAATAAGACTCCCCAGCAGTTAGTCAGCATAGGATCCAATGTCCTAGCAAGCACCAGCTGGAGGCCAGGGGATGGTGAGAGTTTCTGAGAGTATCCTTTTTCCCTGCGCACTGACACTTCCAACTCTGAAAGAGATCAATAGGATGAATAGCATGATAATGGAACAACATGGAGGGATAGGAAACTCAGGGATAAAAGAAATCATTCCAGCATTTGTCTTGCCACTCATGAATACTCCCAAAAAATACTCATGAGTCAGATTGGGCGGCCACCAGGGATTGAGCCCATAGCTATGAAGTAATATTTATCTCTTCCATGTTTGTTTTCATTTTTATATTTGTGATTTGTCAGTCTTGTGTGTCAGTGGTAGCCATCCAGGTGAGAGCACATTCTTTTTTTTTTCATTGTGTTCTGCAGAGAAGGCTGTCATTCACACTACTTTCAATTGCTGTATTAGAAATTTAATAAATAAAAAGCAAACCCATTCAAAGAAAATGCTTTTCTGCCAAACTAACTCCTACACCATCAACACACCTGAGAATACAGTTAGTTCATTAATTACTCTACCAACCGGACCAGCTGAGGCACGATACAGCTACTGATAGTGAGTAGCACCTGTTACCACAGCACCACCTCGCTTGGTGAGAAAGAGTATTTTGTGTATGTATATTTTTTTTTTCTTCTAAAAATGTTGGTTGGTGGTATCTAATGTTGAGCAGTTGGCAGTGAAGCCATTCGCTCTCTTGCATTCGAGTATTTTGATATCTTATTATCATGTCGACTAAGGTTGGGCAGCGCAGTAGATGGTTTCCATCCATATCTTCTTTAAGTGTACCGAAAGGACATAGAGGAGATTTCACTATACCAATCCTGAGTAAATGTTTATTGAGATAGTCATGGCCTGTTAGGGGTCTAAAAGAGGATTTTCTTAGTAATGAAGTGATTCTGATCATGTTATTACATAAATTTTCCCCTGGTTTTCATTTTGTTTGTAATACATTATCTTCTTAGTAATGTAGTGATTCTGATTATGTTATTACATAAATTTTCCCCTGGTTTTCATTTTGTTTGTGATACATTATTTTCTTTAATTTTGTTATTATATGTTTATATAATGATTCTTTTGATAGAGTGATAGAGTGATAACTTATTGGATCAGATGAATTTGATGTGATTTTACTACCTTTCTTGGCTAGAAAGTCAGCTGTTTCATTATCCTATATTTCGCAATGTGCTGGTATCCATTGAAGTATTAATCTTTTATTTAAATTCATTAGTTGTTTTATGATTTTGCGGCATTCTGCAATATTTAGGTTATTAGGTGTTACATCAGATGTTAAGGATATAATAGCTGCTTTAGAGTCAGATAATAGTACAACTTTTTCAAATTTATTTATATGATATAGTAGGTTTTGTAAGCTCTGAAGTATTGCTGAAATCTCTCCGTCAAAATTTGTAGTATTTAAACTTAATCTTTTGAAGAAAGAGAAGAGAGGGCATATTGCACCTGCGCCAATACTACTGTTATTTGGTAAGCTATAACCGTCAGTATAAACATGTAGCCATTCATTGGTAGGGTATCTTAAATTTATTATTTCTAGTGTCATTTGTTTCAGAACACACAAAGAGATTTCAGATTTTGTAAATTCTTCAGCTAAGTATAGATAGTGTTCAATATCAAATAGTTCTAATGGGTTAGTATTTGTTTGTATGTTTTCTTTTAAGTAAGGAAGTTTTAATCTATGTTTGACTTCTTTGACTTTATTAAGGAAACTTTGTTGAGTTTTTAGGTTTACTTGTGGTTTTCTTTTTTCCCAGTCATTAAAAAGTAGCCTGATTAATTTTTCATATTATAAGATGGCTGCTTGTTCAATGTCAAGTTCCAGTCTTGGATTATTTGTTAAAATTTGTCGAGCAAGTACTGGGGTAGTTTTAACAGCTCCAGTTACTAGGCGAAGAATTTGATTTTGTAGAATATTAAGTTTTTCTATATTTGCAGCTATTAGTATCTCTTCACAATATTTAAATGTTGGTTTAATATACATCTTGTAAAAATCTGATGTGTTCCATTCACATGACTTTCTCTGTATCTCTGCAATAAATTATTTTTAAAAAGCTTATGCTTCTATTTACTTCCTGCTAATCGAGAAAAAAATAGCAGAAATTGTAATTTCATGCTTCCTTATAAGTAGAAGCGAAATAAGGGAGTAACATAGGTTAAAGCGATAGTCAAAAGCAGGTTGCTATGTGACTGAAGTTCCTGCGTTTGTATGGACACAAGTTCACAAAGTCCTTTATGAGAAAAACAAGTTTTTATAGCTTAAACCAAAACAAGGAATATCTAAAAAAAAATCAACTCCAGGAAAAAAATGTATAAAACATAAATTGTGTGTTTTAATGTGCTCTACATTTTTTGTGTGGTAAGTTTTTGTCTCTCTCTTACGGTTTAGCACTTATGCAAAATTCCGTAAAATTCACTCAGAATAAAGTATTCTTCAGAGGCTATTCCCAGAACATTCAAAATATACATTTTGTCAGGTAAATATCTTTAATATACGATATTTTAATCACAATCGTTAGAGCCATTTTTTAGAAAATCAAAATTTTCGAAAAAAGTTCCATGTAAAGGGTAGTTTGGAGTGGGGGGATTTTTCTCAAAATCTTCATGTCACATCCCCGGAAGATACTAAACTTAAATACCAAGTTTGGTATTTTACCGACTGTTCGTTTTTGAGTTATCATGTTCACAGACACACACATAGACCTTTTTCTGAAAATACTATTTTTGGTTACAGGGGACCCTAAAACATATATTTCCAGTGAAATCTCGGTATCAAATTTTTTGGTGGAGTGCAATAGATTCTCTATATATGTACATATTGTGTATAGAAAAAGTAAGAAGTTTCTGTAGTGCTTCCCCATTTCTTACCTGCCAGTCTTTTTAATAGAGGTAATTTTTTCCTTGTTTTTTTTTATTGTATTATCAATGTGTTTTTTCCATGTTAATTTCGTATCAAAAATAATACCTAAATATTTGGCTTCATGTGTTTCTGTGAGAGTTTCTCCATTTATTTGAAGGGAAATATTTATTGGTTTCTTCCTTAGTGTAAATAGTTGTAATTTGTTTTCTGTGTATTAATTTTCATTAAGTTATTAGATGTCCAATTCTGTAATGTCGTCAAGGATTGTGGTGCTGTATTTATTAATTGTTGATTTTGATTTTTTGGTTTAGAATTCCATATGACTACATCATCTGAACACATTTAAGACTTTTGATTCTTTTTTTGTAATTGATATAGAAGATCATTGATATAAATATTGAAGAGTGTTGTACTAAGGATACTGCCTTGAGGTATGCCACGGTGTGTCTGTTGATATTTTGATAATTTATCATTATATTTGGTAGCAATAAAGAGTTGAATAATGAATTCACTGATCCAATGTAACATTTTGCCTTGGATTCCTAGAATTTTAAGTTTATCAAGTAGTTTGTATCTCCTAATACAATCATATGCTCCTTGAAAGTCAATAAGTATTGCTAGAGTGTCTTCTTTTTTATTTAATGCATTTTTAATGTCTTGACTAAGATTTAAAATCTGTTCATTTGTTGAATGGTGTTTTCTAAATCCTGCTCGTTTAGTTGAAATTAAGTTATTTTTTTCTAGAAACCAATTTAAACGATTGGAAATAATTGTTTCCATGATTTTTGCTAATACGCAGGTAAGTGCTATTGGACAGTAACTTGAAACATTTTCCGCTGGTTTGTTTGATTTCAAAATAGGTATTATTATAGATTTCTTCCATTTATCTGGTACTTTTGTATTCCATGACAAATTATAGAGATTTAGGAGTCTTAATTTTGCTTTTTTCCCAGATGTTTGATGAATTCTGTAAGTATATTATCAGATCCTGGAGATTTTTTCAATTTTGTTATTAATTACAATGTTCAATTCTTTAATATTGAATTCCTAATAAAATATATTATCTTTAAGTTTAGTTGTTGATTTTATGTAGTCTTTAATGTTTTTCTTTATAATTTTTTGTTCTTTTTTGGTATTTGCAGATAATTTATAGGTATTAGCATAGTATTTATTAAATTTATTAGCTATTTCATTGTCATCTGTAATTATTTTATTATTATAAATTAAAGGTATTTTTTTTGTCTTTCTTGTTTTGAATGTTATGTATGAATCTGTATGCTTTTTGTTCATCTTTTCTATAGTGCATGTTTTGTAGGAAATTGTTAAAATGTTCTCTTTTGGTGTTGGTAATTTCTTTTTTGAATTGAGCACTTACTTTTCTCCAATTTTGTACTTCTTTCGGATCTTTAGATTTTTCTGCTGTGATTCTAGCCTGGTCTCTTTCTTTTTTCATTTTTTCTAGTTGTGAGTGATAAAAAGGTTTGTAGTTTTTAATAAATCCTCTTGGTATGTATTTTTTTGCTGTTTTCAAAATTGTATCACATACATCTTTGTTTAGTTTATCTGATTTTGTTGATTTGTTTACTGGTTTTTCAAATTTGGTTTCTAATTCATTTGTAAAATCTTTCCAGTTTGCTTTTTTAAAGTTCCATCTAGGTTTATGGTTTATAGGAGTTAAATTTTTCTTTTTAAGTTGAATAGTGGCAATTATAGTTCTGTGTCCTGAGCCTGGATCTTTTAAGATTTGTTTGGAAGTTGATGAGTATAAATCTGAGGATATTAAAAGTAAGTCAGGGTTGGTACCAGCACCAGAATAGTGGATAAAGGTTGGTGGATCTTTTCTGTAGTTGTTGAATTTAGTAGGTCTTCTATGATCTTTCCAGAATTGTTTGGTTTGTCATATCCCCATAGTCTTGAATGGGCATTGAAATCTCCAATTATGATTGTATTTGAATTTACTGTGATATTTTCAAGATTTGGGGTATTGTTTGAGGGATTATAAACAGAATAAATTTTGAAGTGAGATTTATTTGTCCATATATCTAGTTTAATTATTTCTATTTTATCTGTATTGTTCATCTCTTTAATAATTTTAAAAGATGAAGTAAGATTTTTTCGAACTCCAACTAGAATGCCACTGCCTTAGGAAGTAGGTCCATACTAAAATTTTGAAATTGATAATATTTTAATTGTTCTAATGTTAAATTTGCTTCTTGAATTGTAACTATCAATATTATGATCATATATAATTTTATTTAGTTCATGTTTGTTTGCATGTGATAGACCTCCTGTATTCCATTGTAAAATTTTTAATTTTTCATTCATATTTTGTTGTTTACCTTGGAAAGAGGTCCCCGCCCGGAAATCCGAATGGGGGAGTGTTTTACTTCCGGAATGTTTCTTTTTCCAATGGGACATTACTTTATCTGGAATGTTTTTATTCAACTTTTTGCAACCGTTTAAAATTATGCGCCATAAATGGCGGTTACATCACCTAAGAAAAGAAAAGTATGCACAGGAAAGAAAGTGAAATGATCCCCTAGGCCTCGAATACTCTAATACCATCAGGGTCGAAGAAGACAAGAGTTAAGTCAAGCAAGACTGGATAGGAAAGGTAAAAGAGGGGGTCTGATATATGAAAAGGAAGAAATATCAGTCCAGGTCAATAACTCACCAAGCTGACCAGTGCTTATTGGTGAGCAGCCCTTCCCTTTAGTTCATCACATAATTTTGTTTAGATCAGTTCCTTTAAGTCTTCAAATTATAGAAGCAATTAAAGGGTCTCCTTTCTATTATAACAAAATTGATATGTGATTACTAACAGCTGCACCGCATGAAGGTGAGGGATCAGGCATTAGGCTTTTGTCCAGGTCAGTTCCTTTAAGCCTTCAATTAATTGTTAAAGGAATTAAAGGGTCTCCTCCCTGTTAGTAACAAAAGTCTTTCTGCAGCATCCTCTAAAAATGTGACATACCTTAAATCAATACAATTTGATTAAATGGATGAAATATATAAATATTTTCTCTATCCGCCAGGTACATGGTATGTAAAAATGTGAATATATCCAACTTTTATTGTTATAATACTGTCATATGAGCATAGTATGTATACTGGAAAATACTGAAACCTGTTTTCAGATTCACCTCTGCTCTGCAATTTTCTGATTATGTTGCTAACTAGATATTACTGAACACACCTTCATGTCAATGGCATCTCCAGTTATATGAGGGCCACGGATTTTGCTAACACATCCATCAGTAACCCGTAAATCCCATATCTGTAATAAGAGACAGCAAATTCAAATTTCTTAATGCATACTTATTGGTCTACATAATTATAATAAATTGTAAACAGTATGGCTTGGATATTTAGATTATTTTAGCCTTGTTTTCTATACCTTTAAAATAGGTTTTTTTAGGTTTATCTTGCGAACCATTATTACTAACTCAATTATTTTTTGTTGTTTCTTATATCAGCAGTCAATGATTTAGGGTTTTATAAGCTGAAAATAGCACTTTTTTTTTAAAATAAATGTTAACACTGAATTTTGAAAAAATACTAACAATTAATGTTTTGCTTTATCTTATTTTGGTAACATTTCTTTATTATCTCTTTCTTAAGTATACATCTTATCAATAACCACTATAAAACACAAAATATATTTTACTACGTATGTCTTTTCTTTGCACTTGTTAGCATTATATAACTAAAAGCATATCCATATAACTGGTAGGAACAATTTTGTATAAGTCACCCTCTGCATTTCTTCTTATAGTAACTTTCATTTAAAAATGCATATGTCACAAAAGTTTACCATACCAAAAACTACTGAAAAATTGGATGTGTTCCATTCAGATGACTTCCTCCACCGATTCTGCAACAAATAATACTTTAAAAATGCTAATTCTTCTCTCTACTTCATTCTAATCAAAATAAACATTAGCAAAAATGGTTGCATTACTGAGTTGCCTATAAATTTTTATTTTATTTATTTATTTGTAATAAGTAATCATATACAGTCATCAGCCCAGGATATTATCTTGCCATATTCTAATCTGTGTTTGCTTTTGTATCTAGTACATCTTTGTTTTCTGGCAAATACCAATACTATTACTACCACTTCCAACACTACTACTAATAATAATAGTAATAGTGACAATTATAATAATAGTATTACATGCTTGTCCCAATAATAACAATAAATAATGATAGTAATACCTCTAAATAGAAGGGAAATAAAGAAATACACTAGGGTAAAGCAATAGTAGTAGCAGTATTGCCTGTATCTCCATGATCAGATTTGAATTTCTAGTTTGTGAGTTTACCACTATGCTCATGATAATGAGGGATTAGCTCATAACCCACAGATTGTGGACAAAATCACGAGTTGTGGATGTGAAATGGTAGAAAATTTTGCTTAGGAACCTTTCTTCTTTCAAGAGTTTTTATTAATTTTGTGCTGTAGTAAAGAATAGCTCATGGGTTCCCTATTTCAAACTATTTGTTCTCAACCCCTCTACAGTTGTACCAATTTGAATTCTATAACACTGTGTATATATACACACTTTATTTGTTATGCAATATCTTAAACATTGAAAATCTTCAGAGCCATTTTTTGGGAATGGCTTGATTTTTAATACTGGCAACATTGTTGTGAAATGGAATCAGGCAATATAAGTTTAATCAGAGATTAGTTTCATGGCCACCTTTCTGCAGAGAAAATGAACTCACCCTTCACCCTCTATATCCATGTGCAGTGACAACAATAATTCAGTTTTGAACAAGTGGTCATGGGATAATGCAATGGTTTCAAAGGAAGATCAGAGGAGCTGGTTTAAAAATTAATGCACTGGAGACCTAATTACTAAGGATTGTAAGTGGTTTGCACTGAATATGCATTCTTTACCATACAGTAGCAAGCTGGGCCAAAGCCTTCAGAGAAGCATGATAAAATGTGACAGGAATGCCTTGATAGTTTTTTGATAGTGTTTAGCACCTGCTTTTACTGTTATGGCACCGCAGGCAATGACACTGATGATACAGGAGATGAAGATGGAGCACTGGTGGAATGCAATGGTAGGGAAAACCAGAGAAACCAGAGAAAACCCGCCCTTGCACCACTTTGTCCACCCCAAATCCATATGTGGTCACCTAGCATTGAACTTGGTGAGAGGCGAATCGTCTAACCACTTGGTCACAGTGTGGCCTTAGAATGCCTTGGTCTAACCATTCTGCAGTAAGGGTAAAGGATGTGCAGACCGTGGCCTCATTAGTATTGGCAGATCAGAATGCCGTTTCTACTTTGAACAAATGATAAATTGTGCATTACAGCCTCTAGTGAATACACTTTTCCACCAGCTCTTTTTATCTTGCTTTGAAGTCGTCATGATTATTCCATGAGCATGTGTTTAAAGCTCCATTATTATTGTTGCTGTACATACTAGGGTCGGCTGATAAGTCCCAAGCCTCTCGATGAAAACAGCATTTAAAAACATTTTTTTTTTTTGCTTTATTTCTTAACATAATCTCCAGAAAGGCTAATACATTTGTCATGTTGGTGTTCTAATTTAATTAAACCATCTATGTAGTGTGCTTTATCAAGGTTTTCAAAGTAGCATCAATGACCTCGTTGTTGTGAAATCTTTGTCCTCCAAGAAATTTTTTGAGGTTTGGGAACAAGTGGTAGTCACTGGGTGCTAGATCTGGTGAATAGGGTGGATGTTCAAGAAATTCCAACTTTAATTCACACATTTTCCCTATTGCGCTGACTGAACAATGGGCCGGAGCATTGCTGTGATGAAACAAGATTTATTTATTTATTTATTTATTTTTTTTTTTTGCCAAATGAGGTCTTTTTCTTTTGATCTCATCATTCAAACGTTGGCAGTAAGCTTGCATAGTAGTCACCAGTGATACTTTTACCCTTTTCCAAGTAATCAATAAAAATAATTCCCTGAGCATTTGGTGTTAGTGAGGTATCCAAGTTGCATCCATGGTAATAAGCCGTCTCAAAAATTCACTGGGATTTTTACAGTAGAGCTCCACATTCTTAACAGAAACAGTTTTTTTTTTGCAACTGTTGTTCAGGTGTCAACAAATGCGGCACTCATCTTGCACAGACCTTGTGAAAGCCCAAAATATTACCTGCACGTTCTTTTGATAGTTTACAGCCTCTGCTTCTCAAACAACTTTAATCTGCGGTCTCCCAGTACTAAACAATGAATTTTTTCAATGATCTCTGGAATTGTCATTTCTACAGGGCATCCAGAGTGAAGCTCATCAGTAGTGCTTGTATGTCCCATTTTAAAATCTGCAACCCACCTTTTAATCATTGAATATGAAGGAGCAGAGTCTTTCAATGAACTGTCCATTTTCTCCTTGATTTCTCTAGGCGTTAAGCCTTTGGAAGTATTTAATCAGTACTCGTTTTTCCAAATCCTCCATTTTTGTGAAAACTCTAAAGTTGTCTTGTTTAAAATGCTGTCATTCGAAAACTAAACAAGCTATTGACCTGTAACTATGGATACAAGCTAATCTAGAGTTAAACTTTATGATGCTACCATCTAACTGGACTAGTGGCGCCATATCTGTGAGAGACCTGGGACTTATCAGCCGACCCTCGTAACATGAAGGGAGAGGACAAGTTCATTTGCTCTGAGAGAGGGTGGGCATGTAACTAACTTCAAGTATAAATGAGGTAGCCTAGCTTTATTTCATGGTATTGTTGCAGCAATGATGCCACTATTAAAAGATCAACACATGCAACTAAAATATTTGTATATAAAAAGTAGATTTTTGACTGAGCTTTGCTTTGCCAGGAAGGGAAAAACCCCAAAAAAAACCTTATCCGGGCAACTCACCCTAAGCAAGATTCGAACTCATGACCTTTTGCATGCGAAGCAGACACACTACCACCACACTATTGAGGTGGGCTAAGGAATTATTGTAAAACATGAGTAGGACTGGTAAAGAGCCAGAACACCAGTCATATTCACTTGAATATAGTGTAGCATAAATAAAAAATCTGATGTGTTCCATTCACATGACTTTCTCTACATTGCTGTAACAAATTATTTTTAATGAGCTTATTCTCTATCTACTTCATGCTAATCGAGATAAACATTAGCAGAAACGGTCTTATTACTTTGTTCCTTATTAAGTAGGAGGAAAATAAGGGAACATACTAGGCTAAACTGACAGTCAAATGTTTTAAAATGTGGTTGCTATGGGATTGAAATCTGTTTCGTTGCATGACCAGAGTTGACAAGGTCCCATATGAGAAAATATTTTAAAACTAAAACCAATATAACAGAATATCTCCAAAATGGTCGACTCCACAAAAAAAATGTGTGTGACATATATTGTGTATTTTAATGAGATCTGTGTATTAAGTTTTTGTCTATGTGTTACGGTTTACTAGTTATGCAAAATTAAAAAAAAAATCACCCAGAATAAAGAGGTCTTCAGAGGAAATTCCCAGAAAATTAAAGATATACATTTTATTTGTCTTGTAAATAACTTTAATATGCAATATTTTAATAAAAATCATAGAACCATTTTTGAGAAAATCAAAATGGCTCTATGATTTTCAATGTAAAGGATAGTTGGGGGTGGGGGATTTTCTTGAAAATCTTTGTATTGCATTCTTGGAGGGTACTGAACTTCTTGAAATATGCTGCCCACAGACACACACAGCACCATTTTTCTAAAAATACCTTTTTTTTAATTCAAGGTATCTCAAAACATGTATTTCCAGTGAAATCTCGGTATCAAATTTTTGGGTGCAATACAGTACCTTCTCTGTACACTATGTACACATACATATAGAGAAAGTAAAAATAGAAAAACAAGTGGTGAGAATAAAATCAAAATGCAAAATAAGATCTATGTATATCTAAGGGAACTAAACATACAGTTTTGAAAAGGATTATCTATAGCTAAAAGTACATTTACCTTGACTGAGGCATCCCATCCTCCACTGACAACAATATGTTGCATGTTATTATGAAACCTGACAGCAAATATCTTCATTGTATGAAACCTAATGTCATCATTTTGATCTAACATAGACCGACAGTACTGTTGAACTACCTGGAGTAAATAACATACATCTCTATAATTTGAATAGTACAGTGCCTTCATTTAATGCCAAGGCTACAGACAATGCAGGATTTTCCATTCTATAATTTCTGCTTTAGTTATTCATGAGTGTTAGTGACATATATGTATTGAATACTAACTTTGTTATGTGTTGTTAAAAGTGATGTCCTTCAGTGCAAAGACATTCTTGACATCATTGGATGAAATTACCATTCACATGCATAAGTTTCATGATCCTGTTCTAAATTTATTGACCAAATATCTCACTACCCAGAACTGGATAACCAGGAAATTGCCACTGTAATTGCCTGTCTATATGATTCAGTCACATATGTATAGTACGTAAAAAATCTGCTGTTCAAGTGTGAATTTTTTGGTAGATATTTCCATAGACTAATAGGAGAATAACATTCCTAAGGAAATTGCACACAGCACACATATTGTTGAAACACTTCACAACATGAAGTCAAAGTAATGACTGAGACAGCTCACAGCTGATAAACGTACCCTTGACATGTACTGTGCCTCTTGTGCACAGTGGTACAATACTGAGGTCACTGCCATCTTGGCCAATGTACATATAAGGTGGCTGTACCTTGGCATAAAATGAAGGTATGGTAGTTAAAATAATATTCTGAAGAGATTAAGGCAATGAATCTGTGAAGTCTGGTAAAAAATGTGAACATTTTTTCAGGTTTTGCCTTTTGCATTTTTCAATATACTTTTAATTTGTACTTTCATGCTATACAATTGAGGCGCTCAGAATAATAATGGCAGATATCAATCGACATCAAGATTTGAGATAGATGCATGACCATGCACAGCGCCATTTATCTTTCATGTGATAGGGATATTCTAAAATTCTCATTTTTCACCTTTAAAATTTGTCCATAGCGAAAACAAACACATTCTTAGCATAAAAATGACATATCCTAACTATGAGTGCTTTATTTTATTCTGCTGCATGTCCATAGCATTTTTTTTTTATAGTACTACGTTTACTACTTGTGGCACTTATGACACTGGTGATACATAAAGTGAAAATGGAGCACTGGTGGAATACGAAGATGGGGGAAACCGGAGAACCCAGAGTAAACCTGCCGCTGTGTCCACCACAAATCTCACAAGCAGTCGCTTGGGATCGAACCCAGGCCATCGAAGTGAGAAGCGAGTGGTCTAACCACTTGGCCATGGTGTTAAAGTGAATGGTAGTGTATATGGTGCAAGTTATTCCTGAATCTTCCCCTGCCTCCCTAAAAAAAATAAATGAGTGAGAAACGTAACTGAATGGGTAATAAACAGAAGAAAATTAGGCAAAAATAGTGGTAAATTGTATGCAATAAAAAGTCCATAGCGGTTTCAGAAAAAAAAAAAAAAAATTGTGAACAATTAGATAAATTCCTGATTCAACTTGCATGTTTCAACGTTTGTCTCATGATGTGAAAGACACATTGTTTGTATAATTTTATGGACTTGGTGACTTTAATAAGCAGTATGCCTATTTGTTTAATTTATAGAGCTGTATTAGATATTTCAAGATGTTAAACGAAGGAAAAGTCAATTTTACACCATTTTTTTGTTTTATATATTTTTTGTTCTAATAAACAAATCTAAATCAGTAAAACTATGAATCACAATGGTTCAAGAATTTTCACATTTTGAAATCCCTTAATTTAAATACCCAGAAAATATCAAGTCGTAATGTTAACCCTTTCCACGTTTTGGAAAAAAAAACGGAAAATGACTATCTCAAAATGAACTTTGGTTGGGATCTGCCATTATTATTCTAAGCACCCCAATTGACTTTTAATACCAATGATGTTAAAGTCATGACCATTTATTTTTCCTGTACTTTTTCAGTAATGCAGTGCACTGAACTTTGAACTCTATTTTTCTCAATTATTTTTCTTCAACATTTTTCAATACTCAAAGCAGTCCTTTGACTATAGTTTATAACTTATTAGCTTGAAATTTTAAGAATAGCTTCAAGAATTAGAGACTTAAAAAATTTTGGACTAGTAAAAAATATTAAGTAGTTCAGCTGAAATTATTTTCCATAACCCACATAAAAAAAGTTGAAAAATTCAATATGTATATAAGAGAGAGAATTTTTTGATATTGTGTTTTAAACTTCATAGGCACTGTAGGTCGTCTCCTTAGCGCGGTGGTAGCGCAGCTGCCTACCAAGCGGGAGACCTGGGTTCGATCCCCAGTACCGGCGTGGGGATTTTTCCCCCGCTGGGAGACCTGGACCGGGGTGCACTCAGCCTCGTGAGGTCCCTGGGGGGCCAATTGAGGAGCTACTTGATGGAGAAGTAGCGGCTCCAGGTCGTGAGGACCGCATTAACCGGCCGGGAGGGGCTCGAGGCGCTGACCACGTCTCACCCTCAAATACTGCACCCCATCTATGACGTCTGTAGTGGACCGAGATGGGGGACGCAGCGGCCGGGCGGTAGGCCAAGGTTCCCCGTGAGCTGTCGTGCCATGGAGTTAGTTAGTTAGGCACTGTAGGCTATGACACTGATGATACATGGAATGAAGAAGTAGAATACAATGACAGGGGAAACTGGAGAACCTGGCAACCATTTTATATATTCTGAATAACTGGATATGCAGTTATTGCAATATATGCATTTGAAAACAAGAACACCATACGGGATGCCAACACCAGAGGATGTCTGAGTGCATTGGTAGGTGCCAGTAGACAGATGTAAACATTAGTATGCTAGAGGCTGTGTTCCAAGATGGATTTACTAAAGTTGATGGTATTCAGTGCCTTCGTCATCGTTGGTAAAAGCGTGTGGAAATCTTGGTAGATTATTTTAAGGTCATTAGCTCGTAAGAGTATTATGCATATATATGCATACTTTTTTGTGCATATGTAATATGAATTAAACAATGGTCACTATTTATGCACCTTTCAATGTCCCGTACCCATAGCCCCTTGTACCCAGATCCCATTTTAGTACCAGCATTGTGTAGAACATTCCAGCGAATTTCACATGTATATCCTGAGTTTTGTTTTCTGCAGCTTTATTGGCTCCTAAAAAATAGTTGCCATGACTTCTAAAATGATCCTCACATAAATAGAAGGGAAATAATGAATACAGTAGGCTAAAGTGAGTCAAATCTTTTAAAAGCTATGGATCTTCGATTGTCATTGAAACCTCATTCCCTTTCTATGCCAGGAGTAAACCAAAAGAGATATGAAACAAATGAAGGTTTCCCATTTGTGAAAAGTTTCAGTATTTTAAAATTAAAACAAATAACAGCAAATATCTCTGAAATGGTTAGCTCTAAAAAATGTTTATTACATAAATTGTGTGTTTTAATAAGATCTAAATTTTTTTGTGCAGTTAATTTTTGTCTATCTCTTACAGTTATATAAAAATTATTTAAAATGAAGAGGACTTTGAGGGTTATTTCCAAGAAATTAAAAATATATATTTTATTTGCCATGTAAACATCTTTAATATACAGCATTCTAATCATAACTGCTAGAAAATCTAAAGTTTCCAAAATTTTCCATGTAAAGGGTGGTTGGGGTGGGAGGATTTTTCTGAAAATCTTTTTTTCCTTAGAAGATACTAAACTTAAATACTAAATTTGGTATTTAACCAATTGTTCCACAAACACACATGCATGCACCCACCCAAGCTAATCTTTTTCTAAACATGCCTTCTTTTGTATTCAGTGTTTCTCAAAATGTGTATTTCTGGTGAAATATCAATATTAAATTTTTGGGTGAAATACAATACCTTCTCTATCTAATATGTACACTGTACATGTGTGCTAGACAGAGTAACATTGTTTGACATAGCTGGCTAAAATTGTATTTTTTGTTCTGAGTGTATAGTAAACAATTTAAAACAATAGGATTTGGATTTTCACAGATGCATTGCCTTAAATAACTGTTTTTGTGATGATAGTTCCCAGAAAATTTCATATCATTTTTCTGAGATTACCTTGGACATTTAAAAATGAACATTCTTTGTTATACAGGTCCATAACTTAGGTGTAGTTCTACATTAAAGACATTGCTAGTACCATTTCTTTATCCCTTAGGACTAGAATAAACACATAGGATTTATTTACATGGGCCAGTTTTTACATCATATTATTCTGACAGATTTCAGTGTACACTAGCTTAGGTTGAGAATGGTTTACACATCAAATTAATTTTTCTCCTACATCCTCTTGTAAAACCAACATATATCTTACGGTTTGCTATAGAATTGTAATTTTCGTGGTTGTGTGGTTACTGCACCTGACAATATGGAAGACTAGACTTGTCAATTATAACTGTTTAACGACCTGAGCTAACCTTCTTTATTGGGATGAAATTTAGGGACTTCTGTAAATGACAGCAGTTTCTAAGCGAAACCAAGTTAGACTGGTTCAGCTGCAAAATTTACCCCAAATGGGCATTATTTGAGCATATTTTTAAATGTATGTAGATAGACAGCTGCTAGAATTAATTAATTTAGATTTTCTAGCACATCTCCAGTTGTAATATGACAGTGCAATGTAGATATTGGAAGATGATTTGTTACACCATAGAGAGGACCTCATAATATATTACCTAAACATTCTAGGTCAATAAACAATAACATTAAGGGAAAAAAAAAAAATCTGATGTGCTCCATTCGCATGACTTTCTCTACTCTCTGTAACAAATTATTCTTAATAAGCTTATTCTCCTATGTACTTCATGCTAATCGAGATAAACACTAGCAGAAATGGTCTTATTACTTAGTTCCTTATAAGTAGAAGGGAAATAAGGGAATACACTAGGCTAAACCGACAGTCACATGTTTTAAAATGTGGTTGCTATGGGATTGAAATCCGTATCTTTATATGGCCAGATGTTGACAAGTTCCTGTGTGACAAAAGTTTTAAGTATTTTAAACAAACCAATAACAAGGAATATCTTGAAAACAGTCAACTACAGCAAAAAAATGGATATAACAGAAGTTGTGCATTTTAATGAACTCTGCATTTGTTGTTAAGTAAGTTTTTGTCTATCTCTTATGGTTTAGTAGTTATGCAAAATTAAAAAAAAATCATCCGGAATAAAGAAGTCTTCAGGGGCTATTCCCAGAAAATTCAAGATATACATTTTATTTGTCATGTAAATATCTTAAATATAAGAGACTTCAATAAAAATTGTTAGGCTCGTTTTTGAGAAAATAAAAATTTAAAAATGTTTTCCATGTAAATGGTAGTTAGGGGTGGGGGATTTTCTTGAAAATCTTTGTGTTGCATCTTTGAAAGATACTGAACTTAAATATCCAGTCTGGTATTTTACAGACTTTTCTTTTTTGAGCTATGCTGCCCATAAACACATATACACGGACCTTTTTCTAAAAATTATTTTTTACTGTGGCGACCTCAAAACATATATTTCTGGTGAAATCTTGACATTGAATTTTTGGATGGAATACAATACCTTCTCTATCCACTATGTGCATTGTACATTCAGGGCTAGAGAAAGTAAAAATGGGAATGATAAGGAAATTTATGGAAAGGAAATTGTGGTAGATGAGAAACTGACTCAATTGCTATTGACTAGGGAAAACCACCCAAGGAGTGGGGAGTTGATGGGAATAGAACACTAGTCCTTCCAAATCCGAGTCTCACAAGCTATTGCTGAGCCAACTCACACAGTAAGCCGGACAGTAGAGATTGATTAATATGCGTGTTTCTCTTTAATTATGTAAGTCAGAGTTCATTTGAGAAGAAAGGTGTTCTTGACCTTGGACTATAGGACAGATAAATGCTTCAGTGGCATAATGTAGCCAAATATTGTTATACAGTCATTTATTTTTGATAAATGTTTGGTTATAGACCAAAGGTTATGAAGCATTTTTTGGGATTCCTTTCAAAGATTGCTGTTTATAATTTCAAGATGCAATCTACACGCTTCCAACCTGTTACTTTATTTGGTTTAGTTTTGGGTTTGCTTGCAGCCTAGTTTCGATACCTACATGATGGAAGTTACCTGACAGGTATTCACGTCGTATATCCTTAAGGCTGTGTCCTTGCCACCAGTAATCAACAATTTTCCATCAGGGCTGAGGTCTAGGGAATTCACTTCATTATCTTCCTCTAGAACATTAGAAAAGTTTTAATATAGAGCAATCAGATTAGTATTTCTTGTTATATCATTTATTTTACAAATCAAATTTTTCACTTTGAGATAATTTGAGAGTACAGAAAATCATGGAAAATGAGTCCTGAGTAGTATTTCTGATAGGTCCTGATTCAGTAAAATTAAATTATAAATATTAATCCAGTTTTTTAAAATCTTATATGCTGCACCCTCATGACTTTCTTTATTCACTCTTCTACAAATTATTCTTATAGCTTATTCGTCTAGAGATTTCACTCTAATCAAGATATAAATTTGCAGAAATGATTTTATTACATATTTTTGTAAATACAAGGGGAATACAGGAATGCATAATTTAATCAATATTCAAATCTTTTAAGATAGTCATTATGTGATGGGTTTGAAATTCCATTCTCTTTGCCTGAAAAATAAAAAACATGAATAGCAATTTTGCAATTAGAAAAATATTAGTAATTTGAAAACTAAACCTATAATAAAGAATGTAGCCGAAATGATTACTGCAACAAAAATATTGATTAAACATAAACAAGATCTATATCTTTTGTGCAGTTTGTTTTCTATATCTCTGATGGTTCATAAGTTAAAATACATTCATTCAAAATAAGGACTACAGAGATCACTTACAGAAAATTCAAAATGTACGTTTTATTTGTCATGCAGATATTCTAAACATATGACATTTTAATAAAAAACATTAGAGCCATTTTTGAGGGGGGGGGGAATCCATGTAAAGGGTAGTTTGGGTTGAAAAAGAACCTTTATAATGTATGTCAACCGAACTATAATATTGCTAACATAAATTTGTGAAAAACAACAAACAGTATCAATAACATTAGGAAATTAACTATTTATTTGTAACTATATACCATTTACAAAAAATAAGAAAATCTGTGAGATGGTATGCAAACAGATTATGAAGTGTTAGTTTGAAATGTTTCCAATGTCATCACAACTTGCAGAACAGTGATATTAAGAATAGTCTGTTTTGTGATAAGATGGTATTTGAAATATATGGTTGGAAGTTTCCAAGCATTTTTTGAAAAACATTTGCCTTCAGCTTAGCAGAAAATATACAGAAGTTTTGAACTGTGCTGCATAAAATAAACACTTTATCATCATCATTATTGGTCATTTGAATGTTTTTTGTTTTGCCAAATAATTTATATAGAGTGTGTCTCCCCCCAGCATTGCAAACCATGGCTGAATTCTTCTTTGCATAGCAGAGCTGAAAATATTTCTTTTAAAAACATGGCTAGAAATTGATCAGGAATACTAAGTTTTAGAAGGTATTATTGTTCAGAAAGTACTAGAATAGCTCCAGTTTTTCTGTAGAATTTAAAAACATTATTCACAACATAGGTTGGTAGTGCTGGTAATATCTCTATCTAGGAGCCGAAGATAGAATGACCAAAACTACAGCCATATAGGTAGATAAGAGCTACTGAAGACATAAACAAAAATATTCTCCTCTTGGTTACGTACATATTGCTGATGTATACCATATTTTTCAGACCATAAGATGCAATCATGAGTTTGTTAAGAAAATTTTGAAATAAAAATAATAAAGGTTTTATTCTCTATTACTTACATGATGTAGGTATCCCATACATTTCACTCTGTTTTGAAGCACAACAAAAAGTATTCTTTAGACTTCATTTTCACTCATATCTGAATTTTCACTTTCCGCAGATCATTTTCTCAGTTGGCGGGGCCCAAAATGCCTTTCTGCTGCCCTATTACCATGCTCTTTTGAATATTGCACAACTTCTAATTTGAATGCAACACTGAATGAGAATCTCTTCTGTTTAGGCGGCATCGTATTCAGACCCGAGAGCTTAGAAAAATTCACAACTGAATGTCACTTTCACAATGGTACACTTGCTCCTGGCAACTGAACATAAAATAAAGCTGTCAGAGAAAATGTTTCTTGCTATCACTTTCTTTAACACGTTATAGGTCAAAACTGATGTTAGGCATGTCTGTCATTAAGGTTCATATTCTTCTAATGCTGCTTTATGTTATGTTGAACCTTGAACCATGAACCTCAATTAGGTAGCAAGTATGCAGTCTACAAAGCTCTTTTTCCCTTGCTAATGATCCATGTATTGTTGAAACTACTGGTAAATTTAGCTGGTTTTCACATGTGAACTTTGGACAATAAGATGCAGTTAAATTTTAGACAAAATTTTATATCGAAACAAGTGCGTCTTATGATCCAAAAAAATATGGTAATTGGTATCTTGGTCTTCCGGGAAGGCAGCGTCTTGGCTTGAAATGTTGCCGACGTTTCGCCTCACTATGTGGGGGCTTCCTCAGGACGTGTGCTCTCATCATAACAGTGCCAGGTGAACTGTGTTCCTACATTTTTTTTTTTTTTTTTTTTGGTGTGGCCCCGCCTCCGCCACACCTGGTGACGATCATCCGAAGGGGATCTACATCGTCTCCCCTACCATGCACTAGCTACTCTGCAGTGATGGGTGGGAAGATTGGGTGAAGGTGGTGTCCGGTACCACCGAAGCAAACTGAATATTAGTGGGTGGTTACTAAAAAGGCGCCTACATACAAGGGAGTATGCAGACAGAGTGGGGAGTAGGTACTGGCCTTTGCTGATGCCCAGACCAGGACCTATTGTTAGTGGTGGTATTTCATACATGTGAAAGGAGAGAGGTTTGGTATCATGCTAAGAGAGAGTAATTGAGTTGCACCCAACAGGCACCTGTGCTACAATTATTTTATGGTGGTATAAGGTTGTTCAGATAGTTTCGTATGGTTACGTCATCATCAGCAGTTATTGGAATTGTCCGGTCGAACAGCGATAGTGGTCTTTTGTGCTTATCTGCGGTTGTGTCATATTGACCTAGTTGTTGAATGGCTGGATTGTAGCTTTTTCTGGCATGCTTGTACATGTTATTTGCTAGTTTTTTGACAAATTGTTCTGTAGTATACATCTTGGTGTCGTCGTGTAGCAAATCCAATGGGACTGTTTTGGGGACCTTAGTGATAATTCTGAGTGCTTTATTTTGTAAAATTTGCAGGCTCTTGATGTGTGTCTTAGCGCAGTGGCCCCAACAAGGGGCCGCGTACGTCAGCACAGGCCTAATTAGGCTTTTATATACAGCGCGACCGGGCGCTCTTTATACTGTGGTGGGAGGGGGCAAAGGCCGGCCCCTCTCGCGCCTATTGGCTGGTGGTCTGCCAATTCCCGGATTCCTAATTAGGGTCTGCCAGATTGAGCTGAGATGTTTGCCGCTGTCTCAGTTTAAGGTGTGTTGTTGTTTGTAAATTTCTATGCTTTCCCGTACCATCCTGTGTGGGAAATAGTCAGAATGTGCCAGTAGCTGTATCTGGTCGAAGTCTATGTGGTGTCCTGTGGCTATGGCGTGCTCTGCAAGTGTTGATTTCTCTGGTTGGTGCAGTTTTAAGCTTCTAATGTGCTCTTGTCGCCTGGTTGTCACCGATCTGCCTGTTTGTCCAACATATGATGCTCCACATTCACAGTCTATCTTGTAAACTCCCGGGTTGGACAGGGGGTCACAATTGGACGTAGAAGAGATTTCAGTTTTTTGGAGGACTTGTATCTGGTATCAATATTGTGTTTGCGTAAAATTCTGGCTATCTTGTCGGTGGTGTCTGCTATGTAGGGCAGCCAAGCAATGGATTTGTTTTTGTCTGTTTCTTTTCTCATATAGTTATTTTTCTTTGTAAGTGTCTGATTAGTGTATTAGAGTATCCATTTGCAGCCAGCACTTGTTGTAAATGATCTAATTCTTCTTTTAGGTACTCAGGGTCACATATGCGGGTAGCTCTATGTATGAGTGTGTTGGCTACTGCTCGTTTAATAGCTGGTGTGTGATGGGATGTTGCGTCTAAATACATGTTTGTGTGTGTGGGTACCGGTACCGGACACCACCTTCACCCAATCTTCCCACCCATCACTGTAGAGTAGCTAGTGCATGGTAGGGGAGACGATGTAGATCCCCTTCGGATGATCGTCACCAGGTGTGGCGGAGGCGGGGCCACACCAAAAAAAAAAATGTAGGAACACAGTTCACCTGGCACTGTCATGATGAGAGCACACGCCCTGAGGGAGCCCCACATAGTGAGGCGAAACGTCGGCAACATTTCAAGCCAAGACGTGGCCTTCCCGGAAGACCAAGATACCATGGACACTAGCCGCCGAAGCTTATGCAAGAAATATGGTAATTGCTATAGCTTTGCTGTCCTGTCTTCGGTGCCTTGCACAACTAGGGTTGGAATCATTCTCCTTGGTCCCTGTCTATGGCTACTGTTATGTACCTTCCAATTCAGTTTAGAGAGGCCTTACTTAGTTGACATCTAGAGGATGATGACAGTGGATATTTCCTTTACATCTGCGCTATCTATCCCTGTATGTTCCTTTTACGTGGTTAAACCCTTCATTAAATTATTATTAAAAATCTTATGTGCTCCATTCAGATGTCTTTCTCTATCTATTCTGCAAACAAACTGTTATTACTAAAGATTAGTCTTCTATGTGGTTCACGTTAATAAGAAAAAGATTAGCATATGCTCTTATTACTTAGTTCCTTATAAATAGAAAGGAAATAAGAGAAAGCACTAGACTAAAATGATAGTCAATTTTTTTAAAAGCTAGTTGTTATGGGATGAAATTGATATTTGGTTTTCTTTCTAGGAATAAAACAAAAGAGATATGAAATGAATGACAAGTTCTCATTTGGATTTTTGTTGCACATTCAATAAAAGCACATTGAAAATGGTTCTGCCTTAGAACAGAAATCCGGATATGGAAGTCCAACTATAGCTATGTGAGTGAGTAATCTTAAAATTTGCACTTCATATCACAAATAACATAGCCACTTTAAATAAGGTTTTAAAAGAACATTTAAAAAAATTAATTAAAAAAGTGTAAGTATACTGATTTTAGCGTTTAATGCCTGCTTTTGCTACTTATGGTACTGCAGGCGAAAGTACACTGGTTATCATACCCAATCATATATCATCATCATCATCATCATCATCATCACCATCATTGCCATCATTATCATCATCATTGGTGGTGGCGGCAGCAGCATCCGGCATTATCAGTGGTGGTGCCAAACTTGATATTTATGTTGAATATCTTTGAAGAATGTGGCATGAAGATTTACAAATAAATCCCCCCATCCCAACTACCCTTTACATGGAACATTTTTCAAAAATTTTGATTTTCTCAAAAATAGTTCTAACGATTTTGATTAAAATACAGTGTATTAAAGGTATTCACATCACAAGTAAAATGTATATTTTGAATTTTCTGGCAATAGCCTGTAAAGAGCTCTTCATTTTGGCTGAGATATGCAGAATTTTGCATAAGGTTAAACTGTAAAGATGTAGATCTCATTAAAACACATAATTTATGTCATATATGTTTTTCTTGTAGAGTTGACCATATTTGAGATATCCATTGTTACCTAGTTGTTTCAATTTTAAATTAATAAACTTTTCTCAAAGCGGACCATTAAAAGTGAATTGAACCTCAATTGTTTCACACAGCAACCAGCTTTTAAAAGACTTGATTATTGAATTAGATAATGTATTCCCTTATTTTCTTTCTTCTTATAAGAAAGTGAGTAATAAGACCGATATTCTGCTAATGTTTATCTAAATTAGCATGACATAGTTAAAAGAATAATCTTTTGTAAGAGCAATTTGTTTTGTGGAACAGCTAGAGAAAGCTATGTGAGTAGAACACATCAGATTTTTTTTTAAAGAGATGGACTTTGGACATTGCAGTTCTGTATAAAATGAAGAATTTCACTAATCAGAGTTGGAAGAGTGTATTATACTAAAAATTTCATAAACATTCTACAGTTAAAGGAAGTTCTCACACTTACCAAATGCAAACCTGAACATTTCACAGTGCTCTGTGTCACATTGAATGATACAGCCATCAGAACAACTGACGTAGAAGATGTTGTTGTGAGTGGGGTGAAATCGGCACCCCATCACAGGCATGTTGTTATCCACAGCTGATCTGAGAGTAGCTTTAAGCTGTCCAGTATCAGGATCTCGCACCTGCCCAACAATATTTATACCCCAGGATGAACAAATACATGGGTCATTCAGTAAATAGTGGTAACATTTTAATTAATAGGAATAAAACATTTTTGAAGCAGTCACATTATTGCAGTGCTTAGAGGTAATCTCCTCCAACATGAACTCGCCTGCATACATCAGGGAGACAATGGATGCCATTCACAGTGTCTTGTTGTCCTAATAAAATAGACCCCTCTACTGCTGCTACAATTTGCCTGTCTGGTTCTAAAGCAAACTCCACTAAGTGGTAATTTCATTTTCTTAAAAAGGTCAAAATCACATGGGGAGTATGAAGGATGCTCCAGAATTTTCCAGTTTCATCTGCAAAGTAAATTAATAATGGGACAGCCGTGAGAGCAAGCACCATCATGTAACACAATAGGTTGAGAATTCATGAGATTTGGATGTTTACAACGCACAGCTGGTCATAAATAGTGTTTCAGAATATAACTTTAATATGCATCATGCATAAGATTTCTTCGAGGAACTGAATGGGTGATAAGAACACTGTCAAAATCATAAGCAACAATGAACATGATTTTAAGTGATTGCAGTCTGCCAGCTCCATGTTTTTGTTGAACATCTTCCCTTCCTCTGCGAAATGCATTCACCCACCTAGCCGCGGTACAATATGGTAAAGTCCACAAGCTTCCAGTAATTCTGTATGGCATTGCTGAGCATTTATACCTCTTGCAACCTGAATTTTAATGAAGCATCTTTGTCCATATTTACTAAACATATTTAGAGCACTAAAGATAACAGTCTACAATTAAACTTACAAAAAAATTTCTCATAAATAAAACGATTGTCTTTAAACTCACAGCTAACATACATTAGATGCTCTTGTTTCATTGTTATAAGCTTACGTCATTTACCATTGATGACGTCAACTGCAGGTAGTGTTGCTACTAATTTTTGAATGAATTTACTTTGGATCTGCGCTCTTGGCTCTCCATTTATGTTTGCATCACTTATTTGATCAAGTTATATCTATTAGTGTTCGCTTCCAAAGGAAGCCATGTTAAGGATTTTTGCATCCCAAAAAAGTCCATAATCCTCCACCAGGTTTGAACCTGCAAACTTGGGTTTTAGAGATTAGCACAATAACCACCTCACCATGGAGGGTGACAATTTACTCAAATACAATGACATAATGAGCTTTATGCAGCTGCTATTATGCTCGTTTTTGCTATTGTTAAGCATGACCAATCTGAACAATAGCTGTGTCAAGCAACCTAGGTAATGAAAAGAATCAAAATATTGAGCTGATTTTAACAAGTGGACATTATCTGCAATTCTATGGCTACTGTCCCAAGCATGTGAGGCTACTATTGATTTCTCCATTTGCTTGTTTCTTAAGTGTCCCAGATGTTCCTTCAACCTGGTTCCTATGTTTCTTCTGGTTTGTCCTATGTATCTTTTATCATAGTTTTTACAGTTGATTCTGTAAATTCCTGATTTTTTGGATGCAGATGTTTTGTCCAACTTTTTCTTTAGAAGCTTTTTTATGCTGTGTTTGTTTTGTGGGGCTAAGAAGCTGTGTTCTTTGAAGATCTCTTTAAATTTGTTGATGGCCTGAGAGTAGAATGTGAATTTTTTGAAAATATTCCTGTTTTTTTTTCTGCCATGAGGGTGGTTGAAACTGCTATTTTTCTCTTTCTCTCTATTGTTTTTAGTTTTTTCAGAACAAGTTATGGCTAGTTATTAAAATAGATAATATGTGTAAATTTAAAAGTTCACTACATTTATTTTTACATGATAAAACTTTTTACAGTTAAAGTGAATTGTTTAATTAATGTAATTTATGGCGAATCTATCTGTACAGTGTGTGGCAACAGACAATAAATCTATCCATCCCATCCCATCCATCGTGAATCAATGGTATCAAGGTTCCAATCCGAATAACTATACATTTTCTTGGGCTTCCAGCCAGATAAATACATGGTTTGACTCCAACATTTAGAAAATGTGCATCATCTTCTCTTCAGGATATGGATTCGCGTATTTATAATGCCAGAATTTAATTTTTTCGCATGATATTTTTGGCCGTGAATTTCTTCTTTTTTTTTTCGACTGGAGGGGAAAAATTCATGTTAAAGGTGTCGGATCTCCTAGTGTGGACATACAACTAAAACACCTCTCCACAGGTAGGAATGCTGCGGTACCGCTGATGCACTCGCACAGTATAGGAGAGGGTGAACTGGCCCGCTGTGCGAGTGGGTGAGGGTAGTGCTAGCAGACTGGCTTGACCGAGGCCCAACTGGCCCCCATAGCGAAGTTTATGGGGTGGTCTGAGAGGATTTCATACGTGAAGGTGAGGCTGAAGTTGGAGTGCAGGGATACTACTTGCGGTATTTACCTACTTGCGGTAGTTGGAGGTGGAACATTGAGGACGTGCTACTCCATGAGGGTCCGGATGGTGGAGAAGCCTTCCTGAAGATCCTGAAGCTGTTGGATGGTGGTTTGATGTTGGTGCTACAGCTCTCGAATACCCGCGACCGAGGTCTCAAGAGACTCCAGCCGCGAGGACCGGTCGTCGCTGTCCTTGGCAGGCGGATTTACGAGGTGGCATTCGATGCGCGCCAGCTTGCGTTGGACAGAAGCAAGCACTTCGTCATGGTCATCTGATGTTTCTGCTGTCTGTTGCTTAGCATCCAATGCCATCAGTGAGGGGCCCCGAGCCGAGGAGGTACTATTGTTCCTCAGAGCTGAGGGCCAGAACAGGAGGCGTACTGCTTCCAGAACGAAACGTGCATGTAGGTCACGGGGAACCCCGCTGATGACCACCGTTTGTTAGTCATTCAGACGAGACAGCGCTGGCGTTTAATGTTTTTCCCTTTCCACGGGTCGTGGAGCAGGGACGACAGCGGTAGACTTGTTGGGCGCGATGCAGGCTTCGGTGAGACGGTGCCTATTACTCGGGTGCAGGCGACTATATTATAAACAACAAACCAGCACACATGCCTGTTACGGCAAGAACCATTTTAGAGGGAAATAATGCTAAAGCGACAATTGTAATAATAAACAAGGACATACAAGTAGTAAAAATTTCGCAATATTGTGACGAATATGTAAATTGTGTAGAATTAACAACAAAAGGAGTAAGTTTTATCTTATGTAATCACTACTTTCAATACATGGACGAAATTGAAATACATTTAAACAAAATGAGAGATATTTTGGATACATATAATGGAAAGGTAATGTTGTTTATGATGGATGCAAACGCAAAGTCAAGATGGTGGTGGAGTAAATATCCAGATATAAGAGGAGAGGCAATGGAAGAACTGATTGCAAATTATAGTTTAAATGTTTTAAATCGACCAAATAATCCATACACATTTGAAAATAGAACTGACGCAAAAGAAAATATTGATATTACACTAGCAAGAGGCTATATAACCGACAGAATAAAAAAACTGTCAAGTAGCAAAAATTTGACAACAAGCGACCATAATCTAATATACTTTGACCTTATTACGCAACGACAAGGAGAAGAACATCGAATGATTAATAAAAGAAAAAGATACCAAATAAAGAATGCAGATTGGAACAAGTTAACGGAAAATTTTATATTACCAGATACAGAAAAAATGGGAGATGATGTAAATAAGAAAGCTAAACAGCTAACTATAAATATACAAAGGGCAATGGATTTAACTTTTAAAAAGACTACGAATACAGCAAAGGAATATAGTATCTGGAATGAAAAATTGCAAAAACTAAGAACAAAGGTTAGGAAAGCCAGGCAAAATTATCAAAGAAGTATAACGGCAACGGAGAGAGAAAGACATTTGAATATATATATATATATATATATATATATATATATATATATATATATATATATATATATAGGGAATTGAAGGAATGATACAAAAATTTGTTAGAATCAACTAGACAAGAAAAATGGGAAAAGTTTGTAAAGGAAAATTTGGAAGAAGACATGTGGGGAGTACCTTACAAAATTATCATGGAAAAAATAACGGCACCGGAAGTGATATCAACATTAACAAAAGACGATGGAACCCTAACAACAGGCTGGACTGATTCAATACATCATTTAATGAATAAGATACTACCATCAGATAAGGAAGATGATGATACGGAACAACATAAACAGCGAAGAGAGGAATATAAACAAGATTATAACAACCAAAATGTAATATATCCATTTGATGTGACAGAAGTAAAAATTGCGATTAGAGAATTAAAACAGAAAAAAGCACCAGGACCCGATAATATATGCGGGGAAGTAATTCAAACACTAGAAAAATCTATAGCACCATATCTGTGTATTTTATTTAATGAATGTTTAATATTTGGACGAGTTCCATATTGCTGGAAAGAAGCGAACGTTGTTATTTTGAAAAAAGACAAGGACAGAGATAAAAAAAAATCCAAAAACATATAGACCAATATGTCTACTAAATACGTTAGGTAAAACACAGGAGAAATTATTGTATAAAAGAATTAGTGAATATCGACTAATGAAAGAACTGACTACTAAACAGTATGGTTTTAGAAAAGCATATTCGACGGAGGACGCCATAAATGAAGCATTAATATCAATAAAGAATAGTGACAAAAAGTACGTATTAGGAATGTTTGTAGACATAGCAGGTGCCTTTGATAATTTATGGTGGCCCTGTTTATTTAACACAATAAGAGAGCAAAATTATTCAAAGAGCTTATATAACATATTGAAATACTACTGTAAAGATAGAAGAGTATATGTACATGGTGAAAATAAGACGATTATAAGAGAAATATCTAAAGGATGTCCACAAGGTTCTATATTAGGACCCCTATTTTGGGATATATTAACTGAACCAATTTTAGAAGAACTAAATAACTTAAATCATACCCTGAACATTGTAGCGTATGCTGACGACATACTGATCTTAATAGAAGCAGATAGTAGAATTGAACTAGAAGCTAAAACAAACATTACCCTTAACCACCTAGATACATGGTGTAAAGGCTCCATATTACAAATTGCACCGCATAAATCGGCATATATGTTATTTAAAGGGAACCTTAAAAGAGATCCAATTATAAAACTTAATAATGTAAACGTGAAGCGACAGAAAGAGGTAAAATATCTAGGAATAAAATTAGATGAAAAATTGAATTTTGATACACATATTAATTACGTTAGAACTAAATCCAGCAAAGTTATGATGAAATTACATAGTTTGGCCACAAGGAAATTTAAAGTACCGTTAAATACAATTCGTACATACCATATGAGTTTTTTAGTTGGAATTACAGGATATGGAGCCGGAGTATGGTCACATCGAGTAAAATTATTAAAAAATGTTAAATTATTAAGAAGAACACAGAGACAAGCATTATTAAGGATGACCGGAGCAGTAACAACAACCTCAACGATGGCCCTTTTGGTAACTTTAGGCATATGGCCGATAGATTTATTAATAAGACAACGTGCGGCGTATTTTTGGATTAGGAAAGGACGAAACCATAAGACGGAAGAAATAGTAGGTACAATTTGTAATACGAGAGGACAAGTGAAAAAACAACTAACGACTATTTGGCAAAAAGAATGGGATGAAATAGAAGAAGGAAGAAGAACTTATGACCTATTTCCTAATATACAGGAAAGATTAAAATTAAAACAAATACAACCGAACAAAGGAGGAATTCAATACATAACGGGACATGGACCTTGTAATGTTTACTTTAAACGAATAAATAGAAAAGAAGAGGATAAGTGTGATCAATGTGGAGAACAAGATATGCCTGAACATGTAATGTTTGAGTGTAAAAAATACGACGGGATTTTATTTGAAGATCGAAGACGATTACAAGGAAAAAGAATATTTGATATTTTAAGACATGGAGACGATTTTGATATTTTGCAACAAATGGCGTTAAAAATATCCGACCAAGTAATGGAGGAATATAACCAATTACGGCAAATGGGAAATCAAAATTTTAGAGCAAGAAGGGATGTAAGAGAAGATAGAGAATATAGGATAACAAGACTTCGTGCCAGGGAAAGACAGGAGCCAGTGGAACAACAACTGGAAGAAAGGAATATTATACATGAGGACAACCTTCAAGAAGGAGTACAGAGAATAAATAGACGCAGGAACTTCTGGATTTCTACTGGACGAATAGAAGCAGGAAGAAGAAGAAGAAGAAGAAGAAGAAGAAGAAGAAGAAGAAGAAGAAGACGAGTACAACAAGAAGAGGATGAAGAGGAGGAGACGAGCCAATGAAAAAACCACGGATTTGGCACCAAGCAGCTGTTGAACCAACCTCTTTTCCTGACGGCGGTGACATCACTGCAGTTCCAGTTGAGAGGAAGAAGGATTCCAGTTGGATACATCTAATAAGACAATTTACCCGATTTGAGACTTATTTAATTAATAATTTTGTTATTGTACTGTTAGAGTAGAGTAGTGTAGGAATAAAATTGTAACTAATGTTATGAAATTGTATGTAAAGTATATATAGAAGTAGTTAGAGATTGAAATGAAAGTAAATGTATGATTTATGTAGAGTAGTGGTAGAAATAGTAGATTTTAGAATGTATTTTGGAACTGTAGTAGTAAATTTTGTAAGCTGCTGGTCTCCAGTAGCATGATTTTATAAATATTGTATGTGCAAAATTATGTAAAAATTTTTGAGCAATTAAATAAAGTTAGGAGGAAAAATAAAATCGATTCAACTTTGTCCTGGTATAGCCTCTAGTTGCCAGAATAATAGTTAATCAGATTTTATTTTTTTATTTATTTATTATTATTATTATTATTTTTTTTTTTTTTTTTTTTTTTTATGGATTCGGATATGGATGGGGATTTAAAGCCCTACCCAAGGCTGTTTTAGGGTTTTTACCCTCTTAAGTCACATTAATATATATTTTCGCTAGCTAATTTGTCATTTCTTAAATCTCATGGGCGACTCATTTATTCTGACCAGCAGGCACTTTTTAATTATTATTATTATTATTCTTATTATTTATTTAAAAAATACATGATACTTATTTTGGGGGTGTTTCCAGAAGCTGTTTGTAGATTGAGGTGTGGTCTTCTTTTAGTTGTTGGAAGCCATTGGCGCGTTTCTTATGTGCGAAACGTTGATTTTGTCTGCGAGTTCCTCATAGTGCGAGGCGCTTAGATCTTTAATACTGTCTGTTTCTTCGGTGAAGCTCTTCAGGGTTTCTGTACGCTCGTTGAGCTTGTTGAAGGCACTCGTGATGTCTTTAATATTGGTTTGTATTTCCCCGATGCTTTTGTACATCTCTTGTACTGCTATTTGTAAATCTTCTAAGGTTATTCATTTGCTTAAATTTCCTGTTTGCCGGCACATTGGGCCCGGCTTTCAGGCTTCAATTTACATGAATTATAAATGTTCTGGGATTTGTTTTTATAGTTGGTGTCGATGTCTTGCGTCGTGTCCCTGTTCTCGGAGAGAACTTAACCACGTTCTGATGTGATTGTGGGGTTTGCAGGATGGCGGGTGAGAGATGGGGTTGAATGGCAGGAGGAGGTAAGTATTGCTTCTCAACGGTTGTCAATTATGGTGCAACGGCCCTTGTGCACCGCTGGTGTAATAATTTTTCCAAAAAAATGTTTACTTTTGGGGCTTAAAATGTTGATATCCAAGCAACTCTTGAAGCATTATAAGGAGCTTAGCCGCAGCAGCTGTTGGAGGTGCTCCTTCGTTACCGGGATGCCCGCAAGCCATGCTGGGAAGCCGGTATCGCCTGAAGCGGCGGTTTGTGGGATTATAATCCCCAAGAGACCTAACGAGGGTGCTCCGATGGAATGGTAACCCTTCGTTGGATTTTGTTGCCCGACGCCTAATCTCGTCCTCCAGGTATGGCAGACCAGAGGCTTCGTGCAGGAGTCTCGTAGGAAATCGTCGAGGCACGGAATAGATGGCCCGAAGGCATCTAGTCTGTACCCGCTGAAGCAACAGCAGACTGGAGTCTGCTGACATGCCCCAAATCTCACAGGCGTATATTAATAAGGGGACTATGAGGGCCCTCAAAAGGCGCAACTTAAGGGGAACCGGCATCGTGGACTTCAGCATCGGGTACAAGGAGGCCGCAGCCCCATTGCCACGACACCTCAGTTCCCTGATGTACTCCCCAGAAGTGACGCCCTTGTCAAGCTTCACTCCCAAGTAGGAATGGTGTTCGTCCATTGTATGCTTCATCTGAGGTACGTGAATGTAGGGAAGTTTGCGGGAAAGCGGCGCTTGGTGAAGAGAATAGCGTGGCTTTTCTCCGGATTGATGCACAACCGCCAACACTCGCACCACACTTGGAGGAGGCGGGGGTGTCTCTGAATGGGGTTGAAGGCTCTGCGTGGGTGTTTGTACAGAATAACAGCACGTTGTCAGCATACTGGGCTATGTTGACTTGCTGCTCTGTTGGTAGGTCGACCATGTAGACGCTGAAAAGCGTGGGGGATAGTACAGAGCCTTCGGGGATTCCGCTTCTTATTGGCCTAAGTGTTGATTTGTGTCCCGCAACTGAAACAACAAAAGATCCGTGTTTGAGGTATGAGTGTAAAAGGTGTATAATGTGTGTCGGGAGCTCCAGTCGGATCAGTTTGAGGAGCAGACCCGCGTGCCAGGTCGTAGAGAAGGCCTTCTCCACGTCCAGCGACACCGCCGCAGTGTAGGCTCTGTCCTGGAAACCCAGGGCAGTGGCCTCCACCACTCGCAGTAGATGCTGGGGTATAGAATGCCCAGGACGAAAACCCAACTGGTGGTCTGGCCTGACTCGAATGTCACCCAAAAGAGGGGACAAGCGGACTAGCAGTAGCCTCTCTAAGACCCCCGAGAGAACTGATAAGAGACTGATGGATCGGTAGTTGGAAGGATGTAGTGGATCTTTCCCCGGCTTCAAAATGCAAATCACCCGGGACTCTCTCCACTCGCGTGGAAAGTAGCACAAGGTGAAACACATGTTGAAAACCTCGGTTAGAAAGAGCACCGCCTTGTTGGTGAGGCAGCGGAGCATGGCGGGGGTTAGGCCGTCAGGTTCCGCTGCCTTTTTAGGGTTGAGTCGCCGGAGTGCATCCTGGAGCTCACTGGGTCGGATGACAGGAAGTCGATCCGTCTCGTCAGAGGGACGTCGAAGGTATCGACGCACCTCCCGACGAGTACGGTCCGAGAAGTTCTCGTCCTGGGGGTCGTCTTGTGGCCTCATAGTCCTTTCAAGGTAGCGAACACGTTGGCTTTGGCTTGGGGTTCATAAGCCAGGCCTTGGGTGCCTTGGATTGGGGAAGTGATTTCACCTCCGCAGTGTCGGAGAGCTTTGGCGATCCTCACACGTCGCCATCCTCGAGCCTCAGGCGGGCCATCGTCTCCTCCCACGCTCGCACCCTGTGCTCGCAGACCTGGTAGAAAACAGCCATATTAAATATCGATTGCTTCACGGCCAAAAAACGTCATGCGAACCAATCAGATGCTAGCTTCATTCTAACATTACAAATAGGCGAATCCGGGCTTTCAAGTCATCAGTTTACCCTGAAGACGAAGATGATGCACATCTTCGAAAATTGGAGACAATCCATGTACTTACCGGATAGAAGCCCGAGAAAATTTAGGCTTAAATCACATTGATCTTTGCTATCGATATGCTCATCGATGTTCCTGTTCTCGTTATCAAGATTTAAAGAATAAGACTTTACTGATGAACTGCTGAGAGCCGATCATGTGGTTCTACCCAGCAAAATTAGTAAAAGGAAAAAAAAAAGAAAAATGTTACATCACCTGAATCACACCAAATCCGAAGGCAGCGGCCAGAGTATCTCCTAAAGGGGAGTAACGTATGGTATAAAGACCTCCATAGTTATCGGGGAATTCGGCTTTGTAGTTTTCCTTGATAGATGAACCCTTGGAACGTAACAAATGTTGACTGCTGCGTGCTCTCTTTAGCCAAGTCTGTCTCCTCAACAACTCTGCTTGAGATACTCGCCGTGCCAGTATAAAGGACCTGGACGGTGTTTTCGAAGCTTCCGCCAAATCCGTTTCTGATTCCATTGTTGCTCCGTTTTGGATAAACTATATGAACAAACGCTTTTTATATATATTTTCATTTACACTGGAGTTTATGCCCATAATATAGTAAAATCAAATTCCATACAAGGTTCAAGTATCCCTCTTGCTCTGGGACTCAGATTCCCGCTATACGAATCCAAATTTACTTCCGATATACGTCCGGCACAATAGACGTTAAAACACTTAAACTTTATTTCCGACATATGGTTGTCAGAAGTAGGTAGAGTTTGGAAAGAAAAAACACGTCAAATTTATTTTCGACATACCTAGATTATCAGAATTTGATTAAGCCACACTGCTAAAAATGTATCTCTTGCTACACATGTCTAACAATCAAGGTACGTTGAAATTAAATGTTACGTTTTAACGTCAATTGTGCTGAGCTCTACCTACTTCTCACAACCACAATTATGTTGGAAGTAATAACTTTAAGGTTCACACAAAGGCTCATCAACATGAAACACAGGAAATTCAAATTTTTAACAATTAGCCATAATACCACACTGTATAAACATTCCTTAACCTATTATAGTATACAAATGCATAATAAGTTGCCACTTAATTTAAAAGAACTGAACACTGTCAAGGCATTTATAAAACAGTCTCACAATGTTTTAATCGGTAAAAGTTTTTATTCTATACAAGAGTGTTTAGTAAGCTAGTTTTATTATCAGATTTATTATTATATTTTATTTTATACTTGTTGTATGTATCTTCTGTAAATATTATGTTTATCTTTTTTTTTTATAAATTGTGTATTTTCTATAAATAGTATATTACTTTTCCTTTGTAAATTTTGTATTGACGTATCCATTATCTTGTATAAGATAGACAAGGACAAATAAACTGAATCTAGAATTTTGAAGTGGAGCTTGGCACAATAGATGTTAATAAACGTAAAATTTACTTACAACATATCTTGGTTGTCAGAAGTAGGTAAGAGTTCGGACAATAGACTCCAAAAACGTAAAATTTACTTCCGACATACCTTGGTTGTGAGAAGCAGATAGAGCTCGGCACAATAGACGTTAAAAACGTAAAATCTATTTCCGACTTACCTTGGTTGTGAGAAGTAGGTAGGGATCGACAAAATAGACGTTAAAAGATAGCACTAAAAATAAAATCTGATGTATTGACTTTCTCTACCTGTTCTGCAAACAAAATATTCTTACAGAATATTATTCTTGTATCTATATCAAGATAGACATTATCTGAATGGTCTTATTACTCAGTTGTTTTTAGAAGAAAGGTGTGTCAAAAACGAAAAGACCGTTAAACACCAAACTTGATATTTGTCTTTAGTATCTTCCAAGGATGTGACACGAAGATTTTAAAGAAAATCCCCTCACCACAACTACCCTTTATATGGAACCGTTTTTTAAAATTTTGGTTTTCCCAAAAATGGCTTTAAATATTGTATATTAAAAATATTTACATCACAAATAAAATGTATACTTTGAATTTTCTGGGAATAGCCTCTGAATACCTCTTTTTTTTCTGGATAGATTAGCAGAATATTGCATAACGTTTAAACCGAAAGAGATAGAAAAAAAATTAAAAAACAAAAAATGTAGATTTCGTTAAAACACATAATTTATGTAATATCCTACTTTTTTATGTAGAGCTGGCGGTGTCTGAGATATTCCCTGTTATTGGTTTTAATTTTAAACTACTTAAACTTTTCTCAAGCTGGAAGTAACGTTTCATCTCTCTTGTTTTACTGTAGGCCATGCAAAGCAAAACCAACTTCAATTGTTTCACCTAGGACCAGCTTTTAAAAGATTTGACTATCAATTTAGTCTAGTGTATTCCCTTATGCGCCTTCTACTTACAAGGAAGCAAGTAAAATTAAATTAGTTTTCAATGTGTACTCTCCAACCCAAATTTTTATTCAACCACACTCCTAAAAATGTTGTGTTCCTTACATATATCTGACAACCAAGGTATGTCGGAAGTAAATGTTACGCATTTAGCGTCTAATATTTACCTTGATTACCATGTCATATATAAAAGAACAATCTTTTATAAGGAAAGTTGTTTGCGTAACGGCTTGTAAAAGTCACATAAATGGAACACATGAGATTTTTAAAATCTTCGTCCATCTTCTGATGAAAAGTGAGAGAATGAAACTCCAACAAACAATTTACAACCACAAGTCAATGTAAGTATTATGTGGCAACTTCAATTCATAGTGAGTAATGACTTCACAACTCGGTCGCTTACGTCAGAAGCAATTTCAAGAGACTTGCGAAATGGAACTTTCAACGCACTATACTATACATAGTATACAGAGAAGATATTGTATTATACCCAAAAATTCGATACCGAGATTTTACCGGAAATAGGTATAAGTTTTGAGACTACCTGAATCCAAAAAAAGCATTTTTAGAAAAATGTCCGCGCGCGTGGTATTCCTTGTTATTGGTTTCAGTTTTAAAATACTTTTCTCATACGTGAACTTGTCAACTCCTAGCCAAGCAAAGAAACGGATTTCAATCCCATAGCAACCACATTTTAAAACATTTGACTTTCGGTTTAGCCTAGTGTATTGCCTTATTTCCCTTCTATTTATAAGGAACTCAGTAAAAAGACCGTTTCTGCTAATGTTTATCTCGATTAGTATGAAGCTGTTTAACAATAATTTGTTACGGAGATGTAGAGAAAGTCATATGAATGGAACACATCAGATTTTTATTGCCCTCACATTTTACTCTAGTAAGTATGAAACATATACGAAGTCTACAATCCTACGAAAGGGACAAACAACTACCTCTGTACTGTGGTGGTAGCATGTCTACCCACATTGAAGTGCCGTTTTTCGTGGTAGTTAATGGTTCCCAAGGTCGCAGGTTCACACCCGGCGGAGGCCGATGGGGTTTTTTTAGGGTGTAAAACGCTTAACATAGCTTCCTTTAGAAGAGAAGTAAAGCCGTTGGTCTGTGTTGTAAGTTTACGGCACGTAAAAGAATCCCAAGCCTGATAGATGCCTTTGAGCAAAATTAACGGTCTTTTACGCCCAATATAGAATTAGACGCTGAGAACCGCAGCAATTAAAAAGCGTCCATAAATAAATAACTAAATTAATTAATTACATAAAACACAATTTCACATTCAAGCGCATTACAAAAATAAAATGTGTTAAGGTGTGGAATTTCCGAGCTTCACTTTTCATATTACAGGGCAAAAAAATCGATGCTTCACTTACAGCATTAACAAACCAAAGAGCCTATTCTGTAACTATAAAGTGTACCTGTAATAGGATGAAAATAGGTTTTGTTGTGTACAAATTTCCGAGATCCTTTTTTAAGGCTATGACAGGATACAATCTATCGAAGAAAGTCACTGAACAAATAATTACCGGTAAGCATACTTCTATTTTTGAAGAGGTTAAATAGTAAATATCACTAAATCATTGTTCACTACATAAGATTGCGCAGGTGGAATTTACAATGAAGGATGTGCAAGACAGTAAATAAATAAACAAATAAATGAAAAGCTTTCGGTTTATTAAATGTTTGCATCCCTCATCCCAGCTGGAGAAAATTAAAAGAATGTAGTATAGCTTTAGTCAGGAATAGTCAATGCATTAACATGGAAATACAATATAAATGCAAGTGCTTATAACCTTAATAAAAACTCTGACTGATTTACTTACCAAGCATAAAATAAACAGAAAATTTACTGATTACATGTTGTCAATCACATCACATTTTTACGTATATTAAAGGCATTCACGCAGATTTTATGCACTTTTCTTACTAGTACGTATACTTGTAAATTTGAATGTTTTGCTTCTTACGGCATCATATTGCATTGAACAAAAAAAAAATATCGCCAAAATTTGAGGTTAACAATCACTTCGAGAATTGAGTTTGGTCCTTGCCTATAATGTAGGCTACGGTTTAGCAGAAACAGAATCGTATACTGTAGAGCAGCTATGGCAAGGGTTTTAGGTAATATTAATAAAAACAAACGTATATAAGAGGTAGGGATAGAAATGGCTTTAAAATTTTTCATCGTGAAGTTTAATGTCCTTTAATCGGGTCGGTCATACTGGACGGTGAATGGATGAAATGGTGCAAATTATGCTCAAATAGGTTAAACTACATATAGCTTAGAGAGTCAGCTTTTCCAACTCTACTCTTCTGGATCGGAATACTTATACGTACTCACGAATCTCTGAACCAGCCTAGAAGGGAAAGAAATAGCCAATACGTCATTGGGAAAACATAATGCTTGCGCTTGCATTCCAGGCCGTGATTCAGCCATGACGCGTATTGTATACTGTTGGAATATCCCTGTGAGTAAGTGAGTACTCGCTGTTTTTTGGCGCGCAGCCAAACTGAAACAGCATGGCTTCGAGTTACCCGACCTTTGTTATCTGAGGATAAGGAAAACCGCAGAAAGAAAAGAATAAAAACGTTATCCAGGTAAGAGATTGGAACTCGAGATGCTCAGGACCTCTTGAAAGTGAAACACACACTCTACCCCACACCTTGGAGTTGGACAGGGCTCTTTTCTTGGACTAGCAAAATATGCATGTCATGCTTCTTATTCTGTTATCTTCATTGGCTAAAAATATGGTCTATGTACATTCTTAATTTTACATATACTTATGTCTACTATGCATTTCTGTTCGAATCATAGTTCGGTGATTCGAACGCTGGTCATGGCGTTACATTTTTATTTTCTTTAACCCCGTATGTACAATGTACAAGTGGATAAAGACGGTATTGTATTGCAGCCGAAAATTCGATGTCGAGATTTCACCAGAAATATATGTTTTGGGATCCCCTGAGTCCCAAAAAAGCATTTTTAGAAAAAGGTCTGTGTATGTCTGTGGTCAAAAACGAAAAGACCGTTAAATACCAAACTTGGTATTTAGATTTACTATCTTCCAAAGATGAAAACTTTCAAGAAAACTCCCTCACCACAAACTACCCTTTACACGGAAAAAAAATCGAAAATGTTGATTTCCTTAAAAATGGTTCTAACGATTTTGATTAAAATACCTTATATTAAAGATATTTCCATATATATCGTTTCCGAGATATTGGTTTCAATTGTAAAGTACTGAAACTTTCTCAGACAAGCGTGTTTCTTTTTTTTAACCCTAGCCAAGCAAAGAAGCTATTTGCAATGACAATCGCATAACGACAACTTTTAATCATTTGAACTATCGTTTTAGCCTAGTGTATTCCCTTAGTTCTCTTCTGCTTATTAGGAATTAAGTGATAAGACTCTGTTGATGTTGATACATTAGCAGAACATTCTTATTACTTAGTTCCTTATAAGCAGAAGAGAACTAAGGGAATACATGTTTATCTCGATTAGCATGTGGCCCTGAGTGGTTAGCATGCTAACTTCATATACCCAAGGCCGCGGGTTCAAACTCGGCGGAGGACCATGGATTTTTTCGGGCGTAAAAATCCTTAGCATGGTTTCCTTCGGAAGGGAAGTTGGTCCCGTGTCGTACATTTACGGCACGTAAAAGAACCTGCCTGAAAAAGAGGCTTCTGAGCAAAATTAAGCTGTCTTTCACGCCCAGTATTGGATGGAGCGCTGAGAACCACAGCAGTTAAAAAGCGTCCATAAATAAAACTCCATTTCATTTCGATTATCATAGTTAGAAAGAAGAATAATTCTGTGTAAGAAGTTTGTTTGTAGAACAGCCAGAGAGTCATTTGAGTGTGGTACATCAGATTTTTCTTTAATTTTACATATTTGAACTTCTCGATCACACACTGTGAGAGCGAAGGTGAAGAATACGTAGATACCTACTATGCGTTTCATTTGTTCCAAAACTTAGCGGCTGCCAAGGTGATTAATTGATCCTTTACGCAGACTACTCTTTTGATACGTGTATCGTATATCACAAAGTGCAAGCATTTGATAGCGTTTAGATGTGTCTTTAGTTATGCAACAGGATTTAACGGTGAGCAAATATCATTATTTTTAGGATTTGCATTATATTTTACTGCTAAACTTATGCTCATTAAGTACCTAATTGCTTATGTACAGCGCAGCTTAGAAGATCGGCAGTTTACACGAGGTGCCTTGCATGCTGATGCTGATATCGATCTCCTGAATTACAAGTAAGTATATTATGTGCATATATAACCTGAGGCTTAATTCACATAGTAGTAATTATTTACTTTAGCATCCGGTTATCGATTTAAACTAAGCTTAATATATACTAAATACAATCTAATAATATTCTAGTTTTTGAGATAAAAAATGATGATCCATTTTATGTCAATTCAATACTTTATATGCTTATTTTGCAAGAAAATTATTAATTCGAACCTACCAAATAATTTATAAAAGAAAGCCAAGACGCACACACAATTGAAAAACGAAAGAACATCGACATTAATTTTGTTAATTTCCTAACCATTTCAAGTGGAATTGAGTTGCTATTCGTGTGCTATGCATTTTATTTTCTCTAGCACGTATGTACTAGAGAAGATATTGATTTCCACCCAAAAATTCAATGTCGAGATTTCACCGGAAATATATGTTTTGAGGTCCCCTGAGTCTGAAAAAAACACTTTTAGTAAAAGGTCCGTGTGTGTATAAGCATCTGTGTCTGTGGACAGCATAGCTCAAAAACGAAAAGATCGTTAAAAGCCAAACTTGGTATTAATGTAGATATGATATCTTCCAAGAATACGACGCGAAAATGTTTAAAAAAAAAAAAAAAAAAATCCTCTAACCTTTATATGCAACATTTTTGAAAATTGTGTTTTTCTCAAAAATGGCTTTAACGATTTTGATTAAAATGCCGCACATTAAAGATATTTAAAATACAAATAAAATGTATTTTTTGAATTTTCTGGGAATAGCTTCTGAAGACCTCTTTATTCTGGATGAGTTTTGCAGAATTTTCCATAAGTTTAAACCGTAAGAGATAGACAAAAGCGTAATAAACAAAAACTGTAGATATCGTTAAAACACACAATTTATTTCATATAGTTTTTTCTTGTGGATTTGACCGTTTTTGAGATATTCCTTGTTATTGGTTTCAGATTTAAACTACCGAACTTTTCTCAAAGGGGATCATGCAACGCGAACCGAACCGAATCTCAATTGTTTCACATAGCGATCATCTTTTAAAAGATTTGACTATCGCTTCAACATAATGTATTCCCTTATTTCCCTCCTACTTATAATGAAGCAAGTAATAAGACCAATTCCGCTAATGTTTATCTTGATTAGCATGATGTAGATAAAAGAATAATCTTTTATAAGAATAGTTTATATATGGAACAACTAAAGAAGTTATGTGAGTATAACACATTAGATTTTTTTGATATCATTTCACATAGGAAGGTAAGATTTGAGGGTAAAGCTATACGACGGTTCCACCACCCATATACTGACATGCGCGCGGCACGCACACACGCGCTAAGTTGTTTAGATGTGAAAGTTGTCAGATTGCCAACATTTTGACTTCTTCTTGGGAACATTGGGGTTTTAGCTTCACAGATTCATCGTCTATCCTGTCGCCTTCGGCCGCAACTGCTACACTCCTCAACTTATAAAAAATATCCCTCGGCTACGCATTGCGGCTTAGGGCCCTCCACGTTGGGCTACGCTTTGCAGCTTAGGGCCCTAAATGTTTATAACAGACCAGTAAGTAATTACAATGCGGCTCTAATGACGAAATAACAAAAGTACCCGCGTATAGAAGTAATGCCAAGTGGTGGAACCATTGTATACTAATAATGATTTGAGTTTCTTTTTGTTTTTGGATATTCTTAGTTTTTTTTTTTTTGTTATGAAATATAACGCTATGAAAGAATCGGTTACTGGTGAAGATAGTGTGCAATAGGATATTAGTTTCAACAATACTTATTTATCTATCGGGTAGAAAACAAAGTTGATAACCAAAAAAGGCAAGTGAATTATTGGTGGAATAAATCTGCAAAAAACTACAATCGGCTCATGAAGAAGTAGAACTGATCCTAGTATATCGTCGGAGATCAAAATTAAATTAAACTTTTATTTATGGACGCTCTTTAACTGCTGCCGTTCTTAGCGTCCCATTCTATACTGGGCGTGAAAGACCGCTTCATTTTGCTCGAGGTCCCTTTATTAGACTGAGATTCTTTTACGTGCCGTAAATCTACAACACGGGACCACCGGCTTTACTGCCCTTCCGAAGGAAGCCATGGTACGGATTTTTACCCCGACAAAAATCTGTCGCCCTCCGCCGGAGTTGAATCCACGACCTCGGGAACCAGAGCTAAGAACATGATGACATTGGCTGAAGAACCCAGGCAACCTAAATGGCAAATACACTGGATTTCAGGTAAATAAGCCCCAGACAAGTTCAAATCCATTGCCTTTTGTCTTGTGATGGAACTTTGTCTCCAAAAAGGGGAGGTACTTTTTATTTGGAGGCTAAGGACGAAATTTTCCTGATGCATGGAAGTTAAATATTTTCTTATGTTATTCTTTCTCTGTTCTGCTTTGGAGGCTAAATTTAAAATTCATAACTAGCTAATAACTAGGCAAGTAAAACGAAAGCAATATTTTGGATAAGCATTATTTTGTGGCCCATGAGCTCCCCCCTCCAAAAAAGAAAATGCACTAAAATTTTGTTTATTGTTTTGTACATCCAGGCGGCAACCATGGCCGAGTGGTTAGACTGCTCACCTCCCACCTAAGCGGCCCGAGCTCAATCCCAAGTGCCTGCATGTGGGATTTGTGATGGACGAAGCGGCATCTGGGCGGGTTTTCTCTGGCTCCTTCAGTTTCCTCTGCTACTCATTCCACCAGTTGCTCCATCATCACCTTTCCTATCATCCATTTCACTTGAGTTTCCTATCATACACTTCCTCATTCCAGGTTCTACATTCTGTGGTCTCGTCTGTTGGCTCCCCGACAGGCTTCCGACCCCTAGGTATCTGCTTGTAAGTTCTAGACAGTGTATCAGTCCTAAAAAGGGGAGGGTAGGTGGACTATAAAAAAAAAAAAAACAACAACAAAAGAATAGGAAAAGAATTAAAAGAATTGTAAATGAACAGAAACAAGTTTAGATCAGAATTAAAGAGACACCTTATTACTCACACCTTCTATACAGAGAAGGATTTCATTCATTCAAAAAAAAACTGGTAATACTGTACCATTGTAAACAAATAAATATGAATATTCTAAGAATGCATGTGTATGAGTGGATTTTTGGAAACAGACATGTAATTGTAAATTATGCAAAATTGACACCTCTGAAAATTCATTGTCAAGAGTTATTATTTGTAAATAAAGTATTAATAATTGTGAATAAATGTAATTCTTGACATGATCTGCATCCTAGAATTTGGACTTTGAGTCTAATCTCACAATAGGATCTACTGATTGCAATGCATGTGCATGCGTGCATGTGTGTGTGTGTGTGTGTGTGTGTGCATGCGTGCGTGCGTGCGTGCGTGTGTGTGAAACAAATCTGTTACCAGGGCTAGTAAAGAGTAAGCAGTATTGTAGGTATAGCATGAACAGACGGAATCCCTTTTTGCCATTTGCTTATAGAAAATGAGAGGCAATCGTTCAATTAGTTTTTATTTAATAAATTTATCTATACTTATCATTAATTAATCAGTGAGGTGTTAGTATTTATGACTGTTTTAATTTAAAAAATAACGCTCAATGGAGTCCCCATTGTCTTGCTAATGTTAGAACTTCAATGTCAGGAAAATGACCAATTCACAAGTTCTGTGCTATTATTGTTACCATATTTTAGTCCCTAATAAATTACTTTGTTATTTTAACTCTACAGGAGAGAAGTGGACACTTGTAATAACCCTGACAGAAGACTAACAAGAATGAGAGATATCAGCAAAAATCAGCAAGATTATTATGAAGGTAAACATTAGGTCTTACTGAGAACTTCTGACACACTAAAACTAGCTGTAAATATAGCAATGCATCGTTTATACACTTTTACTCACCATAATGTGATACTACATAGCTTTAAGAATTTCTCTATTTTTGGTCTTTAAGGTTCAATAAAACATGCAATTTATATTTAAATACAACATACACTCTTTGTTTGCTTTGGCAGCTTTGTTGGCTGTGTGAAACACAACTGCAGAACTGCCAATATATGGCTAACAATCACTGCCATCCTTACAAGAATAATGATGATTCAGGGCCCTAAGCCGTAAGGCATAGCCGAGGGTTATTTTATATAAGTAAAAAAGTGAAACATTTTGGCTGTGACTATGTAGCGACAACAAGGGTAGCCTAGAATCTGTGGAGCTAAACCCCAAAGACCCAAGTATCATTCTAGTGGGTTTCCTCCCTCTCGTACATTGACTTTGCGCATACATGGTAGTGGTAAAACGGCTAAATGACCTGCCTTTTCTTCCCAACCACATATATTTCCATATTATTTGGTATTTAAGAAAGTATCTTTACAGGGTGGGTGTGGTGGGTTATTTAATGTCGTGAGAATGATATAGTGGCTTCAGGTCCTCCACAGTGGTTAATAAAGTTTGTTTCAGTTTTTGAATGTTTTATATGAGTCCCGCCCTACTACACTGACACACACTAATCTTAACATAATCTTATGCAAATCTTGAAACCAGTGAACTCTATCAATTTACTACTGCTTACTATGGTCTAATATTCTCTGCTTGCCTCATACTCATTTTTTTGGCAGTTCAGAAATTAGTAGCTCTTCTGCATGAACAGCACAGCCACAAATGCCTGCTTCTTGCCAAAGTCTGAACTAATTGGAAGGTAGACCAGCTTTGGACTATCACTTTAACCTACGGTTGTCCCTTATTTCGCTTCTTCCTACAAGGATGTGAGAAATAAGACTTTTTCTGCTAATTTTTTTATCTGATTAGCATAAAGGAAAATAGAATTATAAGCTTTTTAAGAATTGAGAATATGATTTACCAGTTCTTCAAACGTTATCTAGAATGAAGATGTCTTATGGGGGAGCGGGAGTATTCACAAGAAATTTAGAATATGTTACATTTTATTTGCCATGTATATATCTTTAATATACGGCACATTAAACAACATCGTTAGAGCATTTTTTGAGCAAATCTAAAATTTCGAAAATGTAACATGTGAAGGATACTGGAAGATTTTCCTGAAAATTTTCATGTCGCTTCCTTGTCAATGCTGGACTTAATTGTAAGTTTGGTATTTAACCGCGTTTTAATTTTTGAGTTATAATATTGCCCATAGATACGCATATGCGCGCGCGGATCTTTCTTTTTATTTTCTATTTTACTTTCTCTAGCCCGTATTTACAATGTACTTAAGGATAGAGAAAGCATTGCATTCTATCAAAAAATTTGATGTCGAGATTTCACCAAAAATATGTTTTGAGGTCCTAAGAGTCAAAAAAGCATTTTTAAAATAAGGTCCTCGCGAGCACGCATGTGTGTATGAGTGTGTGTGTGTGTGTGTGTATTTTTTTGTGTCTGTCTGTCTGTCTATGGACAGCATAACTCAAAAACGAAAAGATCGTTAAAAACCAAACTTCGTATTTACGTTTAGTATCTTCCAAGGATGTGACACGAATATTTTTATGAAAATCCTCCACCACAAACTACCCTTTACATGGACATTTTTTGAAAATATTGTTTTTCTAAAAATTGGCTCTAACGATTTTGATAAAAATGCCCTATAATAAAGATTTACATCACAAATAAATTGTAAATTTTGAATTTTGGAGGAATACCCTCTGAAGATCTGTTTATTCTGGATAAGCTTTGCAGAATTTAGCATAACGGTTAAACCGTAAGAGACAGACAAAAACTTACAGCTCAAGAATGTAGATCTCATTAAAACACAACTTATATCATATCCGCTTTTTATATAGAGCTGACCGTTTCTGAGATATGCCTTGTTAGAGGTTTCAATTTCAAACTATAGTTTTCTCCAAAACATGATGGCACCTAACGGGACCACTCCCCCCTTGCACTGGGCAATAACCATTAGCAAACAAAAGACATACCTGAACTAGGGGCGAGAGGCTATGTAGTAAAATGTGTTTCCTAGGTAAACTACTCATAAGTCGAGAATCCACCTCGGTTAAGCGACCAGTAAGTGTAGGATTTGGCAACAGCGAGGGTTGGTTTTCAATCGCAAATCCCCTAACCACAAACTTTAAAGACAGATCTTGGAAGAAGAGTGGGGGAGGGCCATCATGTTCTGAAAAATACTGTACGTAAGCTTTTCTCAGACGGGAAGTGACATTTCGTTTCATCTCTCTTGTTTTACTGCAGGCCATGCAAAGCGAACCGAACTTCAGTTGAGCTTTTAAAAGATTTGACTGTCGATTTAGCCTAGTGGGCCCTTATGTCCCTTCTACTTAAAAGGAAGCAAGAAATAAGACAATTTCTGCTAATGATTACCTTGATTAGCATGTCATAGATAAAAGAATAATCTTTTGTAAAAGAAGTTGTCTGTGTAACTAGAGAAAGTTATGTGAGTGGAACACATCAGATTATTTTTTTACTGTGACCATGCAGATTGTACTTACTCTGTGAATTCAGAATCAATACTAAAGCTGTTTTATAATCTTATTTCAGACCAGGACAATGGCTGCAATCAAACTAATGTAGGGAATATTCCAAAAATCTTGTCTCTTGAACCCAGGTTAGTTTTACTGATATTTTATTCAATAAAAGCAGTAAATTTAATGTAGTCATTTTTTCCTATTTATTTCTTAATGTCCATCATAGTATTTTCAGTATTAATGGTTAAAATGCACTAGGTGCAAAACATTTTTCATTATAAATGTGGTATTAAACAAAGAGTGGTGATAACAGTATTTAGGAAAGTGGCAGTTGTTATGTATGAAGAAATTTAAAAAGCACTGGTGAGTTTAGGGCATTTCAGTTTTTTTTCTCTCCTAAATTTTTGTTTTATATTTTTACTATTGTTTAATTTGATTTTCTCATATATTATAGAGAGTAGAAAATATTATATGACTGCAACACAGCAGAATGTACCTTCTCTATTGCAAGCCTGTGATAGGTAGAAGATATGTTTTTTTTTCCATTCAAAAATTCTACATCAAGGTTACATTGAAAATACCTGATTTAAGGTCCATTGAGTAAGATAAGAAAAGCAGTTTTGGTAAATAAGCATGTGTGTGTGCGCGTTTTGTCACACTGCTGAAAATATGGCTATTGCTCAGCTTCCTTTATCCCTCTTAAGGGATAAATGGTAGAGAAGTTAGGAAGGTACTTGAGTAGTACTGCATGCTCATATTAAATTCACTTAAGGGAGATTAAAGGCCCTATGCCCCCAGTGAAGAATTTGCTATCTTCATGACCTATGATCTCAAACTAATTTTTACTTTCTCTACACGTACTAATGTACATAGTGCATAGAGAAGATATTGCACTCCACCCAAAAATTTGATACAGAGATTTCACCGGAAATGTATGTTTTAGGGTCCCCTGTAACCAAAAAAATCTGATATGTTCCATTCACATGAGTTTCTCTACATCTCTGTAACAAGTTATTGTTAAAAAGCTTATGCTTCTATTTACTTCATGCTAATCGAGAACAAATTGGCAGAAATAGTCTTATTACTTGTTTCCTTGGAAGTAGAAGTAGAATAAGGGATTACCATAGCTTAAAATATTAAAATGATAGTCAAAAGCTGGCTGCTACTCGTATGTGCCTGAAGTTCCTTTGTTTGTATGCACAGGAATTGACACATTCCTGTATGAGAAAAGTATAACTTTTTCAAAGTTGAAACCAAAAACAAAGAATATCTAAAAAACGATCAACTCCTTGAAAAACGTGTATTTAACATAAACTGTGTGTTTTAACGTCCTCTACATTTTTTGTGTTGTAAGTTTTTATCCATCTCTTACAGTTTATCAGTTATGTAAAATTCTGCAAAATTCATCCAGAATAAAGTAGTCTTCAGAGGCTGTTTCCAGAAAATTCAAGATATATGTTTTATTTGTTAGGTAAATATCTTTAATATACCACATTTTAATCGAAATTGTTTGAGCTATTTTTAAGAAAATCAAAATATTAGAAAAAAGTTCCATGTAAATGGTAGTTGGGGGTGGGGGGATTTTCCTGAAAATCTTTGTGTCGCATCCTTGGAAGATACCAAACTTAAATACCATGTTTTGTATTCAACAGTCTTTTCGTTTTTGAGCTATGCTGTCCACAGACACATACACAGTCAGACACACACACGCACACATACATACACACACACACAGACACACACACACATACACACACACATGGACCTTTTTCTGAAAATGCTTTTTTTAGATTCAGGGGGACCCAAAATATATATTTCCGGTGAAATCTCGGTATCAAATTTTTGGGTGGAATACAGTACTTTCTCTATACACTATGTACATTGTATGTGTAGAGAAAGTGAAAAGCATTTTCAGAAAAAGGTCCATGTGTGTGTGAATGTGTCCGTGAAAACGAAAAGTCGGTAAAGTACCGAACTTGGTATTTAAGTTTAGTACCTTCCAGGGATGCAACACAAAGATTTTGAGAAAAATCCCCCCCCCCACCCCAAACTACCCTTTACATGGAACTTTTTTCGAAATGTTTAATTTTCTAAAAAATGGTTCTTAACGATTTTGATTAAAATATCATGTATTAAAGAAATTTACCTAACAAATAAAATGTATATCTTGCATTTTCTGGGAATAGCCTCTGAAGACTACTTTATTCTGGATGAATTTTACAGAATTTTGCATAACTGCTAAACCGTAAGAGATGAACAAAAGCTTACCATGCAAAAAATGTGGAGCACGTTAAAATGCATAATTTATGTTATATATATTTTTTTCGAGGAGTTTATCATATTTTAGATATTTCTTGTTTTTGGTTTCAGCTTTATAAAACTTATACTTTTCTCATACAAGAATTTGTCAGCTCGTGTCCATACAAACAAAGGAACTTCAGTCGCATAGCTACCAGCTTTTGACTATCACTTTAACCTATGGTATTCCCTTATTTCGCTTCTACTTACAAGGAAGCAAGTAATAAGACGATTTCTGTTAATTTTGTCTCAATTAGCATGAAGTAAATGGGATTATAAGCTTTCTAACAATAATTTGTAGCAGAGATGTAGAGAAAGCCATGTGAATGGAACACATCAGATTTTTATAGGATGTAAAGGCATGCCTTTTCAGTTCATTGATCCACTTTTATAATGATATGATTTATTAAGACGATAGGATTTGTTTTTAATTGCACAGTTTTCATTTAAATGTTTCAGCAAATATTCTTTAAATCATAACCAAATTCCTTATTATCAGCAAAGGAAGTTAGTAATGCCATTGAGGTTTTGCTTATACTTAATAGCACTTGAGAAAATGCGTAATTTATGAAGGTGGTTCAATAAGTACCTGTATTAGGAGTGAGGATGCTTTTTATCCAAACACAAACTATTCACTTCTCCCAACATTCCTGATATTTTTTTTAACCCCTTAGAAAAATAGGAATTGTAAACCTTTGCAAAATATGCACTATGATCTGAACTTTGTTCCCATGAACCCTTTCATCATGTTGGGAATAAAAAGAAATTGTAGAGAGCCAGGTTAGGTGAATTTGTAGGGTGTGGCAGCAATTCTTAATGCAATTCAGTTTGGTGGCAACAACTATGGATGAATGTGTTTGTGCATTATTGTGGTGAAACAACATTTTCTTAACTCTAAGTGTTCTTGGGCTTTTAGCCAGATAAGTTGATGGATTGACTCCAAGGTTTCGAAAATAATGTACTTCTTCGAAACATAGGAGTCAAGCCATAAACCTACCTGACAAGATTCCCCAGAACATTTAGAGTTAGTACTTCATCAGGAAAGCTTTAGCTCTTACTTTAAACATTTTCTTCTTTCACATCGTATCACCATTTTTACTTTCTGGACTCCTTCAACTACTTGTCAAATTAGTGCAATAACTTGCTGTAGTATTGTCTAATAATAGTTTGCCTTTTTCTAAGAGATCAATGAGTATGACTCCATTCACAGCCCAAAAGATTGTAGCCATCACTTTTCCAGCTGATGGGACCAAAGATGCCTTCTTTGGAACAAATTCATCAGCAGCAACCCATTGATGATGACAATTCTGTGCAAAAATTCCTTTGCATTTCACTTAAATAGTTCAAAACACAGTTTTGAATTAAAAGCTGCACCCACATGTTGGGCACTGGAGCAATTGTGGCACACATTGGGCTAATAACTTTTTCATCTTCAACTCATCACAGAAAATTGGAATTGCCATGCATAACAATACATCTGTGGCCTTTGCCATTTCACAAACTTTTCATTCAACGGTCAACATGAATCATAACATGGACTTTTTCAATGATTTTCTTGGTAACTACATCTGCCAGGCATTCTTGGTGATCCTGGTCAAAACAGATGTTGAACACATTTAAAGGCAATGGACCAATATCTAACTGAAGTTATAAATGGCAAAATGACTCCATAAATATCATCAGTTCACTTTTATCTCCTAGCGTGTTTTACCATCCAAAAGTAAAAAGTGAATAACTGAATGATATTGAACTCTTTCCTTTTTAACAAAAACACAGTCACAACTAACTGAAATGCAGCAAAAATCCAAACTAACCTTTGAATCAATACCAAATTTGTTTGGTGTGACTTGTAAAAAATGACAGTACATAATGGTAATAACAATAGGAATTTGCCTTAGTAACTCCGTCTATTTTGAAACAGGGTACTTATTGAACTGCCCTTGTATATATGAAAATGCCATTGACAGAAAAACTGTTCGAAATAAAAGAGGAGAAAAAAATTCATATACTTATAGAGAAAATTGACATTGCTTGGACATATGTGGATTGTCATGTTTAAAAATTAAACCATTTATAGAAGAAAACTTCCCTTAAAATAGGGGCAGGAACCTGAAGTGGAGGAGAATTATCTTGGTAACACCACTCCACTTTTTAACCATGTGCAGTTACCCCACTCTGCAATCAATTATACCAGTTGAAAAGTTAATGTTTAATACAGCATTAATTTAGTGCAAAAAATTATATTGACAACATTTAATGAAATCCATAAAATTAAGCTTCTCCAGTTAAAATTTTATACATATACAAAAAACACACCTTGGGATTTAAATGTGTTACCAATTGCTTTTTGCATGATTATTGATCTTTGACATCTGCTATATTTATAATAGTATGTGTATATCTGGTTCTATAGTAGTGTTTTGCCAAACATTAAGTGGAAACTCAAAACAAAACAAAAAAAAAAAATAGAAAAAACGTTCCTGTGTATGTGCATAAAAACTAAAAGGTGGTTAAACGCACTTGATATTTAAATTCATCTTCCAAGAAAATGATACAAAGATTTTCAAGAAAATCTCCACCCCAAACTACCCTTTACACGGGAAAAATTTAGAAAAGTTTGATTTTTTCAAAATTGGCTCCAAAGATTTTGAGTAAAATACTGTATATTAAAAATAGTTTACAACACAAATAAAATATATTTCTTGAATTCTCTAGGAATAGCCACTGACATCCTCTGTATTATGAATGACTATTGCATGACTATTATGAATGACTATTGCATAACTTGTAAACCAAAAGAGACAGGCAAAAAGTTACTACATAAAAATCTGTTCCATTCACATGACTTTCTCTAGCTCTTCCACAAACAAAGTTTTCTTATAAAAAATTATTATTTTATCTATGCTACAAAATAAACATCATAATTAGACTTATTTCTTGCTTCTTCATAAGTGGAAGAGAAATAAGGGAATACCCTAGGCTAAAGCAATAATCAAATCTTTTAAAAGCTGGTCGCCAAATGAAACAATTGAAATTTGGTTCTCTTTGCTTGATAGGAATAAACAAAGGAGAGGTGAAAAGAAGTGTCTTACCATTTGAGAAAAATTTAAGTAGCTTAAATCGAAAACCAATTACTCGGGATATCTCAAAAATGCTTAACTCTACAAAACAATGTATATAACATAAATTATGTGTTTTAATGAGATGCACATTTTTTACTTTCTCTAGCACCATATGTACAATGTACATAGTTGAGTATTAAGTTTTTGCCTATATCTTATAGTTTACCAGTTATGCAAAATTTATACAAAAGTCATCCAGAATGAAAAGGTCTTTAGAGTCTACTTCCAGAAAATTCAAGATATATATTTCATTTCTCATGAAAATATCTCAAACATATGGCATTTTAATAAAAATCGTTAAGAGCTATTTTTGAGCAAATCAATTATTTTTAAAAATGTTCCATGTAAAGGGTAGTTGGGAATGGAGGTATTTTCTTGAAAATCTTTGCATCACATCCTTAGATAATACTGAACTTAAATAACAAGTTTTGTATTTAACCGACTTCTCAGTTTTGAGCTATGCTGCCTACACTATACACACATGGACATGTTTCTGAAAATGATTTTTTTTTGATACAGAGGGTCTCAAAATATGTATTGGCATTAAAGTTTAGGGTGGAATATAATACCTTCTCTATCCATTATGTACATTGCACTTATGGGCTACAGAAAGTAAAAATGTAGATGTTGTTAAAACACACACTTTGTTTTCTTTTTTCTTTCTTTCTTTCTTCCTTTCTTTTTTTTTTCTTTTTTTTTTTTGAGTAGAGTTAACAATTTCTGAGATATTCCTTGTTATTGGCTTAAATTTTAAAGTACTTACACTTTTCTTAATCAGGAATTTGACATTCATCTTCCTTTTATTTTACTCTTGGTCATGCAAAGAGAATCAAAGTTCAATCACATAGCAATAGCTTTTAAAATATTGTACTATTGCTTTGGCCTTAAAAATAATCCCTTATTTCTCTTCTACTTATTAATTAAATAATAAGATTGTTTTTGTTAATGGTTATCTTGATTAGCATATGAAGTAGACAGAACAGGGAATTACAATTTATAAGACTACACAAAAAGCTAAAATTGTAATTATTATTAGGGGAATATTTGCCTTTTAGTCTCCCCTTATGGGCCATCAAGATCTTAGAACGTGACATTAGCATTAAAGTTGACTATTAGCATCTAATTCTTGAAGTGCAAAAAATTGATTTAAGGCATGTTCCCAAGCATGCATTAGTGAGTAAGCTTTGACATAACAAGTGAATCTATAGATGTTAAATTCTGTATGAAAAAAAGCCAAACTAATGTGTATTTTTGCTAGGAAGGTTGAACACCCAAGAGATGAATATTGTGAGACATCCTCAAGACACTGCAGCAAGGTAAGAACTCATTTATTTATTCACCACTAGCTTGTTTAGCCGATGTTGGTAAGAGCTTTTTAAATTTGAATGACAATTTATTTAATTTCATTTATTTTCCTTCATTCTTTCTGGAATTGTTTTACAATGATCTAGAAGGTTTTTATGGTGAAATATTCCCTTTACTGCTTATAATTTTAATTTTAGACAATGTCTATTGCTAATAACAGATAAAAATCTCTGATTTTCATGCAAAAGAATGTGAAATAATGGCAGAACATTTGATTCCTTTAACCTCCGCTCTATAGTCTTCTAAATTCTGGAAATGCTGCATAGCCTATGAGTCCTTTGGCTGTGGAAAATCATTGGTTGGAGTGGTAAGGTAATTTTTAGATAATCATGGTAGGTGAAATTTGTAACTTTTCTTTGGTCTTATATCATCCTCTATGGTCTAGGGGCACCATTCTAGCCTCCAGCTCCTGAGCTTGCAGGTTCAAGCCCTTCAGAGTACAATGGGTATTTTTGGGCATAAAACCCTTAGCATGACTTCCTTTGGAAGGGAAGTAGAGATAGTTGTTCCATGCTGTACATTTACAATACAAAAGAGAATCTCAAGCCTAATAAAGAGACCTATAAGTAAAATTCCTGGTTTATTCGTGCCCAATATAGAATGGGATGCTAAAACCCATAATATTATGCATCCATAAATAAAACTCAAATTCTATTTTCTTTGGTTCCATAGTTATTTAATAACATAAAAGCTACATAGCTATCACATAAAACATAGACCCTTAACACATTCAGTAAAATAGAGGTGAAGCTAAAGAAATTTATAGGTCACCAAGAAATTAAAGAAACACAGTCTGCGACCTTTGAGGAAAATAATGATCTCTGTTATTAGTATAAAATATAGGTTCACAGATTTTTTTCTAATCTTAGTAATTTTCTAAATTTTTACAATATTTAGCATGCTCTGTTAATGAACTTAATTGCAACAAAAGCACAAAGAAAATAAAGCAGAACCTTCTTACATGAAGGTTATATACTGCATCCAGGGTCATCACTGCATACATCTAAGTATTAATGTAAAAGTTATTCAGAGATTTTGACAATGTTTTGTTACACATACATATGCAGTTTTGATAAATAGCAATTAAAAAAATAAATATAACATATAAACAGGATAGATTGCCATTTTTTACTTTCTTTACCATATGTAGAGAAGGTATTGCATTCCACCTAAAAATTTGATACCAAGATTTTACAAGAAGTATACTCTTTGAGTCCCCTGTATCCAACAAAGCATTTTTAGGAAAAAGTCTGTGCATGCAGTGTGTATATGTGTGTAAATTCTACATGATTTCACAGAAAGAAGTCATAGCTAGTGTACTTTAAGTCAACTTAAGACCATGTTTGCTTTCTCTACTATGTATAGTAAGTAGGGGAAGTATTGTATTCCACTCAAAATTTTGACATCATGATTTTACTGAAAATACAGGCTATGAGGACCATTAAATAAAAAAATAATTTTATGAAAAGGTCTGAGTGTATGTTCTTGTGTGTGCATCCCTCCTCCCCAAACTACCCTTTATATGGACGATTTTTCAAAATGTTCATTTCTCAAATGTTAATGATTTTAATTAGAATACCATATATTATAGATATTTACATAACAAATAAAATGAATGTTTTGAATTTTCTAGGAATAACCTCTAAAGACCTCTGAATCTTGTATAATTTGTAAATGTTCTCTCTCCCTTTCTTTTCTTTTCTGTATTTTCTGTCCTCAAATGTAAACCCCCAGGACCTACAAGCTTATGGCTGGGGTCAGAAGTTCTGAATCAGAGAGAAGCCAGAATGGATGATAAGCCCGATAGCTGGTATGAAAGTAACAAAGTGGATGATATGAAATGATGGTGAGGGATTAAAGGAACAACTGGTGGAATGAATGGTGGGGAAAACCAGAGAGCCTGGAGAAAACCTGCCCAGATGACACTTCGTCCATCACAGATCCCACATTGAACCAGGGTGACCTACCTGTATGAGAGGCAAGTGGACTAACCAGTTGGCTGCCTAAGTTATTATACAAATAGTATAAATCTCTAAAAACGTACACTTTAGTTTAGATAACTCTTTTTGTGCCATAAGTCATCTCAAGATATCCATGTTAGTGGTTTGAATTGTTCAATACTTGCTCCTCCTTTCAAAGCCCCTTCAGGGCTTTATAGTTTCTCACGACTGCATGGGAAGAGTATGCATTTTTTAGGCCAGTATAAATACTGTCCAATTGTTATACATTTTCCTGTTGTTATAATGTTTGTATTTATAATGAGATGTATACTATAGCTATATTTTTTTTTTTTTTTTAATTGTTTCATTTGTATAGCCCCCTTTAACTTCAATGGTCATATCGGGGGCTTTGACTTGTGAAACAAGTCGTATTACTGTAGGTTAGAACATTAGGTTAATCATTATTATTATATTACTAATACACACACACATTCACTCTCACATTCATACTTCCAGACTCTGTGGGGGATAGGGAATAAATCTGGTTAAGAAAAATTCCCTGCCCCAGCCGGAAATCGAACCCGGGACCTCTGGGTGAGAAGTCAGCTCGCTGACCACTCAACCACGGAGCTATTTCTTAATTAAACTGAAGTGGATAGTAATAAAAACTTTCATTAGAATAGTTAACAATAGAGGACAGATAAAATCATGTGAATAGATTTTTAGGGAAAGGTTTGCTGTCTAAATTTTTTTACTAAACGTAAGTATGGCAACTTTTGTATGCTCATGCTATGTGGTTACTATCTTTGCAAATATATGCCATTTTTTTTCTTCCATTTTTACTTTGCACAGCTTTTTCTGTGAATGACACTCTGTAGTATAAACAACCTATTTGCTTAGAAACTATTGAAGATAGCAAAATTATATTTTAGGATGATAAAAATATCTAAGTGATGTTTTATTTTTACTTTGGTGTTTATAAACTCATCTATTAGCTTTTATTTTTTTTAACCCCGATATGTACATAGTAGATAGAAAAGGAATTGTATGCCATCCAAAAATTTGATGCCAAGATTTCACCAGAAATATATATTTTGGGGTCCCCTAAGTCCAAAAAAAACATTTTTAGAAAAAGGTCTGTGTGTGTGCGTGTGTGCATGCATGTGTGTTTTGAAGAAAATCTCCCCACCACAAACTACCGTTTACATGGAATTTTTTTTGAAAATTTTGATTTCCTCAAAAATGGCTCTAACAATTCTGATTAAAATATTGTATATTAAAGATATTTACATCCCAAATAAAATGTATATCTTGAACTTTTTGGAAATAGCCTCTGGATACCTCTTTATTCAGGGTGAATGTTGCCAAATTTTGTTTAACTGCTAAACCATAAGAGATAGACAAAAACTTACTGTCAAAATACACAATTTATGCCCTTTACAGTTTTGTTGCGGAGATAACTGTTTCTGAGATATACCTTGATATTGGTTTCAATTGTAAAGTACCTGTATTTTTCTCAGACAGGAAGTGTTCGTTTCTGTTTTGCTCTACTCTTGGCCAAGCAAAGAAGTGATTTGCAATAACAATTGCATAACGACAGCTTTTAAAACATTTGACTATCGCTTTAGCCTAGTGTATTCCCTTAGTTATCTTTTACTTATAAGGAACTAAGTAATGAAAACATTCGGCTAATGTTTATCTTGATTAGCATGGTGTAGAAGAAGAATAATCTTTTGTAAGAAGTGTGTTTGTAGAACAGCTAGAGAAACTTATGTGAGTGTAACTCATCAGATTTTTAAAAAATAATTGCTGATACCCAAATTTTATTCAAAAGAAGGTATAATCGAGACCAGAAGCTCTATATTTTTATTGGCAAACATTGAATTGATGCATCTACTGAAGCACAGGTTTCACCTCACATGCTTGCTCTCGCATTGCGAAGCATATCAGGAACACATTTCATGGCAAAAGTTTTCTTCTCTCATTCCAGTGGCATTGTTTGGCATGTTTTGCCAAAATGCACCACAAAGTCATTGCGGATATACTGCATTGTTGGTGATTTCATATTCATGGACCCATACATCGAACACACTAAAAGCACTTTTATCTTCCATATTGCTTTAGCAGTCATTTTGAGTGGGAAAGGTTGTGTATTGTTGTATATTGTTGCCGCTGTTGCCATCAGCATATCATTGTGACATCAGCCATCAAATTTGTTATTATTTCCTTGTTTGCTTCACAGAAGCAAGTTATGTAAATTGTAAAGGGACTCTTTGCCCATCCTGTATAAAAGCAGTCAACCTATGGTATGGTTACCATGCGAGCCTCTAGTATCTAAGGTTGTGGGTTCAACCACTAGTCCTATGGTACCATCTGAAATTCAATTCAATTGAGTTTAATTTATGAATGCGCTTTAACTGTTGTGTTTCTCAGCATCACATTCTATATTGGGCTGAAAGAAAACTTAATTTTGCTCAGAGGCCTCATTATCAGGCTTCAGGTTCTTTTATATGCCGTAAATCTATGACACGGAACCAACAGCTTTACTTCCCTTATGAAGGAAGCCTGCTAAAGATTTTTACATCCAAAAAAATCCATCACTCTCCACAAAGTTTGAACCAATGACCTTGAGACTCCTGCCATCTGAGGGCAATAAAAGATCTCCAACATCATGTGCACATGGTGGCCAAATCGCAAAATAGAAATTTCACCTGATCTAGGAAAATACTATTAGGAGTACCAAAATACACCAATGGCATGATGAAACATATATATTCTGTAAAAGTAGACCAGTGAACTTGAAAATCATGCAGCTACATACTGCAAAAAATTCAATCTCTATTCAATAGTTTCTGAGATAATGGATTATAAATTTACCTGATTTAATATTGGTGGTATAGAATTTTTAAATCTCCCCTTAACTCTTTATGTGTAGAATGAATACTGCAGTGTCTGCAATAATTGTATGGAAGACACGCCATTCTCTGACACAGAAACAGTCATAGAAAGTATCGGGAGGGAAGCATCACCTCCACCCACTACCTCCGAGCAAAGCTCTTGGAAGCCAGTAGATGAAGGACATCATAGACTATTTAGCAGCCACATCAAAGGAAGATCATCATGTGTATTTCCGTTCAAAGCTACACCTAGTGGCAACTTAAAGGTTGTTCCTAAACAGGTATTTGCTGCAATGTATAAGTATTTTCTGTTACTTCCTTATTTCATTGACTTCAGTACTTCTTAATGCAGTTTATTTGTTATTACTTTCTCTACCACGTGCATAGTACATAGATCAGGCATTGAAATCTACTAAAAATTTAATACCAATATTTCTTGAAAGCCCCTGAATAAACAAATAAATAAAAATATGAATTCTGTTTTATATTTATTTTGATTAAATTTAGATTTTAAGTAAAAAGACTTAAATGCTATTTTTTTTAGAAAAAGGCGCAATTATATTTTCAAGAAAATCTCCCTATCCCAACCACCTTTAACAGGGAACATTTTTGAAACTTTTTATTTTCTAAAAACAGGCACTAATGATTTTGACTAAAATACCACATTAAAATATTTGTATGACACATAATATGTACGTTTTGAATCTTCTGAGAATAGCATGTGAAGTCATCATCATTTGAATTTAATTTATATAATCTTATATAACTGATAAATTTTAAGTCATAGAAAAATACATACTGCTTAAAAGTGTAGATCTCTGATATCTTTAGAATACATGATTTGTTTCATTTAACTTTTTTGCTACATTTGTGACTTTTGCTCATTCATTTCTGAGTTATTCACAATTAATGGTTTGAATGGTTAAGTATTTGCCATTTTTACTTTCTCTATATGTATTATGTACATAGTGTATAGAGAAGGTATTGCATTGTACCCAAAAATTTGATACCAGGATTTCACCAGAAATACATGTTTTGAGACCAACTGAATCCAAAAAAAGCATTTTTAGAAAAATGTCCATGTGTGTGTCTGTCTGTGTGTATCTGTGTGTAGCATAGCTCAAAAATGAAAAGACCGTTAAATACCAAACTTGGTATTTAAGTTCAGTATCTTCCAAGGATGCGACACAAAAATTTTCAAGAAAATCCCCCCACTCCCAACTACCCTTCACATGGAAACCTTTTCGAAAATTTTGATTTTCTAAAAAATGGCTCTAACAATTTTGATAAAAATATCATATATTAAAGATATATACTTGACAAGTAATGTGTAAGTCTTGAATTTTCTGGGAATAACCTCTGAAGACTACTTTATTCTGGATGGATTTTATGGAATTTTGCGTAACTGGTAAACTGTAAGAGATAGACAAAACTTTACCACACTAAAAATTGTTGAGCACATTAAAACATACAATTTATGTTAATTTTTTTAGATATTCCTTGTTTTTTGTTTCAGCCTTAAAAAACTTATACTTTTCTTATACAGAAATTTGTTAACTCCTGTCCATACAAACAAAGGAACTTCAGTCACATAGCAACCATCTTTTGCTTTCATTTTAACCTATGTTACTCCCTTATTTCGCTTCTACTTACAGGGAAGCAAGTAATAAAGCTATTTCTGCTAATTTTTTCTAACTTAGCATGAAGTAAATATAAGCATAAACTTTTTAACAAAAATTTGTTGCAAAGATATAGAGAAAGTCATGTGAATGGATTACATCAGATTTTTTCAAGTACTAGTGATTTTCAGTTGTTTCTTGTGTGTCATGCATAAAATATGGAATTTCAAGGCCAGCATATAGTATTCAAATTTAAAACATTTTACTTGCTATTTCCTATGTACGAGAGCAGATCAAATATAAACGGGAATTTTAATGTAATGCTGATGTTGGTCATAATTTTGAAGAGAGACTTTATCAGTATGTTGGTGGTGGTATCTGGAGAAGGAGTATTGCGCATGCACACACCGCGGAGAACGGGGCTGCGTCAGTACACCATGAGTGAGCAAGAGGGACATACGTCTGTTGCACAGTGCATCATCAGATTTCTTGCAAAAGAGGGCACCAAACCTTCAGAAATTTTGAGATGGCTCCGCGCACAGTTTGGGGAAGAAACACCTTTGAAGACTCAAGCGTATGAGTGGGCTAAAATTTTTGTGGTGGGAAGAGAAGCTATGCAAAATGAATCTCATAGGAGGAGACTGCAGACAAGCATTACTGCAGACAACATTGTTGCAAATTGTGACATTATTGAAGAAGATCAGCGCATAAAAATATCCGAAATTGTTTTTGCCCTAGGAATAAGTTATGAAAGTTTTCAAACAATCATCTGAGATGAACTCCATTACAAAAAATTGTCTGCCAGGTGGGTTCCTCATCTCCTTAACCAGGAACAAAAAACGTTATGCCAGGAAGTTTGTCAGAGATACCTGCATCACTACAAGGAGGAGGGAGAAGATTTCTTGAATCGCATTGTGACTTGTGATGAAACATGGGTGCATCATTACACCTCAGAGTCAAAGCAAGCAAGCATGGAGTGGCGGGGAGGAGACGAAGCAGTCTGGTCAAGGTTGGAACATGCTCATATCTGCTGGAAAGGTGCTTGCAACCATTTTCTGGGACTCCGCGGGCATTTTGCTGGTGAATTTTCTTCACGAACAAAGGACATTTAATGCAGCCTATTACTGTTGCATTTTGGATAAAGCAAAAGCTGCATATCGCAACAAGTGATGCCAACAACCAATCCGAAATGTCATTCTTCTCCATGACAATGCGAGGCCACATACTGCCGCTTTAATGCGGGAAAAACTGGAGAAAATGCATTGGACACCTCTGGAACACCCTGATCTGATTTATCATCCTGTGACTACCATTTGTTTGGACCACTCAAATAAGATCTAGGACAGCGGTACTTTTCAAAATATTCCCCTTTAGCATCAATGCATTTTTTCATTCGGTCAACCAGTCCTTAAAGCAATGATGCCACTCTTACTGAGATGCTTTAGAAATCACATTTTTATAATGTTCCACTGCTTCATCTGATGATGAAAGATGGATTACACACTTTTCATATTTAGTTCTGGAAATTAGAGGAAATCAAAAGGTGCTAGGTCAGGGCTTTATGGTGAAGGATCCATGGTGCTGATCTTTAGGGTATCCAGATACTCAGTTATTAGTTTTGTGTATGCCACGATGCATTATCACGATGTAAAATTATTTCCCCTTTTTGGGTTTTTCTTGAACAATTACAAAAATAGGCATTAAAGACACTTAAGTATCAATTGGCAGAAATAATATATGTATATACATATATATATATATATATATATATATATATATATATTTTCTAATGCTATAAGAAGGAAGCCAACAGTAAAACCAGAGCTCCATAAGCAAATAAACCAGATGAAACATCAGGTTACAGCTCAACAAGAAATCATGCAGAAGCAATTGTTAAGAGACAAAATATACCAAAACATTGTGTATAGAGCAGACTGACTCAATTAGCCAAAGAAAACTGCAGTGCCTCATTTTGATGGAAACCGGCCACAATTGCGTTGCTGAACATTTACTTAAGATAAACTGCCTCCTTCTGCTAAGTGTGGATTATGTGATGATGATAGTATAGTGAATAGAAACCACCTTGTAGCCTGTAGAGGCTTAAGAAACAGTGATATAGAGGCATTGTATTGGGAAGCTAGGGGAAAAATGATGTACGTCAATTAATCTCCAATGCCATTGGAATACTACTACTCTAATGCTATAATAGCAATATGGCCCATTTTAGGTGAAGGGATAGAACCATCTTTTTACCTGCACTGCAAATTTGTTGGTTTGCTGAAGGATTGGCTTCTTTTCGAAAGACACATTGAGCTGATTGAATTTTCTTTTCAGGATTATGACAATAAACCCAAGATTTATCACCAGTAACAATATTCCAAACCAAATTTGGAATTTTTACAAAGATTTTCTGCATCAACCAATGCATTGTTGGTTTTGATCAGGGGCCAGTTTATGTAGAAACCATTTGACAACAAAGTTTTCTCACTGTCCCTCACTATTTATCTATCCATCTAAAACTTCTTTTTCTGTCCACACTCTCTTTCTTTCCCCTCTCTGACTTTCTATCTCTTTCCTTTCCCCCCCACAGAGGTCATTTCAATCAACTCTTTGCAACTTGGATGTAATGAATCTTTGAATATTTATATAAATAGTGCACAAGGGAGAGAGAGGGAGAGAGAAAGGTAGAGAAAGAGGAAGAGAGAGAGAGAGGGAAAGAGAGGAGTTTAAAATTGTTGCAATAGAGTGATTCTACAATAAATGAGGCTGAAAATAAACCGGAAAAAAATCAAAATTATGGTGTTCAAGAAAGGATCAAAAGTAAGAAAGAAAAGTGGTTTGGTGAAGGTGAAAAAAAATTCAAATTGATAGGGAATTTTCATATTTAGGGGTAAGTTTTCTAGCATGGGAAGGTGGTACAGGCAGATAAGTGCTGTGGCAAAGTGAAGATTGCCTATGAGTGCAGTGAGAAGATATTTGCATGAAGCACCAACTTGGAAGGTAGAAGGTAGGTTTGGAACAGTATATTGTGCATTGGGAGAGTCTAGATGGCTACATGGAGAAGAATTTTGGGGGATTTAGGAAGGAAAAGATTTGATTTAGTGTTGAGAAAATGTTTACTTACTCTACATGTATTCTGTATATACAGAGTATTGTGTTTAGAGCAGGTATTGTATTGCACCCAAAAATTTGATACTGAGATTTCACCAGAAATATATGTTTTGAGACCCCCTGAATCCAAAAATAGCATTTTTAGAAAAAGGTCTGTGTGGGTGTGTCTATCTGTCTGTTAGTGTGTGTGTGTGTGCGCGCTCGCGTGCGTGCATGCAGCCCAAAAACGAACAGGCTGTTAAATACCAAATTTGGTATTTAAGTTTTGTATCTTCCAAGGATGCAACACAAAGATTTTCAAGCAATTCCCCCCACCCCCAACTACCCTTTACATGGAACAATCATTGAAAATGTTTATTTTCTCAAAAATGGCTCTAACCATTTTAATTAAAATATGTATTGTATATTAAAGATATTTACATGACAAATAAAATGTTTATCTTGAATTTCCTGGGAATAACCTCTAAAGACATCTTTATTTCTGGATGAATTTTTCATAACTGGTTCGATAAGAAATAGACAAAAACTTATGTAACAAAAAATATAGTGCCCTTTAAAACATACAATTTATGTTATATATATAATGGAATTGGCCGTTTTTGAGATATCCCTTGTTATTTGTTTCAGTTTTAAAATACTTATACTTTTCTGATACAGGAATTTGTCAACTCCTGGCCACACAAACAAAGGAACTTCAGTCACATAGTAACCAGTTTTTAAAAGATTTGAATATCACTTTAGTCTATGGCACTCTCTTTTTTCCTTTCTACTTACAAGGAAGCAAGTAGTAAGACTATTTCTGCTAGTTTTTCAAGAATAGCATGAAGTTAATAAAAGAATAATCTTTTTAAAAATGCTTTGTTGGAGAGATGTAGAGAACGTCATGTGAATGAAACACATAAAATTTTTCAAGTTCATTTTAGGAATCTCACAGTGTATAGTTAATGCAGGAGCAATGGCAAAATTAGGAAGGGTTAGCATAAGAGGACAGATAATGTATGAATAAATTTACTATCACAAATCACAATGCAAACATTGATTATATTTAATACAATAATATGCCTTTTGTCCTTTCTTTTTCATTTAACATATTCAGTGACGTCTCTATTCTTGGAAGTTGCTTGTTCCTTTAGACCTTATGTCACTAACACCCTTTTTTATTGGTACATAAGAATCCTGTTTAATTAAAAATAGATAATCCCACTCTCTCCTTTATTCATTACCTCCTCCTTGCACTGTCTCACAATTCAATACTATTTCTCAAGCACCTTTCTTAAATATTTTCTGCAATCTATAATAAATTCTCTTTTATTAATTATTATTTTAATAGATGTGTTGCTTCACTGTTACCAGCTTCTATTTTTAATATTATAATTTATAGATCTTGTTAAAACATACAACTTATGTATTTTTTTTAATTCATTCATTTATTTATTTATTTTTTTTTTTTTTGTGGAGTAAACCATTTCTATAATATTCCTTGATTTTGGATTCAATTTCCCAATACTAATAATACTTTTCTCAAATGAGAAGTCATCATTCATTTTTCCTTCTTCTTTTTTTATCATCCTGGTCCAACAAGCAGAATAGAACTTCAATATCATCACATATTATAATTTTAATATTATAATTTATAGATTTTGTTAAAACATACAACTTATGTATTTTTTTTTGTGGAGTAAACCATTTCTATAATATTCCTTGATTTTGGATTCAATTTCCCAATACTAATAATACTTTTCCCAAATGAGAAGTCATCATTCATTTTTCCTTCTTCTTTTTTTTATCATCCTGGTCCAACAAGCAGAATAGAACTTCAATATCATCACATAAGAACAAGCTCTCCAAAGATCTGACTATCACTTTAGCCTAGTGTAATCCCTTATTTCCCTTGAACCCATAAGAAACTATGCAGTAAACCATATCTGCTAATGTTTATCTTGATTAACATAAAGTAGATAGAAGAGTAAGCTTTTGTAAGAAGGGTTTGTAGCAGAATAGTAGTAGAAAAAGTCACACAAATGTAACTCATCAGATTTTTATTTTTGATTATAGTTCTTTCACCATTAGAAAGCTTGTATTCTTTCTGATAGACATGGGTTATAAAATATTTTTAATGGATGATTAATAAATGAAATGAGTGAAATGATGCTCAAACAAGCCTGGTGTATCCTTAGCTTAGAGTTACATGTTCATTTTTTATAAGGGAAAACCAGAGAAATTCCTTATGTGGATAATTTACCCTAACCAAGTTTTGAACTTAGGACCTCCTGAATGTGAGGCAGACATATACTCCCACACTAAGGAGGTGTGTAAAAGACATTCCAGTTTCCAATTATTCCTAAAGTTATTCCTAAAATACTAAAATAGGTATAACAATTGTGTTAATATTTCATTTATTTTGCTATTCTTAAACATTCTCCTGTTATTTTTTATTACTTGTATTTTAAGATAGTATTTATTTTGGTTAATAGGTTGTTTTTGAATCCAAGAAAGTAAGTGTTTTGGTGGCAGATCCTGGTCGTGCAAAAATAAATGTCAAGGCGGATCTTGATGAACCAATAAAGCTGGTAAATATGAATATATTTGATTTATCAGAGATATCTATCAGAGTTATGATGAAATGTTGACTGAAGCCTATTTTATTTTTTAATATCTGTTGTAGCTGAAGTCTATGGAGGGAACAGAGTGCAGTTGTCTTAGTGTTACAACTAAATCTTTGAAAGACGATAATACACATGAGTGCAACAGTCATTGTGAGATGTATTTACAATCGTGAGTAGTCACTGAGAATTCCTCAACATAGTTGGAAAAAGTATTTATTAATTTTCCACAGAGATGTAAAATATGTATGAATAGGTCAGATTTTGCTTTCTCTAATACAGGTAAAGAGGTATTGCATTCCACCCAAAAATTCAGTAATGATATTTCACACAATTACAGGTTTTGAGGTCCCTGAATCTAAAAAATAACATTTTTAGAAATTGTTCTATGTGTGTTTGTATCTGTGAACAGCATAACTCAAATTAATATGATGCATTCCATTCACATGACTTTCTCTACATCTCTGTAACAATTTACTGTTAAAATGCTTATTCCATACTTCATGCTAATTGAGATAAACATTAGTAGAAATGGTCTCATTACTGGCTTCCTTATAAGTAGAAACAAAATAAGGGAGCACACTAGGCTCAAGAGATAATCAAAATTTTAAAAGCTGTTGCTATGTGATTGAAACTCGTTTCTTTGCAGGCCAGGAGTTGACAAATTCCATATGAGAAAATTTTAATTAGGTATTTTAAAACTGAAATGAATAACAAGAATATCTTGGAAACAGTCAATTCCATGAAAAAATGCATATTGCATAAATTGTGTTGTTTTAACAAGATCTACATTTTTTGTGTAGTAAGTTTTTGTCTGTCTCTCTTGGTTTACCCAAAAAATTTGACCAGAATGAAGAGGTCTTCAGAGGCTATTCCCAGAAAATTCAAGATCTACATTTTATTTTTCATGGTAATATGTTTAATATTCAGTATTTTAATTTAAATCATTAGAGCTATTTTTGAAAAAATCAAAATTTTCAAAACGTTTTCCATGTAAATGGTAGTTTGGGGTGGCAATATTTTTCTCAAAACTTTGTTTCTCATCCTTGGAAGATACTAAACTTAAATACCAAGCTTGGTGTTTTATTCTAAGTAATCACAAACACTCACACGCATGCATGCACGCATGCATGCACACACACACACACACACACACACACACACACACACACACACACTCTCTCTCTCTCTTTCTAAAAATGCTTTTTTTGGATACAGGGGTCCTTAAAACGTCCTCAGTTGAAATCTCAGTATCAATTTTTTGGGATGGAATGCAATACCTTCTCTATCTATGTGCCATGTTCTATGAAGAGTAAGTAACAAAAATTGATTAAGTACTATTCTTGGTAATTACATTCATCTATCTTCCAATGATGTGACACAAAGATTTAAAAAAAATCCTTCCAACTCAAATTTACTTTACATGGAAAAACTTTTGCTATTTTTGATTTTCTTAGAAATGGTCAAACAATTCTGATTTAAATATCATATGTTTAAGGTATTTGCTGATAAATAAAATATATATTTTGAATTTTCTGGGAAGAGGCTATGAAGTCCTCTTCCATCTGAATGACTTTCATGTATCAGCAAGGTAGAATGTGAAGTGATTTATCAGTGAAACTTTTAAATTATTATGCAACTTTCGTATAATTGGTAAACCAAAAGAGAGATAAAATCTTACTAAAAATTTGTATAACTTGACAAAGTTTTTTGTGGTGTTAACTCTTTCTGAGATATTCTTTATTGTAGTTTGAATCTTCAAATAAAACATTTTCAATTGATTCAAAATCTTCTCAGGCTTCTAGCCAGGTAAAAACTTGGCTTGACACCAACGTTTCGAAGAAGTGCATCTTCCTCGTCTTCAGGGTGAACTGACTGAAGACGAGGAAGATGCACTTCTTCGAAACGTTGGTGTCAAGCCAAGTTTTTACCTGGCTAGAAGCCCGAGAAGATTTTGAATTAACATGTCGCCAGGAAAGCTTCAGTTCTTATTTTCAATTGGTAAATTGCTTTTCAGTTTTTCTTTCATGGTCATTTGACTCTCAGTCTAGCCAAATGTATCCTTTTTATACCCGTAATTAAGTGAGAAAATGTGTAATGAAAGTTTAATCTCAATTTACAAGAGGCAGATAGAAAAAAAATCTGATTTATTACTCTCACATTTTCTCTAGCTGCTCTACAAACAAACTCTTTACAAAAGATTATTCTTTCTACACAATGCTAATTCAGATAAACATTAGCAAAAGGTGCTTATTACTTAGTTCCTTATAAGTAGAAGGGAACTAAAGAAATGTATTAGGCAAAAGTGATAGTCAAATGTTTTAAAAGCTGGCATTATGCGACTGTCGTAGCAAATCGCTTCTTTGCTTGGCCAGGAGTAGAACAAAAGAAAAATGGACACTTCCTGTCTGAGAAAAGTATAAGTACTTCTCCATTGAAACTAATAACAAGAAATATCTCGAAAATGGTAAACTCCACGAAAAAAATGTATGGCATAAATTGTGTATTTTAATGAGATCTACATTTTTGTATAATATGTTTCTGTATATCTCTTATGGTTTACTAGTTATGCAAAATTCATCCAGAATAAACAGGTCTTCAGAAGCTATTCCCAGAAAATTCAAGATATACATTTTATTTGTGATGAAAATGACTTTAATATGTGGTATTTTAATCAAAATCGTTCGTCATTTTTAAGAAAAACATCATTTTTGTTCATTTTCCCATGTAAAGTGCAGTTAGGGGTGGGGGGATTTTCTTGAAAATCTTCGTGTCGCATCCTTGAAAATTACCAAACTATCTTTTCATTTTTGAACTATGCTGTCCACAGACACACAGAAAGGCAGACAGACAGACAGATGGATAGACCGACAGACAGGCACACACATACACACACACCTTTTTCTGAAAATGCTTTTTTTTCAGATTCAGGGGGTCCTAAAAATTGCATTTCTGGTGAATCTTCTCTCGGCTATGTACATGGTACATATGGCTAGAGAAAGTAATAAGCTCCTAAAACAGGAGTTTGGTTAAGAATGAATAAGGAAGTATGTGAATGTACACATAAGGTTTTTGAGTGAAGTTAAAATAAATCAGCTTTTTCCAATTCCAATTTTCACTTTCTTAATTTTGGGTTCAATTTTCTCAAAAGCTAGTTAAAACAGTACAAATATGTACTTTACTGATCATGTGAATGTATCCTGAATCTTATGCATATGCACTGTAAAATGCATAGTTAAATTTTTAGAAGTTAAGCAAATATTTTCCACCAAGAGTTATATTTTTTAAAGATATTATGCTAGAGATTTAAATCATAAAAATCATGCTAAATGTACGAGGGCCATTTTTTTTCAACCTCTGATAGATAGGCTATAAATAAAAGACAAGTTCATAGAAAACAATTATTTTATTACTAAGAGTTTTGTACACTTATGGGTACTTTTCAACATAAGCACTGAAAATATTGAGACATTTATCGTACCTGTGCACAAGCTTTGCAATGCCCGCTTCAAACAATGTTGGCACCAATGATTTCAAATGAGCATTGACGTTGTTTTGAAAATCTTCGTTGGTTTGAAAGTGCTGCCCTCCTAGCCATGTCCGCAGTTTAGGGAGAAGGTGAAAGTCGCTGGGTGCCATGTCAGTACTGTACAGCAGATGATGGAAAATGTACCATTGAAATTGTTCAAGGAGCCAATAGATGTGCCAGCAGTGTGTGGATGAGCATTGTCACGAATCAGCACAATTCCTGAAGTCAGCATTCCTCTTTGTTTGCTTTGAATGGCTCTCCACAAACATCATAAAGTACGAAGATCTTCATAACAACATCAATGCTCATTTGAAGTCAATGGCGGCAACATTTTTTGAAGTGGGTATTGCAAAGCTTGTGCACAGATACATTAAATGTCTAAATCTTTTTGGTGATTATGTTGAAAAGTAACCATAAGTGTACAAAACTTTTAGTAATAAAATAATTGTTTTCTATGAACTTTTCTTTTATTTATAGCCTATCAGAGGTTGAAAGAAAAACAGCCCTCATATATATTAATTGAATGAACAATTTACTTGAAGCTAATGCTGTGGATTGCTTTTGAGGAATGTGAATTTGTAGTATAGACATTTAACATTATAGATAAAGACTGTGCAATCTCTTCTTAATAGATGTCTAACCTAGGAATGTTATGGACAAGGATTTTTCATAAAAAAAAAAACTACAAATGGCTTGCAGATGACCCTTTTATTCTACAGATGAATTTTTTCATTTTATAATTGTGTGTGCGTGTATGCGTGCATGCATGCGTGATTTATTCTGGTTGTATATAAATTATTTTTGTAATTTTATACACAGATTATAGATGTGAATTTGCATTTGTTTGACAAACACTACTGCATTTTTAATGCTGAATATAGAATATTTTTACAATTAAACACAAAGTTATGAGTGCCAAGCTAGCACAAACCCTGATGCTTAAACAGTGATCTTTTTGGAAATTACAGTTTGGGTTATGGAAAATATGATACTATTGATTGGAGCAAGATAGTGTTACCAAAAAAATCTGATTTAGTTGGTCTTCTCCTTCATCGCATTGTTAATAATATGTAAGTACAATAAAATGTGTAATTTAGCTACATAATGGAGATAGTGCACTACATTTCATAATTGAGGAGATTTTTTTTTCAAAATGCCATTACTTCATTGACTTCAAAATATGAGTTAAGGCTCATAGCACATACTTTGATATGGTAGCTAGCCGAATTAGTGGTAAGATCAAACAAAAATTTGTTAATTCCCTTCTACAGCACATTAAAAACAAAGTTATGCTTCAAATAGCAGTAAGTTCACATTGTCTACTTGTAGTCAGTATAGAACAAAGAGCTTTAAGTACTAACACAAATATTCAGAAGCCTGTCTATGTAGTGTGGTGGTAGCATGTCTGTCTCACATTCAAAAGGTCGTGAGTTTGAATCTTGCTTAGGGTGAGTTATCCAGGTAAGGTTTTTTTTCGGGGTTTACCCTTATCCTGAGAAGTTATTCTGAAGATTGCAGTGACCAAAATAAAAATGCACAACACATTGTTAATGCTGCTTTTTTACTTGCTTTAGTACAATGAATACTGTAGGTAGAGAAGGTATTGTTTTCCACCCAAAAATTTTATTCTGAGGTCTCACAGAAAATACATGTTTTTAGGACTCCTGGATCAAAAAAATTTTTTCTAGTAAAAGGTTGTGCATGTGTGTAACATGACTCAAAAATGAAAAATTGGTTAAATAAAATCTTCCAAGGATGCAACACAAAGATTTTCAGGAAAATCCTCCCATCCCAAACTACTCTTTACATGCAACATTTTTTGAAATTTTAGGTTTTCTAAAAATGGCAATAACTTTGATTAAAATGCCACATATTAAAGATACTTACATCAGAAATAAAACATATATGCTGAATTTCTGGGGAATAGCCCCTGAAGTTCTCTTCATTCTGAGAGAAGCTTTTGTGTAACTAGTAAAACATAGGATATAGACAAAAACTTACTACACAAAAAATGTAAATCTTATTAAAACACACAATTTACATCAAATAGCTTTTTTTTTTTTTTTATTCACTGTTGTTAATTTCAATTTTTAAAAACTTAGGCTTTTTTTTTTTTAGAGGTCCTCATCCTTTCATATTTCTTTTGTTTTACTCCTGGCAAGTAAACAAAATTTTAATGATGATAGCATA